>JADFUC010002431.1:0-600000 GCA_019722365.1 Lithospermum erythrorhizon
TGAGAATTCAAGGATGGTTCAACAAGAGCCACTCTCAAGCTTGCGATATCATTGAGAGCCGACTGGGGAGCTTTGGCCAAAGGCAGCTAGTAAGTCATTTTCCAAGTCTCGTGTATGTCAGACACAAAGCCTCTATCATAATCTTGTTCCTTACTTCAACAATACAAATATTTTTGAGATTCGGCAAAGAATGTTGTTTCAGGATGGGTCGAGCATGTTGAATATCGGGGAAGATCATCTTGATCATGGTGGATCATGCTAAGTCAGGGCAAAACCTAAGTCTATTGGATTTTCAAGCCTTATCTACGTACTTACTTATCACACAACATCCAGATGTTCAAGAAGGAGGATGGCATCAAGATGTAAGTCTCTCTCACCATTACCGATAAACTCATGAAAGTGGAAGGTGTGGTGGATGTCAATGTGAATATCGGAAGTCTTCCAACTCCGCACTGGTGGGAAATGCTAATGAAGCTCAAGCCAAAGTTTACGAAGACGAGCCGAAGTTTCGGCTGGAAGCAGCAGATCCAAGCTACACCTGCTCAGCTCGAACCGGGCGAGCCAAGATTGGTGCCTAGGTCGAGTCAATCCATCTCTGTCAATGATCCCCCGCTCACTCCCTAGATACGCTTCTTCTCATATGTACAGGGCTATAGTTCTTTTTTATGGCTTTGGGTCCAGATGTGACAACAGTGTGGGAAGCCACCATTCTACTACTTTATTTCTTTTTATTATTAGCTATGTTGAATTAACTTGTGTTGATGGTTCATCACAGCGATCAAGGTTGACTATTATTTTAACACAAATTTTTATTCAGTTTCTCCTCTTTCGCAATAATGTGATTTGTCATGAAAAACTTACCCAAAGTGGGGAGTTTGTTAGTGCGTGATCGACGGTTTTTCTATGACTTTGACCGCTGATGTACCGTGTCACGTATGGAACATATGGACTTTATTCATCAAGTGTTAAAATGACGGGCGGTCGGTTGCGGTTACCTCTCGCTTATCGGGCCTTTAATACCGCTACAAGTCTGCTTTTCTATCCAGTTAATCCGAAAGGAAATTGCTTGATAATCAAGTAGTCTAGCAAAAGCCAAGCAAAGTTATTTCCAGCTTTGGTAGATCTCCATTTCACTTACAAGCGCCATTTATCTTCATCAACATCCTTCCATAAGACTAAAGGAATGGGACTCTACTACCGGATTTCGGGGCAAAATCTAAACCTGATTTTGATATTTAGAAGAATTAAATCTGTCCGTTATCCGAACCGGGTCGACCGGATTCGGATATACTGATTCTCGCCCGCTTATTGGGCCGTAATTTTTATTAGATTTGGCCAATTTTTTTATTTATATTTCAGCTCTCATGTGGCTAACTATATACAATATTTATAATAGAAATAATGATAAACCCAAAGTCCAAAATAATAAATATAATAAAATTCAAAATACAAACATCATTAACATGAATAATAATAAGTTCAAATGTCCAAATACTAATAATAAATTCAAATGTCCAAATACAAGAATAATAATACTCAATTAACCAAATACTAGAATATTAATAAATTCCAAATGTCCAAAAATAAGAAAATATTTCCAATAAATCATATATTCAAAAACACACTGGCAAGAAGCATCTAAATAAGATTCACCTATACAAAAATTTTTCAATAAATATATTAGTATTAAACATAACATATAAAAGAAAAAAATACATAATTACAAGAATAATGATATAAACGCATTCATAAAAAAATAATAAAAATTTGGAAATAATAACTAAAATAATAAACATTGAATAATAACTAAACTAAAGTTCATTTAATTAATCTAATCGCTTAATAAACTAAAATTAATACAAATAATAAACAAATTAATAAACTGAAATAATAACTTAAAATTAATAAACCGATATTAATACAAATAAATAGACTAATTTGACTCAAGCAAGTGGCCTCGAGTCGGCACCGCAATAAAGTGGGGAGAATGCCGCCGCTGGCTACCGTGTTTCGCGCTTATGCCGAACGGCAACGGGGGCGTGTGGGGTGAGAACGCGTTAGCGCCAGACGTTGTACGCCACGTCAGACAGTCAGATGTCAGTTCTCTACGCGCTAAGGCCACGTAATGACGCCGACGGGAATGAACCATTTACTTTGCCCAATCCATAGTCACGGCGACCGCAAATGGCCATCCGACGCAATACGAGAATTCGGATTACTGACGTCTGACGCCAGATTACATATAATTTTATTTTCAAAAAAAATTAATGAACCTGACTGCATCGTTAAAACTGCCCGTCTAGACCGAGCAACCGGATCCGGTCCGTCTATCCAAAAATATATGCAAAAAAAAAATGCCCGGTCCGGCCGGTTTTTATCCTAAAATCCGCCGGTTTTATCCTAAAAATCCTGGGCTGACCGACCGATCTCGCAAAATTAGATTTTATCCGAAGTCCAACCAAGCCCTACATAAGCATTGCATCAAAACCGCAGGAGATCTACACTATATAAGGGAGATAAATCAAGCATAATCATCGAAGACAATTTAATTTTAAAATAGCATCGCTTAAATTGAAGAATATGTTGTTTTGTTTTAGTGTGTTTTCGCGCTGCTTAGGAGCACTCTGGGATCTTCTAAACTAACGTATCTATTACGACAACACTGCCGCGACAATCCTCGGCAGCCTTTCATTCAGATTTGAATTGAACACTCGTGAGTGTCAGACAGGGAGAAAAGTAATATAGTAGATGCTGACCTAATTCTATAAATAAGCACAGACGCCAATAAACGCGATCATTTAAGTGTAAAGTTCCTACTGTAATAACTTCATTTTATAGTGAAAATCTCCTGGAAATGGTCCTTACGTAGGTTTATCCGACTGTATATCACTTTCAAGGTTTCTTACTATGTTGGCCATCAACTCCGATATCGACAATGGACGACAACCTACATCAGACAGGTAGTTCACTTTTTCACGGATAATACTAAAAATACGATAATTTTAATTCAAAACACTGAATTCTAGTCCCATTATAAACTAGTGCTCCTTTATAATATAGGAGCAAAAGATGAAGACCTTTCAACTGAAAAAACAAGAAATAAAAAGCACACAGACATAGTTACAACGGAGTACAACACAAACACAAACTAATAATATATGAGTATCAAGACTCACTAAGATTGTCCTCTTGTCTTATTTTTGTTTGTACAATAAAACTATATTGAAGAGACAACCAACAACCAAATCACCATGTAATAATTGGTGATGTTGTTTAAGCATGATCAGCAAAACCATCAGAAGGGTATGCACTATCCGGTGAGCTAGTGGCTCCACCTCCTCCTCCTCCGCTGCTGCCGCCGCGGCCGCTAGGTGCAGCTTCGTTTCTCTTCATGCCCAAGATTTCCCCTGTTATTGTTGCAGCAGAAACCATCATAACAAGGATGTTTTCATATATCTGTTCTTTGATCTGACCCCTCCTTGGAGGAGGATTTGAATTCATCTTTCTTTCAGTACGACCAGTAGCCATAAGGAATTATAGATTTGGGGGGTTTGACTGAAAAGGGAAGGGTTCTAGCGAAGGGTTGAGTAGTAAAGGTCTTTAAAAGGGGACCTTTCTTAATGTGAAACAATGCAAGAAAGATGGTGGAGCAAAAAAGTGGAAGCTATGAACTATAATTAGAGATTTTTTTTTTTTTTAAGAAAATCTAATGGATTTAGCAATGAAAATATTGAGAGAGAGAGAGAGAACAACCCTCCCTTGGATGGGGAGGATAAAGTTTACTCTTTCAAGAGAATGTGTCGAGAAAAAATAGAGATTTAGTAGTGGTTAAATAAATGCAAAAAGGGGTGACATTGCAATTTACTAGACTAAAGGCCACCTTTTAGATTACTAAATATACACTCCCTAGTTTTAATTTGGTATTGACCTAAATTCCATTGGAGGAATTGTATAATTGAAAAGAATAGGGGAGAGGATAAGAACAAGGTGAAATTACGGAGAGTACAACTAAGCATAGGGGGTGAGAGATTGAATCCTTATTAGCTTAGTTCGACAATAATTAATAGCAACTAGACTTACGATAGAAGGTGGATTGAGTACAGAAGAGAAAAATGATATAATTAACCTACATACAATATTAAAATGTATGACCCCTCAAACAAGAGAGTATTTCATTTATACTAAAATCAAGAATTTACATGTATTAGAAAAATATCGAATTCGCCTAGATTTTGCTGGGGGCGCCTTCCAACACTTAAGGCCCTGTGCTCGATTCTCACTGAAGCGAGTGCTGGTGAATTTAAAAAAAGTAATTTTACATGTATTATAAAAATATAGATCACCTTTATGAGTAAACTCAAATGAATTAATCAATCAATATTAGAATGAGTTATAAATAATAACATGATAAAGAATTACATTCAAATTTATACCTCTATACTATCCCTTTAAATTATGAATGAGAATACATTAGAATTTGTATCTATTTTATTTCACTAAATATATATTATTAAATTCATACTATAATATTTTTTAATGTAGACGAAATTTAGTTTTTTTCTTATTTGATTTGGGTATCATCATTTGTCATTTCATCAGTGATTTGTTTTATCACAGGGACATGCACTAAAAGACATCTGGGCTCAATCTGGTGATCTCGTTGTAATTCCTTCTAAAAGAGGTCACAAGTTCAAATTCATCAGGTTTATCCACAAAAAATTCATCGCTAATTAACAAAAATTCATCGCTAAATATTAAAGTTTTGGTTATACCTGCTATATCCATTCTCACCTGTGATGGTTACTTAGTAGAAAGTTATCTATATTAGTGAGATTTGTTCAAATAAAATTTTAAATGATCTATTTTATAATTTTTAAATTCTTATAAAGCTTTGTTATTATTTTAAGTTTTTATGGATAAACCGCAAAAGTATATATATATTATATACTTCCTTATTTTCATGTTATTATATCATAAAGTTTAATATTTATTTGTATATTGTATCTTAAAAAGCTCTCAAATGATATATTTTGCCATGAAGATTACGTATCTTAAACATACTTAATAACATATTTCAAATAATGAAGATCCTCGACATTATTGTACGCTTGAATTGTTGATCAATATCTTGTAAGTTCGACTCACATTTTCCGAATTCTTACATGTAATACATGACCATTGAACGAGTGAGACTGTGATTAGTAGTAGTGTTGACAAAATTTAATTGAAATTATTCATATCACGATAAATATTTTTTCGGAGTTCAACTTTTAAAACTTCATTAAATGTGTTCGGTCTATATTCTACTATTTGTAATCTCTTAGAAACTCATTATCCATTAGTTATTACAGGAACTACTTACAGTAGTGTAGTTATCAGTAATTTGAATTTAATTTTAATTAATAAAATTCATTTTATGGATGTATTAATTTAATTAATTCTCAACCGATCACACAATATACTGCACACAGCTCACTCAATCCGAACTAAATTCAAACCAGAGAAAATAATAGGCTTCTGAATCTCGCCGATTCTGATATCGATTTTTTAGGTTAAAATTGCGCTTACATTAAATAAACTTAATTTTAAATTAATGAAGTAAGGAAATGTCGGGGTCCATAAATAAATTTAAGTTTTGACCTAAAAATACACCAAATAGGCGCCCAACTCCTTTTCTGGCGCAAGTCACGCAAAATACCGACATCCGATCGCCCGCATCACGCTCAAAATCAATCTGGCCAAAGATCACATCCACCGAAAATAAACCAACCAATCGTAATCAAAATGTAAAGTCTAGCAACATTCCCTTATATTTCTAAATTAACTGAAGCGGAATAAGGCAAGAAGAGAAAAGTTTGGCCAAGAAAGGAGGAAAACATCACAATACACCTGCTTGATTCCGCATTCAAAGATTCAAAAAGTAAAGTGTCGCTTCAGACACTTGCATAATGACCCAGGAGTCCAATTTCACGCAAACTGCAAATTTTTTTTGGAAAACAACGTCGCTTGATTATTTTTTTTATAAAAAAATTAGCTTACAATTGCTTAAACAAAGAATTTTTATGCAACTAATCAATCAAAACAAGTTTATTTACTACTCTACAACTAGAGTTGTTATCGAGCCAAATTTTTTTTCTTCTCGACTTTGTGTTGGCTCAACGAGGCGAGCTGAGCTCCGAGCTAGAGAATTTGGACCTACACATTACTAAATTATAAGATGTTATCACAAATTTAACAATTAGACTAAAAGTCTAATATATAATATTTTAATAAAGAAAATAGAATGATTTGCAAAATAATTAGAATTTTAAAATATACAATGAATTATCAATCTATAATATAAATTTGGCAAATGAATAAATAAGCTCATCAGTCATTGTGGATACAAAGAAGTATAAAAATGTTGACGGGCATGATCTGAACTCCACAAATAACAATGCCATTAGTTTATCAGTTGCACTACAGTTTCAATTTGCAATTGCACCACCTTCTTTAGCCTGGGTCCAACTATCTCTGAAGATCAAATAAGCGCCTCTTTTAGCCTGGGTCCAACTATCTCTGAAGATCAAATAAGTGCCTAAAACACATCAAGAAGGCGGATAATCCCGAACCCAATATCAAGGCGGCTTAATCCCGATCCTCGACAAAAGCTGAGTTGCTCCATCAGCGGCCATCCCGATCTCCCATGTCGGAAGTCATTCATCCCAGTCAGTAGGAAACATACCAGCCCTTTGTAAATGTTTCAAGCGAGGAGGATCGTTCTCACATACCCACTCCCAACACCAACAGGTTTACCTTATGAAGGAAGCGACCATCTCAAAGCTTAAGTCAGCTGCCCACTCAACACAATAAAATCAAGTCGGAGGAGACACGCCGCCAAGTGCCTCCGCAACAAATCCCAAGTCGGAGCTAGACACTTGCCTGGCCCCTACTCTACATGGCATCACACAAGAAAGTCACAAGCCCCCTCGTCATTTAAGGAATCCAAATTTCGAACAACATACACGGTTCATCAAGTCCCCTGAACTAGTCCAACTAATACCTGAGACAAATTACGAAGATCCCGCGTGACACATATCCAAGACATCAAAGTCCCACCACAAGTAACATGGCCTAATCAAAGCAGCGTCAGCCTCAAATTTTAATACATCAAATCGCTAAGGATCAAGTCATTCAAACAACCTCATATCTAGTCAAGTCGAGGGATCCAAGTCGGGCCCACCATCCACCCCACACTCAAGGATCAAAGTCCAAGAAAAAGATCGCTCCACACAACCATTGAAAGTGATCAAGTACGCTTCAAGCACCCCGGTTCGGACTCATATCCACGCGAAAGCACTCAAATCCTCGCCCCAGCCCTATACAAGACACATATCCAACTCAAGCATCTAAGCTCACCACTGGTCCATCAAGTCGTGTTTCATATTGTAGACGCCAAGATATCGCATGAGATAACTAGACTGATAATGTAATCCCAACTGCTTTGATAAATTTTCTTTGCATTTCTGGCATTTTTCCAAAAGTTTTTTATTTCGGTACGAATATAAATAATAAAATCTTTCCTCGCGATATAGATAGTTTGTGAGTATACTACATCAAATCTATAAATATTTTTATTTTGAGAGATTTCGATACGAGGCCGTTACATCATAACGAATATTCTTTACAAACTTTCCAAAAAGAGTTGAGCATGCTAATAATAAACAAATAACAAAAGCTAAACGAAGGTTGTCATAAAGTGATTTCTCTGCTTTAGCTTTAACCGGCCGGCAGAGACATCGACTACTCTTTTTCAAGGCTATGATGGTGAGTGGTGAAATAAACTAAATCAATACCGCGTCGAGTATAATCTTGATTAATGTAATGTAAAGAAGAACTTTTATTATTTATTTTAAGGGTACAAAATAAAAATTCAATGTAGGAGAAAATTTTTTCAACAGATAAAAGCTTATTAAATCAAGAGATCGATTGTCCAAACTACGAAATTCCTCGTCAAGCCACGACGATTCATGACGTCTCGCTGACGAGTTGGTTTTTGGAGGTGAGTTTGCAGATGGCCGGGCTGATTTGAGTCTCGATTTGATTTAGATAGGAGCTCTATGTCGAAATGGGATACGTCTCTCGGTTCACGACTTGATAACGCTCTAGACTTCGAGCATGGTCCGAGTCAGGGGAGCCTATAAAATGTATTCTCAAGATAGGATGTATGAACTTGATCTTGGGTTCTGGACTTGATATCCTGCCTACTTTGGGATTACTTAACTTATCGCAACGTTTGTAATAAGGACTTGACTTTGAGTACTAATGGTGGGGCTATATATCCGATGTTTCCACAGCCTCTACAAATGACTTACCAGATTTAAGTCAGAAAGAGGATAAGAAGCAAAGGTTGAAGCCAGCTGCTGCTTCGCTTCAGACTACAACCAGCCTTTAAGAGCGTGTCACAGACAACGCGATTTAGCAGATTCTACCACTTTAATTAATTTAAGCTTTGAAAGAAGGCATTTAACTTATACTACATCGCTCAGCAAATAAGCACAGAGCGACGACAAGATGAAGGAGCGCCCCAACCTTGTTGACGATACTCCATCAACTAGACAGGGCTTTAGTAACGGTTTCCTCGCATAGAATCCAACTATGTGACTAAACTTTCGCCAGGCTTATATCTAGAATCGGGATTTAATCAAACCCCGAGATTTTCGTGTCTGGTATAAAAATTTATGAATACCAGTACTATTTCAAATTTATTCTCGGGAATATTCAGTCAGCTCTTGAGAAAACTTTCGCCGATTCTCACGATTTGCTTCAAACTTGGAAGAATTCATCACTGCCAGTGTAACTTTGATTTCAGAGCCTATTTTGGCCACCGATTGTTTTCCGTACCCACCACGCGATGTTTTGTCGGGCAGCTTAAAATTTAATTTAGAGAAATCTTAGAAATTTTTCTCTCGTATTTTCTCAAGTGTTTTGACGTGAATGTTATGTGCTACGGATGGAATTTTCGAACAAATAAGGGAGGGGTTTATGTGCTTTCCCAGCTCAAACGCTTGCTTCGATTGCTGTTCATTTTCAGTGATTATTTATCTAAATTTATTGATTTTTTTGGGAGGCAAGATGTGGACAGCTTGATCAAAATACAATTTGGTTAATTAAGAAAAACCTGCAAATAGGCTCCTATTTGTGGAGGTCCCTGAACTTTTGGAGCTTTTGGATTTTAACCCCAACTCTTGGTTTCATTTTGAACCCCGTAGTTCTCGAGATCCTTCATTTTGAGCCACGCGCTCCTAATGCTCCTTTATAAATGATTTTAATCAATAAATTTGGGGGTTTTCGAGCCTCACTTCAATTCACATTTAATGTGAAGCTCGCCGAGAACCCTATTTTGAGTTCAATTTAAGGTTAATTAATGTAAAACCCTTGTTTTTACTTCAATTAATTGGAGGGGCTTAATCTGTGTGAACCCTTGTTCGAGACCACTGCTTGATTTGAATTTAAGGTTTAGTCGAGAACCCTAATCACCTATCAGTGACATCTTAGTGGCTCGACTTTTAATTAATTTGATTAATTTGTCTTAATCAACTTAATTATTATTTTAATAAATTTTCGATGTCTACCATTAAGATAATTCATTTCATGTGTTTTAGTCCAAAAAAGTTTGGAACCAAATAATCAAAGATATCCATTATTATGTTACTGAATATGATGTCTGGATTATGATATATAATGACATTCATTGAAAGTTTTTGAAACTGTTAAAATTCATGGCATCATGTGGTTCTATCCTATGCAATAAAGAGAGTAACTCATACGGAGTGGCTTTCTTAATTAACTTAGAATGTACTCTCTAAATGTGAAACATGACGGTATTTTATCATAACTTTTATTAATGTAGTCTCATGTTTTTTTGTTGGAAGAGTATTTTTTACTTACTTTGCAAATGCAGATTTTTAAATTCAATTTACAGGTTTCAAGCATCTATTTTATGAGTGGTTGTTCTGACACATATCTACTAGAAGATGTTGAATATTAGCTGAGGAGACCATCAAAAAAAATTCTAAGACCTATCATATTTTGGTGGCTTCAGTACTATGTTCTCACATATATGATGTACATATCTACTAGAACCTGTTGAATAGTAGCTGAGGAGACCATCGAAAAAAATTCAAGACCTATTTGCATATTTTGGTGGCTTCAATACTGTCTACTTCCAATTTCTTCTCGTAGACTTAGGTCTATCACTTGTTTCAATTCATTTTTGGTAACCATTTACCAAGGATATGGAGTTTGTGTATTTTACTCTTCATTTTTCCAATTAAGTTTTTGGCTACCCTACAATACTCATTTTTGCAAGTAAAATGAAATTTTTTACCAAAAAAGAAAGGTAGATAAAAGAGTGAAACGTCATCAGGAGACGTAACCGATGATGACATGAATTCAAAGAAGCTGTTGCCAGCTACAACTGGCCCAAATGACATAAAAAAACCAATTATATAAAGTACACTACAGTAGAGTAGTACAGTTATGTGGGGCATTATCATCTTCTGAAAGGGGCAATACAATAATGAGTGAGGATCTGACAAGGAAATGGGAAAGCTGGAAGAAAACAAACTCTACTCAAAGTCGTACAATATTGCTTTCTGCACCACTCATTAATCAATCATATTCTAACATTATATTCTTGGATTTGATACCTTTTTAAGATCTTAATTATCCTAGAACATTTCTTATCTTTCATGGAGAGAAGAAGTCTTGGACAATGGGCAACTGTAATAACCCAATCCCATATGAAAAAATTCACGAAACCAAGTTGTATACACACTCATCCCATTCTTATTTATCGCGATCATCTAACAAGATTTTATTGCTAAATTACGAAATTAGATGAAAAAGAATAAACTTTCACAATTTTCAACGCGACGTAAAGACATTAACCAAATTTAAAAACAAAAGCATGAACGACGATAAGCGATTTTGTAAATTTTAATGCATAAAGTTGCATTAAAAACAAACAATCACTTATTTTTAAACAAAGAATTTTTTTTATGTATTTATCACTTATTTTGCATCTGGCGAGATATTTTTAGATCTATTTGTTCGATAATCTTAAGGTAAAACTATTTTGAAGATACCGTTGAAATCATTAATCTAACGGATAATGCATACGATACATGCGCTTGTTTTTCGCTTTCAAAAAGTAAATCAATGTGATACACCGATCGATGCGTGTGCTATGATAGTTGGGGAAAAGATTCATCTTCTTCGTTTTCTCTACGCTCTCGCTTTAAAATATCATTCATATATAAAGACATCATAAGATATACTCGATATAAATCCATTCACCCACGTAATGCTCAAATTTTGAAAGCATGAGACATGTAGTAGTGACGAAGCCGGGCGATATCTTTTCTGATAGTTGATACCGTGGAAATAGCTGCACCCGATGATGAACTACCAAGTTTCTTGAAACCTTAGGTTACTAACAAATCAAGTCAATTTGGAAGCAACCGAAACATACTAAGAAACGATTTAATTAGAATTTAGAAAATTTAATTCTTTGATTAAAATTAATTTACTTTTTACTCGAAATTGATTCGATGTAACTGTATGAATTTGTTTTATTATTGTAAATGTACTACTGTATGAACGATTTTGTATTACTTCATTATTTTAAAAATAATTTGATTATTTGATTAATGTATGTACATTTCATCTCTTAGCTTATAGTCGTATTTCATCCTGACCCACATTTTTTCCTCAAAATTGATGTGGCAAAGTACATAACAGGATAAGATCATCAATATTCTTTAAACGAACAATTCCACATGACGATGTATATGAGTCATTCATTATGAAAACGACGCAAAGAAGAAAGGGAAAACCTTGCTTTGACTTTTTGTAGAGGGCGGCCAGAGAGTGAAATTTGGGACAAAATTTTGTATGTAGGCCACAAATTAAAAATGCATTAGGAAATTAATAACGAAATGGAAGGGACAAAAGGAAAATTTCCTCCATATGTGAAAGTGAAATCCCCATGTGCTTGGAGAAATGGTGAAAGTGTTTAACATATATTGGTCCATTTGCTCTTCTTATGTATAATATATCCTTGACAAAAAATATATAGCATGGGTTAAGGGTAAAATTTAATTTGATGGTGTACTAATTGTTGGAATCATTTATTTGATAATACAAATGCCGATGATATGATTCAATATTTATCGATGCTATATGTTCGGTCGATAAATTCGAGTATAGAAACTATAATTGATATTTTGCATTATAGGCGTATATATCCAAATGAGAGTTAATTACAAGCTTCAGATACTTACATTTACTTATATTTCGATTAATAATGCAGAATATACAGCCGGGCTCGATAAAGGACATAATCAAGGTACTTTGCCTCAAACTAACGCTTTCCGCTCTAAACTTAACAAAAAATCGCATTATCGTGATCAAAGCTGCTAATATCAGACAACGTTTGATCAAATATAACATCAGATCATTATCTTAACCAAATGCTTATATTCCAGAGTACTAAAGCACAACTTATTTTAACAATTAGCTCTCCAAATAATAGACCAAAGCTTAAATTGCATTACTCATCATAAGCAAATTGGCAATAAAATTTAGGAATTTCGAAGGAAAGTAGGCATGACTAGAACATTAGTCAAAGACTGCTCTCAACAGAGACGTAGGACATGTGAAATAACTTAGAAATTCCTTGATCTGTCAGTTCCCAGTGGCTGGTGTCTTTATTCATATTAAAAAATTTGATCACAAAACGAAAAAGTACAGTTCCCAGTGGCACGATGTATTGTTTTCATTGCACATTTTAAATATGTTACTCATTAAAGTCAGAAAATTGTAGGCTTTGTAGCCATAATCGTAAAGAACAAGTTCTCAAAAATAATAAATCAATGGTGACGGAAATTCATTTTCTTCAACTGAGTTTGAATTGGACAATTGAGTTCGAAATTCATGAGGAAATTCAGTATATAATACTCCGTAGACATGAGATGATGTTGAATCAAGGCCACACTAATCAGAAATACTCTCAATTTAGTGTCTCCAAGATTTCAAGCTATTTAATTTGTTTAGCTTAATCTGATCTGCCTTGCATGTTGGGATTAGAATGGCCCTTAAATGGGACGACTTTGTACCAAAAACGAGTACTATAGTTTAAATCGTGATGGACCCCTCAAGTTCCTCTATTTTAGTTTTCCTATAATTTGTATCACTTGAGTTTCTATTTTTTAGAGTAGTATTTAGATGCTTACAACAAGTGCTTCAGAAGCCACTGTGACTTACAAGTGAATAATTCTAGCAACCCCCACTCCCCCACAAATGAGCTTTTACGCCCATAACATAATGGAAAAGAAAATCCCCTTCCTCTCCGCCGGAAGTTACGCCCCAAATAAAATCCCTCCCCCCAAATTCTTTCCTAAAAATAACATCCACACCCAAATCCCACAATATCCGCAGGACCTAATAGAATTCAAGAACATTGCAAAACCCCAAAAAAAACGTAGAAAAAAATTCACAACTCGCCAAAAATTGGAAAAAAAGGAAAAATGAAACAAGCTACTAAGAATTTACAAAGGAGTAATTAATGGCAAGACACACTAAAGAAGGTTTTAAATAAAATTTAAATGAAAGTCTATTTTCCGAAAATTACAAAATCACTATTTTCTTTTATAACGCCGCATGCTGATTTTTTTTTTTTGCTATCGTATTTCACTATTTGAAGTATTATGTTATTTTTTCAAAAAATTTTGGTGAATTGATGTATTAGAAATAAAGTTATGTGTTGGGTAAATTAAGCTGCCAGTAAACTATCCGTTGTTCAAGTCTAAAAGATTTTTGAAGTAGTCAAAATTGTTTCACAAGTGGAAATCATAATATAGAATATTATGTAATCTGACTTTGTCACAAAGCGCTTTGAATTATTATGTTTTTGATATATTATTTATAGTTTTTGGATTGCTCGCATTTGGAAGATTGATTAGTTGCTTGTTTTAGGACAATTATCTGGGAATCAGACACAGTCTGTTACGAAATAGTATATAATGGCATATAAGTTATTGGGATTTCAATATGTGGTTGGGCTGACAGACCCCGACTAGGTATCAAAGGATTACAAGATGCATATAACTGTTTGGTGAAGTGGTTGAAAAGGACTTTTGATATAGTAAGAAATTGATTGAAAGTAGAAACTTTAACATAGAATATTATGTAATTGGAATTTTGTTGCTTAAAGTTGTTTTTGGATTATTATATTTTTATATCTTGTTGGTTGTATTTGTAATATTATGTATTTGGAAGTTTGTTTGTTTGTTGTTTTGGACAATTGTCTCTAGGAATAGAACAAATGTTGTAAATTTTAGTTCTCAAATAGATACCACATCGCATAAACTATACGGATTCGAATATAGCTTCGATACACTCGACAAGTAGTAACGCGGATTACGCCTCAGATATATGGAGCTTCCTCCTATTGAAATTGGATACCTGGGATTTAACCGGCCAGAGCCAATATCTTAATACTCAATGCTATGGAATGTCTAGTGTGTTACATAACATTAAATGTCAGACAAGAGTCAATTATACTAACTTCTATTAAATGTTCCACATGCAATGAGTTTTGGTTAAGCTAGCCGACATTCTTGGACCGTATTTTAGTATAGGCTCGACACCCGAGGACGCTGTTTTATAAGGTCAGGATCAGAGAATATGGACGGGAAGCGGGAAGAGAATGGACATTGAGCGCATAAGGATGAAATGCAAACTCCGTAAGATTTATAGGGCGTTGAAAAAGTCAAGGAGGCGCTGGGAACACGGGATTACGAGGCGACGACACCGACGGCCTCCTCGAGGGTCTTCAAGATCTCGAAATGGTCGGGAATAAGTAATAATTAGTTAAATTGGTCAGGAAAACTCGGCAGGAAAAGTACCCCATATCTATTTGAGCACAAAGGTCCTCAAGCTCACCAGAGGACGTACATGTAGTATAAGGGGCCTCCGCAAGTGTCATGTAAGAGCAGTAATTCTACGAGGTGTAGAAACGAGGACATCGTAATCAGGATTTAATTTTGGGAATCAGTGGTATTAAGAAGAGCATCTATATCTCCGAAGCCGAGGATAAACCGGATTTATCGGATGATCCAACCGGGCTTAAACCTTGTCCTCAGATATTAAGCTACCTTATTGAATCCAATAAACAATAACAATGCAAGCTCGAGATACGCTTAGATATTGGGGAGATGTGAACTCTATTAGCCAATACAATTATCGTGACACGTATCGATAACTCGAGATCGTGGGCATCGTGAAAACAAATAAATTGAATCCGCTTAGGAGATATGCACTTTGTTTTGGTAATTCTCGTTCTTGGCATTCCTTAGTATGTAGTAATTCTAATGTACCAAGCTCAATTCTTCCATTTTTTTTGTAGACACTCATTTGGAGTAGGATGTGGAAGGATGAGGTTGTTGTCAAGCAACTACACAACTCCATCACTCCGCGAATGAATATTGACGCGAAACCCCTCGGTAAAGAAGCCCCCTGTGAGCCGCAGATGATTGAGGCAAAAAGTTGATTTTGGTCACCAAAAGAATGTCAATGAAAAATATTACTATCACACAAACGTATTGAGACGTGGAGTCAAAGGCGCTAATTTATCACACCTCGTTAGTTTCAAACTGCTATATTTAGTACTCAATACATTGTTAACTCGAAGTGGCCAGCAAAGAGAATTGGGACGGACAAAGACCGAAGTTTACAAGAAAAAGATCCAATGTCTAAACAACAAAGACGTGGTCACAACCCATCTCCAAGAAAGTAGTCAAGATACAACGATGTGAAATTCCGATTGTAACATTTAGTTATTTAATATTATGATCTCATTAATTAATTGTAAGCTTCACTTGTATGGCGGAGAAAAAGCTCGCGAATTTTTTTCTTGAGGACTCCTAGACAATCGAGATGTTGACATCTCGACGCTGGATTCGACTTTAAATCGCTTAACGTAGAAACAAATAGGAACAAATGCAGTCCGGAATATTTCTGGGTTATTTTACAAATTTTGGTGTCGCGCTAAGATTTAGAGGGTATTGTATCAATACAAGAATTGGGTAACTAATAGCTATTAGATCTGATACTCATTCGGGGTTGTAATAGTATAATTAATCTCTATTATATGTTTCCATTTATGTGGTATCGTATAACTCGTCTATAATACACTGATGTTCGATGCTATGGGATCACATATTATTTTTGAACAATATGTGAATACCCCTAACCGTGTTGTTGTACCACCGTGAATTAAGTCCAATGCAGATCGCTTCGATAAAGATCGAAAGACGATATATATCGGATATTTAATTTCAAATAATCACCATTATTTACGAAACAATAAAAGAAGACAGTCATTATGGGTACATTATCATTTATTTACTACTGTTTTACAAATAAAATAACTCCTTATTTGTAACCTTAAACAATGAAGTGTAAACATTTTGCATCGAAATGTCAATGCAGAGTTTGAAGAGTTGAGTGATGAGATCCTTCTAGAATTAGTAGAACTTCATCAACTTTGCTAGGAGCAGAGTAAGCTTTATTCTTTGATGTTATTAGGAAATAATATGGAACACATTTTGTTCTAATACTTGGAACCTTTTCTTTATGGATAGTCCAAAGCCACTTTTGTCGATGCCACCACCTTCTGAGGTAGTTGTTGTATCAGACGGAGAGGAACCATACAAAGAGGTATTGGACGTGGATGAAGAGGAAACGAAAAGGAGAATTTAAGCCATCTTCGGGTGTTTATTCATTCGACAAACCTATTTAGAAGCCTAAGTGATTTAACAAAAGATCAGCTACATATGCCCTGGGATCACAAGCGCTACAGTTAGTAGATATTTTTCGTTACGTAAAATATTAATTTAGTTTATTAACTAATTCTCATGAGTTGCTTCATTGGTCACATATGTTTGTGTTAGGTATGTAATACTATTATGTTGCATGTCAATATATGTTATAATCTACAATACCCATCTTCTCATACCATAGTATCCATTCAATCAACTGAAATACCACCACTGGGCATGGACCGTATCGTTAATTGCACTAGTCACGAATATTTATTCCGCTTTTAAAAATAGTTATGGAAAACACAAATGCATGTCTCAATAATTGCATAGTGTGATAGAAGAGGAATATTCCAACCCGATGTAAAGATACGTGACGGACTTTCAATATCGATCAACGGGGCGCTATTTAGTGTAATTGATGCATAGGCACGCGGTCAGTCACGAGACAAGAGCAACGAAAGATCAAGAGAATACACACAATGGTTGTGCATGACATAGTAAGTACTATTCTTGAAAATCTACTATAGACAATGAATATTGAATTATTGTAATTTCGTAATTAAAATGATTTGGATTACATACCAATGCAAAGAAGAATTGGGTTGCGTGTATATTTAGGACTCACATTGATACTAGGTGTATAAGGAAGCCAAACATTCATTTGCCAAACGACCGAGTTTATTTCAAATCTGGTGGATTACAAACATGAATATCGGGTAGCTCGAATATGTAAATTACTATTTATATGTTAATTAGTTATGTACGCACCCCGTTATATTACAACGGTATCTAATCTGTTCAAAATATCCATAGTTTAGTTGGCTTAAGGTATTTCTACGTATGTAATAAACACATTTGTCTTTCATTTCGTGTACCGATCCCCAGAATAAACACTGCCACTATGTCTCAGTTTATGGTAAACTTAGGAAGATCGCGCGCGAGTACTTGACAAGTCTAAGTGGTTACGCAAGGACATCCAAGAATGGAACGCCGAATGGTTACACCATCATTGGAAACAGACTGGTGAGAGAAGCAATATGTTTCATTATGGGAAAATACCTCGAGGAGGGAAAGGCATGTCCATATTCTTGGGATCAATTCACTTGGTCATCGCCAAAAGTGCCACAACAACATGATAATTCACCTACCGGGCCATATTAAGTATATGGAAGAATGGTATGGTTGCACATGGAAATGGTTTCATTTGTTGGTTGGCCCAAATAATAAAACCAACAACAGAAGCGCCAGATTACTCTGAATTGCATCAATGATCACATGAACTATTAACTCGACTACAACAGCTTCGAGATCACGTATCCGAACGGCAAAGGAACATCATGAGGCATGTGTAGAATAAATGAAGCTCAACAAAAGAGCTCAAGTGAAAATAATTGGATGAATGAATTGTGAAGCTGTTGGAACCGAATTTAGTTGCTAGACAGTTTTTTAGATATATTTTTTTTATGATATGTTATTATTTGTTAATTGATGACTTCGAAATCCCATCACAAGATATATGTTGGTAATCATTCTATATGTATTAATACCACATTACGCCTCAACAGAGTATGACAGCCCTTAAAAATAGAAAAAGCATCATAATAAGAAAAAGTAAAAAAAATGGTAGATAGGAAGCTATAATAATCTATTTTAAAAGATCAACATGATTTTAACATACCGCACTGGGATGCAAGTAGTACAAATCAAGTAATTTTAAAGAATAATACATCATGTAGCGGTATTGCATGGAAATTGCTAAATCATGTTGAAAAAATATATGTATAACTTGATTTAAAACTTTAATCAAAACATATATTTATACAAATCTATTAGGTGTTTAAACTATGAACTAAATAAAATGAAAATCCATGTAGATTCCAGCCGAAGCCTATCAATCTTTCTCCCAAAGCCTAATCAACAATCCGATTCTGAGCACTCCACTGTAGCCATTTAGTTAGTCCACACCAGAGGGTCAACTCGCACTTGGGTCTAAGGAACCAAAAGAATTGGATGAAAATCAAGAGAAGAATTTCAATTATTCCCTATATTGTCGCCACTTAGAGAGAGGGAGGCTAGTTTTTTTTTTTTTTTTTTTTTTATGTTTTGTTGTATTATGAAACCCAATAAGCTTAGCTTATAGGTATAACCTAAAATCCCAACCCAATAATTTAATGAAGCCGACTCGCTTAATTCCGCTTAAGCCGTTAAGTAAATTAAATATTAAAGTTGTTAATATGTAACTAACAAGTTACTATCGAGCTCAACTAACAATTAAATTAATTAAAATGACTAGTTAACTAATTCAGGTTCATCCAAATATATTTTACATTATCAATGTAAAATTCTCGATTGAGAATATTCATTGATTACAATCAAGTCTCAATTTAGAAAATGCGCTTTTTAATTTCACATGAAATAAAACTCAATCGCCATCGTATGTGCTAATCTTCTAGCTCAAATAATACTACCGTATTAACAATATAATTGACCATTATTATTATTATAATGATTATGTAATGATCTAGAAATCTGCCTAATTCTCGGTATTATCGGAGAACCCGACTAGTAATTACAATTATCGTGAATGAATGTTCCGCTTATGTATCACATTCACTAAACTAGCAAATGAATTCGTTACAACAATTGTCGCAATAAGTATAATAAATAAACCAATAACTATTGATTTCTAACACTCCCCATTTGCCCTCGGGACGACATTTACAATTCCTCGGTTCTCGCGACCTCAGTCACAAAGTTAACCATAAGAAGGTCATGAAACACCCATGACTTTCTTTACTCGAACTATGAAACCAGATCGACAGAACCGACAACGCCAGCGCACAGAATCATCCATGATTCTCCGAGAGAGGATCGGCATCTACCTTGTATATCAAGGATGGACAAATCTCTTATAATATATCAATGACGCTATACTTATCGTGTCACCTGAATGTATTATGATCCTCACAGGCAGACGCTTGACATATAGTCAAAGCACAACTCATATAACATAGATAGTTATATATGTAAGTTCAAGAATCGCTAAACTTCAACAGTTCTAAGCTAAAATTCATAGCACACAGATATACATATCTTCTATGATTTGCTGTCAAATCAGCCTCAAGTAAATCGACAAAATTTCATAAGATTGATTAGACTTACTGTCCATGATCCAAGAATATCGACATCAATCAATCACTATATCGGGTCATCAAATGCTAGTTTCCCCAACACCATCTTATCCAAGAATATTGACTATCTTAATGCTTCTAGACTCAAGAGGTTCTTTTTGTCAACACTACATGCCGCCTTCCTCTAGAAACTATAGACTTGCCTTGGGATTTATTATTTCAACCAACTGTGAAACAATAAATGACTATACGAATGAATTATGCATTTATATATTCAATTAACAATCAGATTGTAAAACAAGCATTACCTTGTTCCATCAATTATTTAACTTATTCTAGAAAGTAAATGAACTAGCTCCCACTGAACCTTGCATCGTTCAGTTTCTTCTTCGTTCTCGTGAAATCAAACCTTGATTTACGTACAATATATCAACTCCGGTGATGCTTGCTCAAGCCCACGCTGAACCTTTAAGTCAGATTAAACTCTCATGTCTTTTTAAGACATGTACCGGGAAGGCAATTACCAATCATATCATAAATCTGCATCATTACTTACAAGTAGAGAATTTTATATCCATCCGCTCGGGTCTCTGGCCAACCATGGAATCGGCTGAGAATAAGGTTATCCTTGTACGTTATGCATAATATGTGCAACGGGTCAAGTCTTTTGCCACAAGCTTTGCTTTCAAACTGCGGGACATTATCATTCGGGTCCGCTTCCCTCAAATACCCACTAGTTATGTACCGCGACGTAACCTCGCTGGTATATGTAAAGACTATTTCGGCTCTTTATGGTAGTTAATACTGGCTAATTCAATCGGGTAGGTTTACAACACAATTAAAGTGTGTTGAAACATATCTATCTTATTAAATGCATATTCATTAATAACATTACCAATAATACAAATTGAGTGGTAATGTCGTAATACTAAGTTCAAGTTTTCGTAGTTTACTCTCCGAGTATACTACACTCAACCCCATTCATGAATTACTTGGCTGTTAATAGTAACCATTACGACAACCGATCCATTCCCTTGTAACTATAGTTATCTCTATTATCTTAAAGTTACTACTAAAACGTATTTCTAATCCTTGTGAATAGTTTTTAAGAAACCCCACACCTATTATGGGAATTATGTTATGTCATGGTCGTGATGTACAACTCATGATCCCGACATGGCATACGGTGAATCATATTACTATGTATAGTCAAATTACCATGTAATAGATTCCAACCACTGAATCACCCGAAAACCGCGAATCATGTGAACGGACCTCTAATTGTGGGTTCGGTTGGACTCGATAAAATCCGATCCGTTCGATCCGTCCATCCGGCCGGATTTTCGATAAAAACCGGCTCGGACCGACCGATTTTTTGAAGTGTATTTTCAGCAACCCGGACCGATCTGGAAGTATCTATTCAACGACCGGATTATAACCGGTCTACTAAATAAACACAAAGTCACACTCTAATAGTTTAACGCAGCCCAAGGCCCTTTTGCTAAGCCCTATTCATCGAGACTCAAAAAAGACAAGCAACCTAAACCCCTACATTTCGCCTCAAACGCCCAAACTCCGAATTCTCCCCGACAGGATTGCCGATTCAAAACACTCAAGACCCTCGCTAAGGTGTTATTAATTCTAATTTTAAGTTATTATTTCAATGTTTATTATTTTTAGTTATTATTCGAATTTGTTTATTAATTTTAGTTTACACTTGTGTATTTTGTTTATTAATTTTGTTATTATTTTAGTTATTATTTCGAATCTTAGTTGTTTATTAATTTTAGTTGTTTATTATTTTAGTTATTATTTCAAATTTGTTTATTATTTCAATTTATTGATTAATTTAGTGTATTAATTAATTTATTTTGTTTATTAATTTTGTTATTATTTTAGTTATTATTTAATTTTAGTTGTTTATTAATTTTAGTATAAGATTATTTCGGAATTTTTTATTAATTTTATTAATTTTAGTTGTCTTATGTTTATTATTTCAATTTTTTTTTTTAGTTGTCTACCGTAATTTTAATTTGACATGAATGTAAGTGACGGAGTCAACTATAATTTGTCAGTTTCAATCGTAATTTGTTTTAGTTGTCTACTAGTTTGTTGTTTTATTTCTAATTTTAGTTTTTATTAATTTGTTGTCTACCGTAATTTATTTTAGTTGTTTTAGTTGTCTACTTTTCAATTTGTTTTAGTTGAATGCAATTTGTTGCCTACCGTAATTTTAGTTCTCATCGTAATTTGTTCTGCTTGACATGAATGTAATTTTATTGTTTATGGCGAATACAAGCAACTATCTCTGACGATCGACGGCATGATTGATACGGAAGATGGATTTGCATGGTATGTTTATATCATTATTCTTGTACTATGTATTTTTTTTAATATTTAACACTAATATATTTATTTAATTTTGTATAGGAATTTTGTTTTGTAGCTTTGAGAGTTGTCTTTGGAATGTATTGATTTATTTCGATATTTTCGTATTGCGGGACATTTGAAATTTATTATTCTAAGATTCTGACAATCAATTTATTATTATTCTTGCATTTGGGACATTTGAACTTATTATTAGTATTTGGACATTTGAAGTTATTATTATTCATGCTAGATATTTAGAGTTTCAATCCTTTATTATGCTATTATTTCTAATTTCGAGTTTATTATTATTTTTATTGTAAATATCAGATATAGTTAACCCAAAATCAAACAAGAAGCCCAAAATATAATAAAATATTACTAAATCGATAAAAAATTCCGCCCAATAAATGGGGCCAAAATCGTGAACCGAACTGGGCCCAACGATTTCGATAACCGGATCGATTTTTTACATTTTTTCAATAAAAATTTAACCGGTTTCGGATTTGTTGCCCTCAAAAACTGCAAATCCGGTCCTGGCCGCACCCCTGGCCTCTAACGGAGTTGCCTTGTCAATAAGAGACTCGCTCTATAGAATTTAATCTATCATAGATTTTATTCACCTCAAGCTTCTTACCAATCATAGCTTAACAAGAATGTCATCTGCTTATATTTCTTGACTAATATAGCTTATGTCACATATATGTAATTGGGCTTGGCAGATGTATAAGAAAGTTAATTACTATTGTACCTTCAAGGTTGTAATATCTAAAGCATTCTTTGACAAAACATTATGTGAAGTCAGACTCCCACTAACCTTGTGGAACTTAGGTTCATCTTCTCTCACCCTTTGATTTTAATCAAAAATATCAAGATGAGATTTCACCATTATATTCTACCTCAAGTTTGCACCTGATACTGATAATACAATCATTTTCCTTTCTTGATCTCGTTTGAGATGTAAGCTTTCAATAACAATGTCAAGTATGATCACCGATCATTACTTATAACATTCTTTGACTACTCACTTAAACACACACGTTACCACGCGGTGAATCAATATGAATGAGTTTGAAATAGATATGAGTATAGTCAACCAATGAATACATTCAACTTGGTCGAAACCAAAAGTTTGATTCATTTATGACTATATGTTCATTTAATGGAAACATGTTTCTACTGCCTCATTTAATCATCATCATGAGTTAGATAGAGTCGGCTATATAATTTAATTGCCAGTATTCCAATTTATTTCACCCGATGACCTAAAGTCATCTGGTGGGAGTATGATTTATTCTTAACATCATGTATCTTTTGCATTAGACGTTAGCAATGCATCAGAATTGTTACACAATATTCCTTATATAACCGAAGGATTCTAATCGATCGCTATTCCTAAGGAGCCACTTGAATATCTAAGTCATATATTTATTTACCTTTTATACTTCATAATGAAGATACTATATACAATAAATTGTAATTCTATAGTAGATAGAAATAAATACCGCTTCCTTCTAATTATGTACATGGCGCCAAAATCTCAACATTGCACTCTCGCGGTTAAATTATGTCTACTTCAGTGACACAAACTTAATCCTTGTCCATTCGAGACGTTTCTCTGCACCCTGTTTGCTCAAACATAATCCCCTGAAAGTTGTCTCAAATTGAGTAATGACAAATTCTAATTTAAAGGTAAAGCAACAACTTTGATATGTGAATTTATTCCATTCATTGTGTTTCAATTATATCAACACAATTCTTAATTGTATAACTCAACTAGCGACACATCTAAGGTAGAATAAAAATTACACAAAATTAAAAGATTTCATCCATTGTGGTTTTAAATACATTAAATTGTACCTCTTACTTACGTATCTTATCAAGTACACTTAAGATGAGAATGATGTTTCATTCCTCGAAAATACATACTGTGTCGATGATACTATATTCGTAACTTGATAGTATTTATATATCCTCCCCATACTCTTATATCGATTTTGATGTAACATTCAATGACCTTATATCCTGAGATTGACTTGTATGTGAATAAGGCCAAACTAAATCAAGATCAATCCACCTCCCACTAACTCTAACAAGAGTTGACTCGCCTATCTTGTAAGATTAAACTCAAGTCTCGGCAAAGTCATTTACCAAGTATTACTCAATTATATGTTATTCAAATATCATGTTCTCATAAGAAATATGTGTTCAAGAAAATGCTTTAGGGTTTCAACCATTCATGGATGATTTAAACTCATGGGCCCTTATAACGAAGTCACCTAACATTACGCAAGAGCTCAAAATCTTTCTTGTACCTCGTCAAGCACACATACTTGGCTCGTGATCATGATCTAAAATCACGCGAGTCAAAAGTTAGTTAATTTTTTTTCTTTAGTCTATTTTTATTTAATTTTTCTCCGCTAAATTTCATATTTTCTACAATGCTCACCCCTAATAAATTTGTATGAGTAAGATTTGGTAATTGTAAGGGCATGGACTTAATTTGGACGATCCCTTCACCAATATTGATGTTGCTTGATGATGTTCTTGGACAAGGAGCGATGAGGATTTCATTCTCAAGAATACGTGGCCTGATCAACCATAATTCGAGGGAATTTTTCTTTTCTCTTATTGCTTCTTAATTATTTTTGCTTGTAACATTGAGGACAATGTTTTATCTTAAGTATGTGAGTCTTACTTTGGATATTTTTATTGTATACTTGTTTGTCCTCATAGCAATGGAATTATTTTGAGTTCTGAGGCTCCATTTTTGCAAAATGATAAGTTTTAACATCTTTGATCAAAAGTGAAGTGTACATTTTCATGTAAAACCTATTTTGCTAATTGAAGTTGTATGATTAATTGAGTTTTTTGTAACTTTAAATCTTAGCTTTGCATGATATTATGATTGAAGTTAGAGTATTCTAATTCTATTTAGTGGATAATAACCTACCTTGTGAGATTTTATGCCTAATTTTTATACTTGAATCTTTCTTTCTTGATGTGATATATACTCTGTCATGTTTTGTATTCTTCAGAACTTGTTTTGAATCTATCTCCTGTTACTTTGTATGCTTCCATAAGAATGACGAAGACACTTAGGATATAGTCTATTTTTCCATAAAGCTTAAACTGATTACTATCCCCTAGTAAACCCCTTGAGCCTAAAGTGACCATTTCTTTGTTGATTACACCACACCATTAGCCTATGAGCCTTATTTTTCACCATGATTGCCCCTACTGGGAGTGTGTAACTATGAATTAATTTTGTGTGAATTAAGGCTTGTTAAGAAATTGAAAGAATTGAGTATGGGGGAAAGAGAAAAAGAAAAAGTGAAGTTATATCTGAAAAGAGAATTGTAAGAAGTGTATAGAGGAAACATATCTCAAAAGAAAAAAAAATGAAAAAAATGTGTACTACGTGTTCCTCTATTTATCATTCTATACGAAAAAAAAAGTGATGTGGAAGTATGATGAAATTGAAAAGAAGCGATATTATAGAATTGATGCAATATTTATATGAACATGCCTTGTTCTTACATGGTTAGTTCATCGTTACACATCTCCTTAAGTTTAAGTCCAGAGCCAAATTATATCCTACCCCGAACCTTAGCCCCATTACAACCTGAAATAAAGACCTTCTGACTTATGTTGCATGCATTGTTGATGGATTGATAGATGTATAACCAAGCTTATAGTAGAAGCATTCATGATTCAAAATTAAAATAGCTCTTGCCGCTTTGACGTCTGCGAGAAGTCAGAGATCCACTAACAGAGTTGTTTGCTCTAATGAATTGATGATGTTATGTTTTGCTAAATTTGAAAAGTTTTTCACTCATGATTGATTGCATTAGGATATATGTTACATTGGTTTGAAGTGAGAGTTACTAAACTGTGATCTTGAATCATAGAAGTTATGCGCCTAATATTTTATTTGCTTGAGGACAAGCAAAAGCTTAAGTGTGGGGTGTGATAAGTGTATATTACATAGCATTTTTGAGGTTTAATTGATTATACTTTTATGCTATTTGAGCTTATTTAGCCATGATTTGTACTTGTTTTGTGTAATTTTGATTATAGGTAATTATTGGATGAATTGTGAGGATATTGAATAGTAAATGATGATTTAATTGAAGATCATGAACAATCCATTACATATACCTCAGCCCACATGAATCCAACCCAAGAGAGTATCCTCAAATTTGATTCGTAGTGCAAGCAGGCCAAGATTTGGGCCTAAATTGTGAGCAGACCGTTGGAGAAGTCACATAAAGTGACTAAAGTACATGTTTGATTCATGAAGGAAAGAAAGGTGGGCCACTAATGAAAAGAATACAAGAGCCCACAAGAATAAGGTTGACCTATGTGATTATATCTATCGTGGCAAGTGGGCCGGAGTTTGGTGGGTAATTCGTTAATCAAACTGTTTAGTCAGATTTCGGGTTCGGCCCCCGCGTCGTTAAGCCTCTGTCCGGCCGTCGGCCTTTTACTAATGGGGTGGGCCGAGTTTTAATAAGCGTTCGTCCGGCGCTTACGTTAATTCTGATTCGGTGGGCGTTGAATCACGTTCGGCACACCGCGTTCGTTAGTGGTTCGTTAACGTGGCGGGCGATCCGCTAAATTAGCCGGGCGTCCGGTGAAAGCATCTTAAATGGATTCCGCCCAGCGCTATTAGCGGATAATCCGCTTTTCTTCTACTTGGACGTCCGGTAAGTAGCCGTTAATGTAAACAATAGCCGTTCGGCCAAGATATCAGTTATTAGCGGGCGTCGGTTTACGATGATCCGATTCAGAAAAATAGTTTTCCTCCACATAAATAAGGAACCCATGACTTTCATTAGATTATTCATTATTGTCAAATATCATCATTAATTCATATTACTTGATTATACAGCTAGTTTCATTCCATTAATATATCCATACTTGGTTCTTAGTTTTTCTTCAATTATAAATATTTCTATATATTCATCTTAGAATCGTAATTTGATCAATTTCCAAAAATTAACATGTCATCTTGTCGATTCACGAGTTGCATTGAAATTGGTACAATCTTTCCATCACTCATTTTATTATATTACTTGTTTGTTTGGTATAATCTTGTTAGAATTTCAACATTTAGTATTGTAAGTTTTTTATTACAATGAAACAAAAGAATTGGAATCTTAGAATTGGAGGTGGTGGAACTTCTGATTGACATAAACTGACCTACAGAGCCCTCAATGGAGCCCAGGCTTTGGTCGTGTTGATAATTTTAATAATATAGATCTAGATGATGAGGATACCGAAGGAGGGGAAGAAGTAGATTTTAGTCGTCGAAAAAGGCAAAAATAAGGTAGGAGATGAAAACCTAATATCCACTCAGAATCATCCCGAGCTAGCACCGGTAAAGTTTAGTTCAAGAAAAAAAAAAGACATCATGGGTTTGGAAATACTTTGGCCCGATCGAGAAAATAGAAATACATGTATAAAAAACATATATAGTTATAAAGCGGAGAAAAGATTGAACCGGACATTTTATTAGACATTCAGTGATCGTAAGCTTCGATGAAGTAGTAAAGAAGAAGGCCGAGGTGGAGGTGTTCAAACAACTATTAACTATGACCGGCCAAAATTTTATTTATGATAAGTTAAATTGGGCTTGGATATTAAATTTGTGGTAGATTAATCTTTTGCGCTCAATCGTGTGAAAGTTGGAATATACGGTGGATTCAAGGAGCGATTGATCCTCGGCTTGGATAGCGTCCCCCCAGAAGCTACATGAAGTATTACCTTTAAATATTTTTTAAACCAAAATATCTTCTTATGTGTCAACTTTCTTCATTGCCTTGGAATGTTTTGTGTTTAACTAGTGATATTGCTTTACTTTTCGTGACTTGATATAATGTGTGTTACTTGTCATTGGATAGATGTTGATTGGACTCTTTAAAAAGGCGTATTATTTATTTACGTGTTGCTAAACATTAATATTCAAATAATCGATGGAATATTGCAATGTTGTTTTGAGCCATCGATAATTTTTATAAAGTTGGTTCTATTTCATGATAATGCATGGTAATAGTGTGTCTATTAAAACTCTTAAATTAAAATGTAAGCGAAATTTGAACTATTTCATCTTGGAGTGTTTATGTCATGTTCTTCAACTAGTAGCTAAAAGATGGAATTACTATCATTTGGGATGAATTTATCAATTTTATTAGAAATGGAGTTCATTTTAATTGTTACTTCCCGAATAAAGAAAAGAGTACAAGGCATTGGTTTTGGCAAGTGGTAAAAATAGAAAATTAATATTGGATGTAGAGGAAGCCCAGATGGAATTCTATGATCTTAACTGCTCTAGATGCGTATAAATATAGAGATGAGATTACGTCATTTTATAATATTCACAAGCGTACTATTAGAGTCATTATCCTAAGATCACTATTCAAATTGGACCTCTTTGTTTAGAGTTGCTCCATTTTCTTGCACCTTTAAAAGACTACACTAAAGCATTTTCAACTCATTATAGTCTCGATATTCATCGAAGCTTTTTGAATGTATTGTCAAGCTTGCTATCCATATGCATGATAATAAAGGGATAAGTTTGTTGCTAGAGACATGATTCCTAATATGGAAGAAATTTTGAAATATTATCTTCATTCCATCATGCTATCGGTGCAATAATGTGTCAACCGTTAAGCAGATATATTCTTTGCATGTAGTTTATTTATGAATGTTTAGACGCTTCAATCCTAGTTATTTGTTAATTTCCCTAGAATAAATACAAAACATAAATTGAAGCATATTTATACAACATGTATTCCAAAATTTTTTTTAAAACATTCTCAGTAATAAAGTGCAAAGTAGTGGTACTCTTCTTGTGGACCATCATTATCTTCTAAAGTAAGGAGTAATCACCTTAAAAAAAACATGAGTGAAAAATTTGTTCCATATCTTCTATATCTCAGGGTAATTAATTGACTTCAATGCCCAAGCACACCTTTTGACATGAGGCGTGTATGAAATGTGAAAATCAGTGATGTTTGCAAAATGGTGGGGAAAGCAAAGGAGAATTTCTATATTGAGTAAAATGGCTAAGGAAATTTTTTGCAATTCCTATGTCTCACGATAGCTAGTGAGTACGCATTTAGTATGGCCAAAACTTCAATATACAACTAGAGGTCAAAACTGGCTTCCTTGATAGAAGTTTGTGTGTAATCGAGGATTGAATGTTGAAAAAGATCAAATATAAAGATACATGGAATTGCACCAAAAAGACATGTTTGATGACTTGAGTGACATGAACTTAAGACATCAGCGATGAAATAGAAGGAAGCGGAAGAAGAAGATAACACCTTGATGATTTGCTACGTGAGGAAGATGAGTTAGATCAAGAATGAACTTGTACTTCTTTAATTTATTATGTTGATGATGTAAACTCCCTGGCCCTTGCTAGTATAAAATGTGACGGCTTAATAAAAAAAATAAGTTTATATTTCATTTCATATTTTATGATTATCTTATTATAGGGGACTTCAATAAAATGGTCAAAGCGGACGTCACTACGCTACTTCCCGAGCGGGCGTCCTCCCCATACTTTCGGCGGGCGTCCTACATACTTTGAGCGGATATCGCTTTATACTTGAACGGACGTCACAGCGAAGCGAGGATGTCCGTTTTAAGTGATGTGACTTAATTTTTAAAGGGCGTCCATTTTGAAAGCGGACCGATCAACTATTAATAATTCAAGCGGACGTCAAATAAAATGGCTTGGACGTCCGATTACCCCAGCAGCTTTAAGATTGCCAAAAGATATTTTGATGCATTCATGACGATCAATATTAAGTGTCTAAAATTCGTACCTTAATTCACATGCTTTTATTGAATGAGAAGAAGATCCAAGCTTTACCTGGGTGATTATTAAAAATATGGATAGGTAGGGAAAGTCGTATGGTATGTTGATATCAATTTCTTTGGTAAATGAGGGGTGAATAAATGATGCCTGAATTTGTGGTTCAGCCTACAAAGATTGGGGAGCAATCATACGACCAACCAAGAAATATATTGGTGGAATGATGAAGTGTGGTCAAAATGGGAGGTGTATGAATTGTTAGAGCATGTCATGAAAATTTGGGGAACAAAACATGGTTCCGCAATACCATAAGGATGGGCCTTGAAATCCCTGGAGATCCGTTCCTCGTATTCTGAGTCTAGTGCGGCTACTTCGTCGTCTCGATACGTCCAGGTGACCATGATTAATCTACAGTGACCATGAGATGTTGTTGGATATGTACAAGGAATGCAGTGCAATGTATTCCTATATTGATTAAATTATATACACCATCATTATTTTATTATTGAATATTATTGAAATGTGTAGGTTGGAAAAATATACGCTTGGAATCACGGAGGGATTGAAGAGATCGTTGGATTCCGTTGATCGTCGTCTTGGAATTGAAAACGTGATATATAGTATCCCCGAGGGTATCACGTCAGCCCGATCTTTCGCTTTGAATCTGATATGATAGATGAAGACGAAGAATAATGTTCTATATTTTATATTTTCTTTTATAAATGAACCTTAGTTTATTTTGTTTTATAGATGGATGAACTTTGCTTAGTTTAATGTTTATGTTATGTTTTATTCTATGGATGTTAAAACTGTGGTTCGGATGTTTGAAGTTTGTTTTATGATTTTGTTGGCTTTCGATTTAGATATTTATGGGGTTTTTTATGTATTGGTTGGTTTTTGTTGCAATATAGTGTAAATAGATGTGACTTGTGATGGATAAACTGTTCTTTTACGAATTCGGTCGTCCACCCGGTCAACCGGACTTCAGCTTGAGGGTGCGTTGAATTTGGGCAAGATTCGGTTAAACCGGCGCTAGTTGGTGTGCCGGTGGATGGGTAGGCCTCATAATTCTCCGGTGTGGATTGTGCTAAAACTACCGTTACGCGGACATGGGCGTTCGCGTCCGGTTCTTGCGGGCGTGTAATCATGCCGTTTTACCCGCGATCTAGTATAACCTATGTTATAAAATGGTCGTGATGCGGCTAGAAGTAGAGCCCTAAAGTCCTGGCATTCCAGATATCAATAGCTTGACTTTATTATTTTTGAATAGCTTCCGGTAATTTTTTTCGTTCAGTGCGAACTAAATTATTATTAGTCAGGACCGTGATGTAGTTGGATTGAAGTATTATTTTCCGTGAGATTTGTTTATCTTTTATTTATAATTCTAATTATTACATTTTAATTACACTAATTAGCCGTTAATGGATTTATTCTCATAATTGATTAAGCGCTAAGAATGGTGATCACTTAGAAAAATAGGTAATTAGGATCGTATTTTATTTACCATAGATATGGTTAATAATGCTTGCGTCTGATTATAAAGCTAATGTTCTTCATTGGATTAATATTTTAAACTTCTCGTAGAATATGGGTAGTTTCTTGGCAAAAATTGAGGTTAATATTACTCGGGGAGAATATTAATATTATAGAATCCTCTTGTTATGAATGGATAGATAATCTGGGTGCTAATAAAATGATACTCTGAAATCGTATTAATGCTAATTTAACTTTCGTATTGATAGAGTAATATTTATTCATTTTTTTGTTATTTAATTAGTTCTTTATTAGTTTGCTTTTTGGTACTTAGTATTTTAAATTATTAATTGTTGTTTAGTTAATTAAAATCTAAAAACAATTACTCAATACTCTTAGTTATTTCGTAGAATATCTATAGAGGTCTTGATCTAGATGTTGAACTTTCCTCAAGATCAATGATCTTGTTCAGCAATGCATCAGTAGTAATAATAATATAATATTACTCCATATAAGAAGGAGCAAATAAATATATACGAGGTTATATTACGTTAATTTTTTATATTATACGAAAAGTTGCATAATGATTCATGAATATATAAATTTTCTATGTTTAGCAACCTACATCCATGTTTGATTGGCTTAATTTTTTTTCAAGACGATTGTAGGACAGAACACAATAGATTCAAACTCTTTTTTTAATTAATCCTCTTATTTAATTTCCCTTTTGATTTTCCCTTTCATTTTGTCAAAGGGGGGAAAAATGAAAAATGTGAGTTTTAACAATGTCTCTAGAAGATCTGAACTTGCATAGTTGCATGTTCCAAAACAAGAAATAAAATGGAAAAAGCAGTATCTGGAGGAAAAAAAAAAGCTTATTAACAGCAAGAAAATTATGGTGTGGTAGTAGATAGAGGGCATTGTTCATTGGTTAAGAGTTAGAGGATATGATACGCCTTCCAGCATCAACATAATCACTGTGAACCTGTGGAGGAATTAGTACACATGAAAAAATGTTTAAAATTTTGAAGAATTTATATTTTATTATTAAAAATAAAATTTTATCGTTCGTTTATTAAAAAATTAAGTTGTTCATAGAATTTTTTATATTTTCTTCATTTTATATAATATGACAAATATTTCATATATAAAATTACTTGAATTTGTAGCGATTAAATACTAATGGATTAATTACTATGGTGACTTTATTGCAGCTCAACTAGTTATGCTTTCGGTAACATTATTTTCATAAATATATATTCCACATTCATGCCCAAGTTGGCTTCTAGCTCCTTCTAGAACATGCAATTATATGTGGGAAAAACATAAATTGAAATAAAGAAACATCACTACAGTTCTTTCTAATTTCCCACGCTTTTTCTCTTGTCACCCTCTTCTTTAGTTATGTGGTCCCACCGGCAAGGTAGCCACCAAGTTATATAATTTCCTCACAATTGCAAAATGGAGGACATATATTTTCAAGCTTCATCATTATTTAAATGTTAATTAGTTTTATCTGAAAATATTAATCGATTTGATGATTATTGGATATTAGGCGTTAATGAATCAAAAATTTGTCTGTCCCAGACCAAAGTAGGCTCGGAAATTGGCAAATGAGTGCGTGTCACGAGACACAACGGACGCGAATGTCTTTCTTATTTGCTCATTAATACGAGAAAACGTTTGGTTATTGAGTTGCCTACTTGGTAAATCCAACAACTCCCATATGAATTGAAAACACATACATTATAAAAAAAACCGAGAAGCGCCCGTTTGTTTTTTCTAGTGATACATCGAAGTTAAAAGCTGGCCGGTTCGTCGTCATTCACTTGTGCTTGTGAAGTCGATCGTTGGGTCATTTTATCCTGGGAAACGATCGCCTCTCGTCGTCCTAAGCACCGTTTGGGAAAAGTCGGAATTTGTTTAAGGAAAACGTCGAGGATGTGACTTGATCGGTTTTTTTTTTTGTTGTAATCATTTCATTGTAATCTCGTTCGTTTTCGTTGTAATCTGTTCATTGTAATTTCGTATGCATATTGTATTATTTCTTTGCAAAGTCTTGTTGTATAGTTCGGTTTTTCCAATTAAACCACTGCGGTTTAAAAGCAGTTAGGCGGGCTGCACAGCGCTTTTGCGGTGAGTCACGATGTTGATGCTTCGATGGTGAATCTGCAGTGATGGTAATATTGTTCCTTTTTGGTGATGTGGTGTTACGGATGGTGTGTTGATTATCGAGAATGTTACGGCGTTCGTCCACAAGTTCTGGCCCTCTCCTATGTTTGAATTGGCTGGTTTACATTTGTTTCTGAATTGCGGTTACACCGGGTGTGATGGTTTCTCGTGATTCCTCCGGCCTTTGCAACGCTGTCACTTTACCTCCTCAGCCTCCACTTGTTCGGTGATCAGGAAAATGACCAACGAAGCCTCACAGCGTGTTTTCCGGTCGAGGAATTTCCAAAAGGTGTAGAGAACAATTGATGTTCTATCTCGCGACCTTGAACTTACCTTGATTTCTTGGTTGAGAACCTCCCTCTGGTTCAAGATGATGGTGTTTGGAGTTTGGTTGGGAATTCGACTCACTTGGAGACACTGCGATTATTTGGTCGCGGTGTTGACTTATTTGTCGGATGATTTGTATAGCGTATATAAAATATACATTAATACAAAACAATGTTGGGGCAACGCTTGAGTTCAAGTATAAGACTTCGAATCTGAGGCTCCAAAAGAAATTTATGGTGGGAAGATTTACGGACTATAAAATGGTGGATGGAAAATCGGGTATGATGGTTGAGAACAGGGGTTGTCTTCCACGAGGCTTCAAGTTGAAGGAATGGTCTTGAGCAGAAATGTTCAAGGGATTGCTCCACGATGTCGAAATTGCCACCGTCTTGGATAGACTTTAAGAACTATTTGAAGCCCAAGGATATGAACATGTTGCAATTATGCATTCGCATGAGGGAATAGAAAGAGTGCAATAGGAAGAGAATTTGAGGACATATGCATTTATCGACTCTGAAGTCTAAGGTGAATGTTGTGGAATTTGGGTCTTGAGGTCTTTCAAGGGGAAGAAGAAGAATGATTTTGCACCCACAAGGAAGCAGTTCAAAAGAAAAGTGGTTAAACTACCGAGGAATTTCCTTGAAGACTTTTTGATGGGTGTGTTACAGGTAGAGCAAACATCGTCACATAGGTCCTCAGTGTAAAGCTGGCAAGAGAAGTAACAATGGAAAAAGATGGCAAATGTGGTCACCAAAGAGAGATGGGGGCAGAGATCAGCTTGTCGGGTTTGTGGTTCTTAAGTGAACTTTGTGAGCGCATTACCCTTGAGAGTGGTGGATCGACTACGTGCTACTAGGCATGTTTGTTCGGTCAGATCGTTTTGCTACTTTTCAAGCCACTTGCGAGATGGTGAGAAGATGTGCATGGCGAATAATGCACCCTCGACGTAGGGATAAGGCGTAGTCTTTGAGAGGTGGCTTCGGGGAAAGGAAGTCACATTGAAGAATGTTACGTAATAATCGAAACTTAGGAAGAACCTTGTATGCAGTTCTTTACTTAGCAAACATGGGTTTAAACTTGTAATTGAGTCGATAAAGTTGTACTTTCTAAGTCGGATATGTTTTTTAGAAAATACTATGGTTACAAACAAGATGAATAAAAATAATATTGCCTATGTTTGTGAGTACTCTAATTTATGGCATAGTAAATTTAGGACATGTGAACTCTAATTAACTTTGAAGAATGATCAGAAGTTGAATCACATATCTAATGAATTTATAAATAAAATTACAAGTGTGAAACGTGTGTTGAAGCAAAATCGACGAGAGCAACATTTCCAACCGTGGTTAGAAATAATAAGCCTCTACGTCTTGTTCCGCAGTGGCGTGCGTGATATGAGCCCAGTTCAATCCAAAGGTGGAAATGAGTATTTTATCACCTTTGTAGATGATTGTACAAAATTTTGCTATGTATACTTGATGAAAAGTAAAAATGAGGCAATAGATAAGTTTGCACTTTACAAAGAAGAAGTTGAAAATCAACTTGAGAAAAAGATAAAAGTAGTGCGAAGTGATAGAAGTGGTGAGTATGTCTCGCCATTTGATCAATTTTGTTACGGCGTGGTATTGTTCACGAAGTGACCCATACATGTTCACATATAATCGAATGGGATGCAGAAAGAAAAAATCGATCATTGAAGAGATGATGAATGGCATTGATAAGTTCGGGGCTTACCTCAAAGAAGATGTGGGGGAAGCGATCCCGGCGGCTAACTACCTCTTGACAAAATTTCCCGTATGAATTGTTTCAAAATTCGCGCAGCCTCTGAGCATCTTCAAGTGTGAGGGTGTTTGGCGAAGGTCATGTGCACTCCTCCTAAGCGGTGACTATTGGTCTGATGGTTGATAGAATTTTTTTATTGAATATGCTACTTAATAGTAATACATGCTCGATTTCTTGTTCATAAAGAGTGACAATTCACGGGTGAACACGAATACAATATTAGGAATGTCACGTTTCTTGGGGCATGTCTTTCCGATAAAATCTAATGAAGGTGCTTCGACATCTAAGAGGACACATGAACACGAGGGTAGTAGCCGATCACGAGACTATGGATAGTCAAGGTAAAGAAAAATTGAGGGCGAAGAACCTCGGCGTAGTAAAAGAACGCATTAATAGAAGTCGTTTGGTTCTGATTTTGTAACGTATATGCTTGAGAGTGAACCTCGAACTTACCAAGAACATTAGTTCAATGATGGTCGACTTTTGGAATATCTGAAGTAAATTGATTCAATTTTCTGAGAATCACGCCCAGAATTGGTGGATCTTCCATGGGGATGTAAAACTTTGAAACCAAATGGATTTTAAGAGGAAAATGAAAGGTGATGGGGCGATAGATAAGTAAAAAAAGTAGACTTGTCATTTTGTGGGAATAGACAAAAGAAGAACTATAGACTATTTTGATGCTTATTCTCCGTGACAATGATAGCATCATTATTAGGATTATCACAGCAATTGCCTCGCTCGCGCTTAATTTAGATCTACATCAAATGGATGCAAAGGCTTTCTTAAGCGGATAATTAGATGAAGAAATTTATATGGAACAACTTTGAGGGTTTTATAGTTCGAATGAAACAAGAGAATGTTTGTCGACTTGTCAAATCCCTGTATGGGTTAAAGCAAGCGCCTAAACAGTGGCATGAGAAGTTTGACAAGGCAGTACTTTCGAGTGAATTTAAAATCAATAGATGTGACTAAAGTGTGTTTATGTAAAATCCACTAGGGGATCTCTAATTCTGCCTTGTATGTGGATGACATGATTCAATCTGCCCAAACATATCTGTTGAACTCAAGTTTGACATGAAGGACATGGAACAAGCGAGATCTAATTTTGGGAGTCCATTATTGTGAGAACTCTAGCGATTATAGTGTCCAATCACACTATTTCGATAAAATTCTTGGGAAATTTGCCAAGGCGATTTGGGAGAATATCGACTCGGTGGATGAACATCGATACCTCACGAAGAATAAAGGGGAAAGCGTGTCTCAACTTGAGTATTCTCAAGTTATTGGGAGTCATTAATATAAATGAGTTGTACTAGACGGATATGGCTTATTCGATAGCAAGTGAGTAGATATACAAGTAATCAGTAGTGATAATTGGAGAGGCTATAGTGCAGTACTTAAGTACTTGAGACATACTCGGGATTACGGGTTACACTATACGCGTTATCCGGCTGTACTTGAGATTATTACCGGATACCAAATTAGATCTCGATCTTGGTGATTTATTTTACTACTAGTGGATATTTGTTCCTTTGGCGAGTGCCAGTGTGTCGTCTGAGAGTCCTCCAACAGGCCGTTGGTGCGAGATCACGATGAATTAGAGTTTATTGCCTTAGACAAGTGTAGGGGAAGAAAGCCGAGAATGGTTAAAGGCAATTTCTTGAGGACTCTCGAGGAGTAGGAAAAAGCAGAGCGCCTCTAATTTACATATATTGTAATGATAGAGTACGCAATTGGGAGGCGAGGCAACGACTTACTCTCATCAGTAGAAATAGCGTTCATCGGCGACATAATACCATTAGATAATTACTCTCAACTGGAGTTATCACTTCCCATTGATCAATGTAAAATCAAAGGATAACATAACGGATCCATTAACCAAAGGGTTAAGAAAAGAACTGGTTGAGAAATCATCGGAAGGAATGAATTAAAACCCTTGAGAAAAATATGAATGAGTGACAACCTACCTTGTTATTTGGAGATCCAAGATTTAGGTTCAAGGAACAAGCTGGCTCATATTGTTTAGTGAATCCTTTGTGAGAGTTTTCCTACATGTTCCTACATGAGAAATAGTTATACCAACGGGGTAAGGTTAAACTATGCTTTAATGGCTACATGAGATCTTGAAGAGGTATGCAGATTCTCGAAATATGACAGTCTTTTATGCAGGCAAGTAAAGGGCCCTTTAGAAATGCTCGGGGTGCATTTCTTAGTGCTCAGGAGACCAGGCATGTGTCCATGGCCTAACCGGACACAATAGTGAGAAGCCCGATACAAAAGTCGGTCCGAGGACACATGTGAAGTATGTCATCATTTGCTACCCAAAGCAGTTAGTTCCAAGACATCGCGTCTACTATATCTGTTGGTGAATGTAAACATATGTACACAAGGGAAGGTTCCAAAGACCATCTTTTACCTATCATGTCTAGGGGAATGGAGTGGATTTGTTGCTATCACCGATTATCGAGTCAAAATCTTTTCAAATTTGTATCCAGTGGGGGATATTGGATTTATTGATTTTGTTTGAATACAAATTTTGATTCATGTGGGGGATGTTGGATATTCGAGTGTTGTGAATTCAAAATTTGCATCTCATTTATATGTCAATGAGCTTATGCAAAGATGAGACAAACTATGAAGTTTGGAAAAACTAAGCGTATCTACGTTGGAGTAGAGGATGTTGGAAGTTCAACTTTAATAAGAAGAGGTCTTTAGTGACTTAGTAAAATTGATTGTTCTTATCTCACGAAAAAGTCTACAGCGAGCCCGTAGGGGGGAATGAGCTCGAGTGTGAAGCCGAGGTGGTGTGCTTGCCCGGACCGCAGTCTGATTCCGAAAGGGAGGGCTCGTGCGAGCCGCTGCTCGGTTGGCTTCGATTTTGCATTCAAAATTCAAAAGAGCTGTTACAAAATGGACAATCAATTGTGTTAAGTGTCATTTAGCTGTTACAAACCATTTTTATTTGCTCATTAATACGGAAACATTTTGGTTCAGCAAGTTGCCTACTTAATCATCCAAAAACTCCATATGAATCAGATGAAACACACACATTACGGAAAAAGTTGAAGCGCCGTTCACCACCCTTTGGTTGTTTCTGGGTGATACATCAGCTCCATGACGGTTCGTCGGTCGATTCCTTGTGCTTGTGAAGTCGTCGTTGGGTCATTTATCTTGGGAAGCGACCAGCCTCTAGTAGATCACTGGCGCCGTTTAGGGAAGATGTCGAATTTGTTTTTAAGGAAGCGTCGTGACTTGATGCGGTTTAGTTTTTTGTTGTAATCATTTCATTAGCAAATCTCGTTCGTTTTCTTTGTAATCTTTTCATTGTAATTTAAGTATGCATATTGTATTTCTTTGCAAAGTCTTGTTGTGTATAGTTAAAATTTCCAATTCGCTCCTACATCTTAAGCAGATTAGGCCGAGACTCTAGCACTGACACTTTTTGTGGAGTTCAATGTTGATACTTCGATGGTGAATCTGCAGTAATGGTAATATTGTTACGGTTTTGGTCGGTGGTGTTGCGGATGGTGTTGATTGTCGAGAATGTTATTCACGGCGTTAAGTCCCTGGGGTTTTTTCAACATGATCGTATGGCTTGTTCAAGTTCTCAAAGTTTTGGATGGTATGGATCAAATCATCTGGTAGAAATGTGGAAAGAGATAGGTGTGACATTCTTATCAGATTTTTGTAGTTACAACTTACTAAGATTTTACTTAATTCCAGGAGCATACATTTGATGGGTATGTCTTTCCTTTCCCATTGATATTAGAGCAATAAAATAGAAGGCCAAATTAAACAAATGCTACTAATGGCAATGCCTACAAAGAATGAATCTTTTTGTGTTCACGGTACACCAAAACTCTTTTCTTTTTCTGAATTATAGAGAAGCAAATACAAACAAATCCACAAAACCAACTAATTACCACACAAAAAGAGGGAAAAGGTAGCCTTGTTGATGGTGGATTATAATTACCACAGAACCAACTAATTCCAGGAGCATACATATACATTTGATGGGTATGATTTGTTCTCTACGTCCCTTCTAATGTGGCTCTATTCATAAAGTTACATGAGTTAAAGTTAGAAGGTAAAGGTGCATTAGGTTACAAGGTGGGGTTGATGGGGTTATATTATATGGATTGATAAAAAATATTCTTTTAAATTTAAATTCCTTTTAACACAAATGCTTTAAAAAACGGATTAGCGAAAGTTTAAGTCACCAAAAATTCTTTCGAGGTCTTTATTTGAAAGTTCGAATGTTTAGAGTAGTATTTGAAATGATTTATTTAGTTCGGTCTTGTCGATGAAATTTACCCTTTATTTTAAACAATCAAATAGGAGCAAATATCTTTTTAGCCGGCAAGTGAATAAGTGATGCATACAAAATACTTGCATCAAAATTGATTGAGGTTGAAACTTGTTTTCTGCTGATTGGTGATATGGATCACTCCTATTGGCCTTGGAGCTACATGTAAACTTACAAAAAAGTGTGTCATTGAAAAAAATTACTGGAATTGAATAATATTATAACTATAAAGTAAGGGCGTACAGACATGGAGAGAGTGCAGAGAATGTCCCTTTTAACATGGGGTCGAACCGCATTTATTGGATGGGATTCTTCCAAATTTCACTGTTTATCTAATGTGAACAAGGTTTTCGCATTTTCCTTCTTTTCGATTTGGTTTAAAATGGAACTTATTTGACACCATATATCTCAATTATACACATCATTATAAATCTCCATACTTTGAAAAATAATGAATATAATTAAATAAGATTAATTTAGATTGAAATAGAACCATTTTAATTTTTCACAATAAATATTTGGGTGAAATCAAACAAAGAAAGGAAGAAGTAACTTAAAAAGTAGTTCCAGCATCTATATATTTTATGTTTGACTTTTATATCACCCAAAGCTTAGGCTAAAATGAACACAAAAAAAAAAAAAAGAAGAAAAAATTGTTACTAGCATCTGTAAAATGACATGTTTAGTCATCCAGTACCAAAGCTTAGTGAATAAGGAACCAAATCACCATATGGCATCAATCCCTACTATAAATAACTACTCTCTCAACTCGAATTATTCATTACACTCTTTACATAATTCAACAACTTCCTCTGTTCTCCCACTCATATATAGAGGCAACTTCTCACTCTAAAATCAACCCATTATCTGAAAATGGAAAGCAAACTACCCAACAAAACAATGAACAAACAAAACATAACAAAAACACCAACCAAGAAACCAGTGACTCTTCCACCAAGGAGAGGAGCTATAAAGATCAAGATTTTCAGGGGAATATACAGAGCAATAGTCTCAACCATTTCAATGGGACACAAAGAGTTCAAGAATGGAGGCTGCCTCCACTCAATTCCCATAGTTCCAGCTGAAACTGGTTCAGGGTCTAGCACTGTAGCTAAGAAGAAGCAATTTGAAGAGTGATTTGTTGTACTCAGAAATGTTTGTTGAATGTGTAAGCTCAGGACAGAGTCTGGTCCATATTGTCTTGTGTTATGGTGGGATGTATGATTATATCAACTGTTGATTATTCATTTATATATTTAATTTCTTCTTGTTTATGGATTTTTCAACCTTTTATTAAAATATAGTTAAGAATTAGACATGTTGAGGAAATGTGGTAAGATTTCAGTTCCAATCATTCTTGAAAACTCATGTACTGATGAGAATGAATACTTGTTCGAACTGTGATATTATTATGAAGTGTTTTTCATATGTTTTATTTGTGGGTGTTTGGACATTGGAAGTAATCTTTAAGCTACTTTCCAAAAGTAATCTGAAAAAATAGTAGTTTTTTTCCTAGAAAGCTTGATTTTGGATCTTTTTATCTTTTATATGATGCAACTTATTTGTGAAGTTTAGTTATCACGCTAATTTATCCAAATGATTTGCACTATTGAAATCAATTTAGTAACATGTATGAATTCTGATATATTTCACATATTCAAATTTTGATAAGATATAGTCAGACACCATGATTCGCAACTCATAGATGGATAGCAGAATTAAACCCGCCTTTTGGCTATGTGGCTCTATATATTAAGTCATTGGATCACCAGTAGAAGCATGTGACAATATTTGACACAAATATATGTGGCCTCAGGTTCGTTAAAACGTGAGAAATTAAATTCAAATCATATTTATGAATTTATATGTTAGAATATGACTCTTGGGAAGTTGTTGTCATTTGTAATGCCATGTTCAAGTTGGTAGAAGGTTAGGATGTTATTAATAAATTATTCTATTTAGATTTTTAATTGATTTATTTTGTGTTTAAATTTTTATAGGTTTGTTTAGTTATTTTAAGTTCTTAGAGTCAAATTGCAAAAAGTATATATATATATTATATACTCAAGTAATTCTCGTGTTATTATATTATAAAATTTAGTATTTGTGGTATATTATGAGATCTTCGTGTATGTTGTTATGAATTGTCTTGTATTTTAAGAATATGCGTAAAAGCGTAACTGAGTGTCGGTATCTTGTATCTTAAAAATAAATTATATTAATTTTTTGGTATGCAAGCTATAGGACCCGTCAAAAGTATAATAGTCAATGTAAAAGGAATATCTTAAATGAACCTGTCAGAACAAAATATGAAAAACAGTCCAAAAACGATAGGACACGGCTTAAGTGTAAATATTTAGAGGTCACATTAAAGCCATAATATGAAATTTTAAGAACGAAAAATACTACTACAAATAAAAGCGGCAGGACTGACTTACAAAACAGCATCCCGTTTAGCGTGGGTGTAGGTATCGGGTAATACTCAACACTAATTGATTAAGTGGGCCGTAAATAGTCGGTTTAGCTTTCGTTATAACCTCAATGAATAAATTTGTAAAAAGTAAATTCAAATATAATATAAAATGAACCCGAAGCCAAACCGAAGCCACAATTTGATTATCGTTGACTTTTTAAGCCGGTATAAGCTGTCCGGAGTTGTTTATCAAATACTTGTTAAAAAATAAAGGATCCCCATTCGCAGCATGATCCGGCTGTATTTAATCAGCGTTTTAATTGAAGCGATCCCCGATTTGCAACTTTTCATTTCCTAATGCTTAGCCCCCAACATGCTTTCTGGACATGACCATACTCGATTGCTTCCCCTCATCATACAAATGGTATACCAGCCCCCATGCCGATCATTCGGCCCCGTCTCTCTCTCGTTCAGCACCTCCTTACCTCGATCAAGATCAGGAACCCCCCTGTTTCCATACCATAATTGATTAAAAGGTTTAGTACAATTGATTAAGGTTAGTTTTCTTCTTGTTTTCCTTTAATTTGAATAATTAAATGTTAATTTATTAATTAGATTATTTAATTTGAATGTTTAATATTAGTTATTAATTAGATATGTTATTTACTTTGAATTATTAATTAGAGTATATGTTGATGTTGAAGTTATTAATTAGATAGTTTATTTAGTTTGAATTATTAATTAAATTTGTTGTTTAGTTTGAATTATTAATTAGATGTGTTATTTAGTTTGAATTATTAATTATATTTGTTATTTAGTTTGAATTATTAATTAAATTGTTGATTGAGTTTGAATTAGTAATTGCATTGTTTATTGTATTTTAAGCCGAATTAGATTATCAAATGAGTAATTCGAATTAGATTATTGAATGTAGATTGAATGTTACATGTAGATTGAACGTGATATGTCATTTAATTTTATAGTTTAGTATATTCAATTTAGTTTCATATTTTATTTAGTTTGAACTTTAGAGTTTCAATTATTGAATGTTAGATGTAGTTTAGTCAAGTTTGGTTTAAATTGGTTTAATTTAGTTTGGTTTAAATTGGTTTAAATTTATTTAACGTGATGTAGTTTAGTTTGGTTTAGTTTGGTTTAAATTGGTTTCAATTAGATGTAGTTAGTTTAGTTTAGTTTAAATTAGTTTAATATGGTTTATAGTTAAGATTGGTTATAATGTATAAACTTTAGATTGAATTATATAATTGATTGAATTAAGTTATAAACTTTAAGTTGAACTTTGAATTGAATTATTTGGTTATATCTTGATTGAATAGTTTGAATTGTTATAGATTTACAATGAGTGAGTTGGAATTGATTCTAGTGTGATTGTCAAGCTTACGTTTAGTTTGAATCCATGTCTTGTTGGATATTTATAGATCAAACATATAGAGATAAATTTTTCTAATTTGATTGTGCGGTATTTCATGATATTCGAGGAAGGCCGAAGTTGTACTTTCGAGGCTTCTAAAAAGCCGAGGTTCACAACGTCTGATATCATTATAGAGCAAGGCCATTGCCCTCCCGCTAGGCGGCCTGACGCTCCCACTGCCTGTTCTTGATTTGAAGCTACGCTCGAGGGCAGGCGTGATTCCTCATCCGTGCAAACTCAGGCAAATGACCTCACTACGGCCCAATTTGTTGGGTACTTCCGAACTCCCGAATGGCGTGGCTTTATTCCCAGCTCATTGGATGACTGAGCGAGAGGGGATCGAGGTGGACCTATTGGGGGCGTGCTGGTAACACAGTGTTATACGAGAATGGCCTTTCCCTCGGCACTCTTTCACAGTGGCGAAAAGGTGACGGATCTTCCACCAGCTAAGCCAAAAGTCTATATATTGTACAAATTGATTGAATTAGTTATGTTTTTATTTATGTTATCAATTTTTTTACTTTTTTTAGTTAAAGATTGGTGCAAGTTGTGAGGTTTTAGGTAACTTTTATCAGAAATCTTGACATGATCAGTGAATCCGGATCCCGAAGGATGGAATAAGAAAATCATTCAAAGTAAGTATATAAATTTGGTTGGATTTAAAAGTTGTTTTAAATGTTTTTGAAATAGCGTCTGTTTAAATTTTATTTGTTATTTTAGGTGATATAATATTGTGACATGTCTTATTTGTGACTTTTTTGGTGTTTAGAGATTTCAGGAAAGAAGTGAGAGCTTTTGTGATAGAAAGAAAGAAACTTTCTCGAAGGTAAGAGAGCGTTGCTAATGGAGCAGCCAATGGCTGAGTATAAAACCACAGGCTATTGGGAACATCCGGCATTGGATGAATCCTAACAAGTGATATCTCAATATGGCGAGTCGAAATCGCTTTGGCAGGCTCGAGGCCGCCGGATGGCAAAATCGCGGTGCGTACTTAGAATAAGTAGTGCTTGCGGATATTGAGGCAGAAATTTTCTCTTTTAAATTTCTTGTTTTGTTCAAATGTTTTTGACTAAAAGGACAAGGAGATTCAGGAGTTTCGGTAGGAACTTGACAGCGACTTTAAACCACGTGTAACTTTGAAAAGGATTCGGGGAAATGGTTTGTACTCTTGCAATCTACAATTTATCCGATGGATCGCTTCAAATATTGCAAGATGTGCAATAAGTAGCGAACTTGCAGAGGATTAAAAAGTCACGAATGTACATATTATTGTGCGTTAGTTACTTCATGTAACCTCCGTCATCTCACGCCCGTTTCCATATGGAAGAGCCATCACAAAGTGGTGTTATTTCTTCGGTATATAATAAACAACTCTAAATGTGAAACATGTGGAGAGGAGTTGGACGTAAGGTGTTGAGATAATTTGCTGAGATGGAAAGATATTTCCCTTCATTTTTTGATGTAATGGAGCACCTACCAATACATTTCCATTGTGAAGCTTTAAATGGAGATTAACACAATATAGATGGATGTACCCTTTCGAGTCGTAAGTATTTTCACTTTATTATAATTTTGCTTTATTTTATATGTTTCTTATCCTTCAATTTTACAAATGTTTGTGAACAATATTTAGGGATTGAAAAGATGGTAAGGCCAAAGGTACATGTTGAAAATTGATATACCGTGTTTAGTCAAAGGTTTCAAGCTTTTGTTCAATGTACTTACAGGAAGGGCGTGAAACCAGCTTAAATGCGACCAAGGAGGCACGATGGGCAGTTGACGGATTATTGACTTCGTTTATCCCTGGCATCCAGACACAACAAGTATACTATCTCCGTTATGTCTCACGTGGTAGAGATGCATGTATAAGTGGTATGTATGATGAAATCGAATGCTAGAAGTCGATTCGATTGGACTCGTATGCAAAATGTGATTAATACTCGGCACAGATACCCGAGGATATCTTCCCAGCGGATAACTTCGGTGATTCCTATTGATCCAATCAATGATGTTGCCGTTGTTGAAATGGCGTTTTATTTATTCTTGAAGGAGGGCGATGTGGTATCAAATCATGGAGATGAGACTAGATGCAGTAGGACTACCGCGATGTCAGCGTTGATGATGATGATGATGAGGAAAACTCTTTTGATCCAAATAGAAATGTAGAACTCCCTCGAAAGGCGGGTAATAATAAAATGTTTTAATTTATAAGTTTTTCATGTAATAATTGACTTTAACTTTATATTAAACTTCGTATTAGAAATACTGATAAGGTGCCAAATATATTTAGGCGTATTGATATTGTGTTTGAAAAACTTCTATTATGAAGCGTATTGTTTTCTTATCATGAGATATGTGCGAGAAATTTGGTTCAAACTATTTCTTTTTGTTACGTAGATCAACTTTTGCTTTCTGATATGGAAAGCGGTTTAGGCGTTGATCCGTAAATATTCTTTAGATATTTTTTCGAATGGAAGCAGTATGAAAGCCGATTATGGCGGCAATTGAAAATTTGATTTTCAGCTCTGCTTAAAAAGTGAGGAAAATTCAAATAAATTATTTTCATTTCGTCGGGATGGCAGGTCGATGCGATTTCATATTCCACTATATATCTATTATTATCATTTCAACATTATTTCTCCCCAGAGCCCTCGGCTTTCCATTATCCTCGCTTTATTTTATATTGCATTAATTTCATTTTATAATTTGATTGTGTACTAACTGAATTGATTTTATTTTGTAAAATTAGGTTCAAAGTGGTCAAATTGAAGAGGTAATTATTAATAACTTCTTCACTCTTTATTTTTGTAGGTGAATTCCAAAGTAATTTCTAACATATACTTTTTATTTTTATTAACATTGTATCTTTAATAATGTATTTTAAATTGAATATATATAATTTATTTTTTGTTACTTTTGTTATGAGAATACTACATTTAAGTTTCAAAGAGGTAATTTGGATTTTTTATGTTTAGAATGTTTGATGTTTATATGAATTGGATGTTTAATATTTGATATTTGATGTTTATGAATTAGATGTTTCATGTATGTTTGATTTTTATATTAATTGGATCTTTGTGTTGTATTTGTTATATGAATTTTATGTTTTTTTGCTTAATATAAATTGGATCATTGATGTTTTATATTTGTTTGTATGATTTTGGATGAATTGAAAATTATAGCATGACGGCACTTTGAACCAGTGCGATGTCATTGATGGTAGCCTCTGAAAAACCGCTGATCTTTCCGGCCGCGTTTGTCCTCGCTCAGCGTGCTCAGCTTGGTCGTTAGCCCATCTAATTATCCCAGGTCAAACACGCGCAGTAGGTTAGATAAGTTGAGCTTCCGAAAAGAAAGATGCATTTTGATGGTATAGGTAGTACTAATCAAATGATATCAAACATATCAGCGCATCGCTACAATTTTGTGGTGGGTATTACAACCTCTTACAGCTTAAATACTCAGCGTTCGTTGAGCCCACAACACTTATCTGAGGACCGTGCCGTGGTGGTGAGATTACAGAGGTGTGGCTCACTGCGCGACTCGAGGTGTCCGTGACTGCGCCGCTAGCCTTGGTTCCAGTTAGGACGAACTTTGCTGCATGCCATTTATAGCGCCCGGCAAGCCTTGAGGTCGGTCGTTAATACATTGATAATTTGTGCTCCTAATAAATTTTCCGGCGCGTTTGTTCTCCACAGAGAAACTTTCAGTGGGTAAAAGCGTCCTAAGAAATTACCTAGGTCGAAGCAAGCTTAACATTGGAGTTCTTATGAATGAGCTTCGAAGAAGATGCATTTTGATGGTATGAGTAGTACTAATCAAATCATATCAAAAAAATGTCACATACTTAATAGCATTTTTTCTTGGTCGAGATATTACAAAAATGGACCATTCATATATTATTGCAACAATAGAAATTTCTTTGTTTTTGTCAAAATTGTAGAAATATGGGTAATGCGTCGGAGGTGCTAACTAAAAAAGAAATTATTTATTCATTAGAGTCGGTTTGGCGTCGAGGTGAAAAAGATATTTATATAATGTTAGAGTCGGTTTATTAAAGAGGTGAAAAAGATATTTATATAATGTTAGAGTCGGTTTGGCGTCGGGGTGAAAAATTTCTTTGCATAGTGCTCGAGGCGGTTTGGCGTCGGGACAAAATATATCAAAAAGAAATTAATTAAAATATTGGCGTCGGTGTGGTGTCGGTTTTAATTAAATCAAAACGATATAAAATAAGGTTTCGCGAAGGTTTGGCGTCGCTTTGTATTTAACGTTTGATCAAGATGTGGAGACGGTATGGTGTCGGATAAGCCCGAAATTTTACGGGCCTAATGTGGAGACGGAATAGTAACAGTATGGAATTAGTGACGCCTAGAACGTGTCGGTTCCTTACCGTCCCTGAACCGAAGCGAGAATAGCGTTAATACAGTGAAAATTGAAAAAATTGATAAACAAAAAAAACAAAAAAAGTAATAGTAAGCAATTATATATTATTGTCTCTTTCTGGCTTATATCTATCCTTACTTGGCCTTCTCTCAACCTAACCTAGTCCAAAAATTCCATTTTACATCTTGTAGTAGTATTTCCAAGCACTAATAGATAAGATCAAAATATATCCTTTGAATAATTTGAATATGTAGATTAAACAAAGAATAAAGTAGTGAATGTGGCGACAACATGAAATCATATGTGAGATTGAGTCTACCTCAAATTGGAAACTGAGACATGCCGGTTAGGCAGGACCACCCTTACATTTTCTGGTTTCACACTTGGAGGAAATTGGAAGCTGACATGAGGGATATCATAGTTTTTCTGGTCCCTGGAGTTGTTTTGAAAATCACTTGTAGTGTAGAATATTAATTAGTTTATATTTTACGATAAAAACTTTTCATTTAAGTTTAACAAAATTGATAGTCGAAGATATGAGTGTGGTTCATATGCTTAAGGATGGAATAATTACTGCATAGTGGTTAAGTCCGATAATTGAATGTACCAACTATCAAAATTGATTTACACAAAATGCACCTAATGTTTAGTATCTAGCTATGGAGAAACGTGACACTAGTACCAAATTTATGTTCATCATTGATCAGGCTTGTGGCTCCTCTATTTTTGCATTAGCATGCAAACATGATGGGGGAGTAATGGGTAGGTCATTAAACTTACACCATGAATAAAATTTGGAATAGAGAACATAAATGATGGTTGAGCACTACAATGGAAGTTTTAAAGAACTGAGTCACCAGATTGATATGTATGATATCAATAAATCTCCCTCTACTGAGATTGATTATTTTATCAAAAGGATTAATTATTTCAAATAAGTGTAAACAAAATTTTATCTTAATTCATTTGGTATAATAATCAATTATTTCAAAAAGATTATTCAAATCAAAATAAGCCTAAACGTCATTATCCCCTATTGTAATGGACGATGGACATTTTTGGAAACAAATTACAAAACTCAACGAATAGGAATATTGACAATTCGGATCGTATAATTTAATTGATTATTTTTGTATTGATGCATTTTGACTCTTTAAATGTCAACTATAATATGGTCCACACGGATATGGATTTAACTTCAATTGTAGACTCCAATTCCAGTAGTCTCCCGGTTGAGTTCACTGTTATCACTCGTCACTCTTCAGCACTGATTTGGACTACCGACGCGTATTAGATTTGTAACATGTCCCCACACCTCAAAATAAAGTGTATGGAAATAGACATTAATTTTGGGATTAATTTGTTAGATTGTTTCTTTATCGTACATGTCTTTGTACATTGCGACTTGTGAGAGACTGAGAGTTAAATCCCTTGCATGGTAACGTTTATTATTAAATAGGTTAAATTTCGTTCGATTGCTTTTGAGCTATCGAAATGCGTTTTGAATGAGTAGGCTAAGCGTTTGACGTTTGAATAAGTATGCAGGTAATTTTTGGCTTAGCGCCAAACTTTTGGAAAAGCGTCTTTTTGGCGCTAAACTCCCATAACGAGGTAAACATAAGGATAAAAGCAGATATGATAAATATATTCTGACTTTATGGATCGTTTTTTAAATAACAATCTTGGTGGATCGATATTTAATACGTTAATCGATTTTAATTAATTAAAAATAAAATAAAAGCGCGTTATTTTGACATTGCAACTTGCTGAGCCCCACCAATCTACTTACCCGTCGGTATACACTTCACCGTCGCCTCTGTCACATCCTGCTACTTCCTTTTGCTTTCGGTTGGCCGCCCCAATCGAAAAGTCAAACCCAATCGCTTCCAGCGTCGTTTGAGCCTGCTTGTTTGGTGCTGTATGAAAATGGTGTTAGATACGTTGTCCGCTCAGCGAAGGGGCGCCTCCACGGCTAGTCCATCGCGATGTGGAGAGGAGTTATCCAGAGATGTGCGCCACAGAAAATGGTGTTAGATGTTCTAAGCTTCAAAAGCCCAAAGCGATTATAACAAGTACACATGAAAGATCTCATTTCCAGATTAGATATTGCTTAATAATTTGTTTGTGGCCTCTATAGACAGACAAAACTTAGAAATTACAGAGGAAATCACAATATAAAAGGCGTGGTAAATTGGGTTGAAGGGCGTAAGGTGGGGGTAAAGGGATATAGAGGTGATGGTGGTGGTGAAATGTTGGAGTAAGTAAGGGATAAAGGGGTGAGGGTGAGGTAGGGGTCAGAGGTGGGAATGGGGTGTAAGGTTGAAGATTATGTGTTTTGTTTTAATTTTTAATTAATTAAAATTGATTAATGTAAATATTGATCCAATTGGTATTTGTTATTTAAAAATGACCCTGAAGATCTGACTATATTTAAAATATCTATTTTGCCATATGTTTACTATTATAGTCAGGTTCATTTATAAAAGGCGTTCCAAGTTCATGTGCCAAAAATCACCTCCAGGTTACCCAGCCCCAATGTTTAGAGTATTTGGAAATAGAACTCCGGCTGGTCAGTGCTAATTTAACCTATTAAGCCTCAATTATGAAAAGACTTTACTCTAAGCCTGATATGCAACTATCACTTGTCCTATGGGTCTGGTGGTATCCGGCTGAGAGCATATCAGAAGTGCCGAGTTAGATTTGCAGTACGGGGTATATTATACATGCTTCCTCGATTTTGTGCACCACTGTCTTGAGACTTTCGAGGTATTCGGCCACTTTCAGAAAGCATCCTTCGTGGGACAAGGCATTTCTTTGGAGCTTAGACTCGTTTGTTTAAACTTAGAATTTAATTAATGTCAGATATCGTTTGTAATTAGTAACTTTTATCGTTAGAGAAAAAACAATATGCAACTCCAATATAATGGAGCAATTTAATGAAATAATGTACATGTTAACTAGTACGATAAGTAACAACGCCCAACCACGAGGCACGAACGCAACCTAGTACGAGCATATGATGGATATCTTTTAATGGAACCATCGCCGGGAAAACCAAATACATTTTGGTTGAGTCATCTGATAACTTTTGCTCATTGGATTCAATTTAGTGGGTGTAATTTTGTTTATTATTCATATCCTCAGTAGTAAAATATGAGATGGGAAATAGTAATTTTGTTTATTATGCGATCATATATATCCTCAAAAACATGTGAGTAATACGTCATAATACGTAATCTTTTATATGTAAAGGCTTATAAAACTGTACCGATACATCATGTGTATAGTACGTGTTTTACTCGTATTAGTTTTCAAAAAACGTGTTATTTCGAAATTACGAGAAACATTTAATATATTATTTCAAAGTACGTGTTTTACTCGTATTAGTTTCAATCCGAATGTACATATATGTTAATATGATAGAATAGTTACAATAGTACTATTGAAATCCAGCCCGTGGGCTTGGCCAACAAAAAGTAAACATAGGCTACATAAGCTTGTCCTCTTAGAAGCATGGATGACCCTTTTCAGTTTTCACTACTCTGGGAGTATTATTTATATTTTACCAAATGAGACCTAAGACATTAGAATATATAAAAGACCATTTTGAGTCTATTCGGTAGTATTTCAATTTTATTCCTGGATAGATTTTAATTCGATTTAGTTATAGATAAATGGAGAATCGTCTATTTTGACTTTATTTTGAATACACTTTTCGATTCGGAATTGTATCATAATGATTTTGTGACAATCTATTCTATTTTTTAGCTGATCCGAATATGTTTGAAGCACAGTTCATATCCAACTAGGTTAGCAGGTCATGTTTGTTTTGCTTAAAATTGGAATTGCAATGGAATTCTAATTTATTGGAATTGCAATGGAATTCTAATTTATGGGTTCGTTTGGAATTCATTTTTTATTTTTTATTTATGAACATTAAAATTTCGGGCCATTTCGACCAAAGACTCTATTTCCGACCCATTTAGAGCCAGGACCATATTTTCGGTCCGTTTCAATCCGAGACCATACTATCGGCGAGTTTCAACCCGGGACCATATTTTGAATTTGTTTTAAGCCGGGACCATATTTTGGCCGCGACCCAAATATAAATGTTAAATGGAGAATTTTTCGGATCAGCAGGCTGGCTCTCAGTGCAGGGGTCGCTTAATTTGGCTGGTTCTGGTGAAAGCAGCCGAAAAATATGACCGAGGAATTGGCGGCCATAAATATGGTCCCCGTCAACGGAGTTGAAAATATGGTCCCGAGGTAAGCAGGCGAGAAAATATGGTTCATGGGCCAAACGCCCGAAAATATGGCCCGGGGTCGAAACGGCTCAAAAAAAGCCAAACATATGGTCAGGGTGAAATGGGCGAAAATATAGGCGGGCGAAAATATGGTCTCGGGGCGAAACGGGCTAAAATATGGGTCAGGCAGGAAAGCGGGCCGAGAGAAATATGGACCACCAAAGGTGAAAGGGGCATATAGTCTCCGGGGCAAGCAGGCGAGAAAATATGGTCCCGAATTCGAAGCGGACCCGAAAAATATGGTCCAGGGTCGAAACGGGCCGAAAATATGATCTCAAGATTGAAAGGGCCGAAAATATAGTTGATCGAGCTTGGGCGAAAATGAAAGATTAGGGTTCGAAAGGGCGCAAATATGATCTCGCGTTGGGCGGCGAAAATATGGGCAGTTAGAAACGGACATAAAATATAGTCACGAATTCGAAAGCGGGCCAAAATATGGGTCGAGGTCGGCTTGGCCCGAAAATATGATCGGGTAGAAAGCGGTCCGAAAGAAATATGGTTACGGGGAGAAACGGGCCAAAATGATGGAATTGTCGTGAAATTGGAATTCTTCTGTTTTTGAATGGAATTGCTAGTAATGTATTTTATGAGATTTGGAATTCAAAAGATATTCTAATTCCAATTCCATATTTTATCAAATGTCAAAATTTCATTTGGAATTGGAATGAAATTCGAATTCAATTCCAATTCCATTAAACCAAGCACCTATAAGTTTAATACCCTCCGTCCACTAATTGCCAGTCATGTCATGCTTTTTATTAAGTAGCTAATTTATTTTATTATTTTTGAGGGAGATAAAACCTCAGCCGTGAAAATAAAATATTAATGAACAAAAATGATGAATTTTTTTAAAGATTAAGTAAAGAAATTCATTGAAAATGTAAACTGTCAAATGATAAAATAAATAAGATTTTTTTGTATAACTATAAATAAGACGAGGAGAGAGAGTATAAGCTACCAAAGATGCCCTTTCCAAATTATAAAGAAGTTCGAAAATTAATTTGTAAACCTATTTCATTAGCATATGAAAGTTTGAACACAAAATAAAAAATCACATTTATGAATACATATTATGAATTTATAAAACTAAGCACATGCTTACAGTGGTTTATGTTTCTCAGATATGTATAATTACTGGAATGTTTATATTGAAAAATAATGCAGTGGTAAGGCATCCTTAAAACTAATACCCTTTTTGACTTTTTCATGTTTCGCAATTGCCTTTATCCACTACATGTAGATAGTCATCCATTTTCACATATTTTTTCTGAATATCTGATAATGGTACAGGAACAATATGAAAGAGGACCTGCAAATGGCATTTCCATGACCTTAATGTCATTTTGCAAAGCTTTTGGTCTAGCCGGAGCTGAACGTTATTTTAACCTCGTCTATTAAATGTAAATGCTACAAGTGTAATGGAGTTTTTATTAGGAACGTTTTTCATCAAAAACAGATCATATAAGATTGATTTCTTCTTTCGGATGTATATTTGAGGAACTGACTATCGCTGTTTACTAGATATGATAAGATGGGTAGGTTGAAGGAACAATATTTTAACTCTTTTTTCCAACTGTTTGCAGTTTTTCGTGGGCACAAAAGCGGAAGGACGCAGCGTTTCTTCCAGGTATATCCTTGTAACCGATCCTTCTAAGTTACATGGCATGCTATTAGAACCTGTTCTCTTCTCTCTTAAAAGAGAAATCTATCATTTAGCATTTTATTTCACTCATTTCGATTGCTACAGATGACCTCGATTTATTAAAAAAAATATAGTAAAAAGTTGTGTAGCTACCTTTGCAAATTTAATCCACCTTGCAATTACTTCTTGTTTACTGATAATGAACTGTGAACCACTTTTTAGTATGTACTCAATTAACATTTCTTTTATGAGTAGTTTTTAGTTTTCTTGTTCAAAAAAAGATATGTTTTAGCCTTGTCAACAATATGGAGTACATGAATTACATCGAGATATCTGTGGTTGTGATATTATGTTATATGTTCTCTATTTCTTTTCCTTTCTCTTTACAGAATTTTATTGAATATTATTTTTGCAGGTGTTTGGATATGGTAGAGGCAGACCTCATTAGAAGTAGAGATTTATTATAAGACCTCTTGACTAATAACTATATTTTTTCTCATTTTGAAATTGTTGATTAATCTTCATTTTAAATACTTAATCATTCTTGTAATTTTCTTTTACATTTTTATAATGAGTAGGACCTCTTGACTAATGTGTACATTTCTTTTCATTGGTTGTTGAAGATACTTGAAGAGCTATGTTTGAAAGCTGGATAAGTTTTTTGGTGATCAATAGAGAAGATGAAGAAAATGATGTAGTCTTTTGCTTGGCTGGTCTAGGGCTCAATAAAATTTAGTTTTTGATAGTTTTTCAGTAATGCTAAATGTATGTAACAAAAGATGATGATCGATAGATTGTTTCTTGTATGAAATATTAATTATTATTTTTTATTAATATATTTGTTGTTAAATTTCTTTTTATTACTTTTGTATTTTTGTATAATTTTGTTATTATAGCAAACAAATATAATACGAAAAAAATATAATAAAAAATGAAAATTAGTGCTATATGTAAGCAACATAATGCTACATATATATGTTAGATAGCATTTAATATGTGATATCTAAGCTATAAGATTAAAGATAAAAAAAACACTTAGATAACGCTAATTAAATACTATTTAAGTCAAGTGTTCTTTAAATGATCAATCTTAAATAGCATTTAAGAAGCATTATCTTAACTATCATAACGGTAGTTTAAATAGCGTTTAAAAGCGTTATACAAGCCTAAAAATAAATCTAAGCTAAAATTTGTAATAGTGGGTAATGCCTAGATTTTGAGGCCAACCAATCATGAGATCAAAGGCCATTGGATTTGGGGGCACCAAATCATGAGCTCAGAGGCCACTTAGATTTGGTTTAGTACTGACAACAAGGGACAGCTGACCTTCGTACGTTGGATCTTGTTTGTTCATTCCATGATTCCATCATCATTGCCCTTAGATTGATCGAATAAGGTTGTTATTTCTTTATACGTGGAAGTCTCTGCTTTACTCTTCAGCCTTATCAATGATGTCAGGAAAGTTTAGTTTTTTCTTTATACAAACAAGTACTCCCCATTTTTTATTGTTTAGTTTAAAAGAATGTTATTAAATGGTTAGAAAATTATCTCATAAAGACGTATAAGTTTTAATTCTATTACTATTAAGAGAAGCCAACTTCTCAATAATAAACCAAATCAAATTAATTTCTCTCTCTATTCTATTTTTCAAGAAAAGTGTCCTTATAGAATGGGATGAAAGGGATAACTTTTATTGAAATCACTAACGCTAGCCTAATGATAAGGGAATGTTACGAAATACCAAGTTCCCAAGCTCAAGTAATTACAATTACAAGGTCCGAATTTGACAAAAAAAAAGATTATAACATTAAATGAGGTTGATTAAATGAATACAACATGAGTCGCATGACCTTCCTATCTAGGAATAATTGACCGCATCTAATATCCAAACAATAGAATATAGCCATATATAACCACTTATATTGATTTTTTCATGCCAAATCAACTATATATGCAGTAATTATTAACATTGTGAAAGTTTATGTCTATTTGTGAAATAGGAAGTAAAAGATTTTCTAGAACATAACATTGGAGCCACCGGTTATAGCAGTTGGTATACTTATTTCGGACCTTGAAGCGAAACATAACGAAGCCAAATGTTGAGACACGATGTTAATGCGCTTAGTCAATGCTGATAATTTCGCAGAAATAAGCAATCTGCGAGAAAATAAAAACACCGCGGGATGGTAACCTTGATTAGTGCCCAATGCTTGTACTGGAGTGCAGAGGCGAACATCGATAAGAAGGAACCGGTATATAATGAGGGAATTACAAATAAGGTCTTTATCTTGTGAGCATACTGTTCTCTTTCTGTCACTTTGATGTATAAGTCAGGCTCCCGCTATCGGCTTTCTTCTGCCTTTATCATCATGACACATTACATCACACAGTATGTGTTTCTTACATATTTAAATAATAAAAGCCCAAAAGGCTAACCGTAGCAGTATTAATAACGATTCACCTGTTAAGGAGTTTTATAGAAAGAAGCTGCATGCATTCGATACCTGATGAAATATAAACTCTCAAGCTCTTTTAAAAATACAACCCAGAACTCTCTATTATTTTTTGGTGGAAATGCAGGTTGCAAATGAGCCACTTTATATGGTGTGAGCCTGAAACAAGTTTATGAAATAACTTCCATGTAAAACTTTCCGCCTATATAATTCATGATACGTATGCTCGGGAGAATATACTCCGAATCATTAACATAAAATCTTCATACTTGAGGAATCTCAGTCATTTACCATATCTTATATATGAAGAAAATATAACTTTCAAATATACGAAATGGGAGAATTCGTAAATATCTATCGATATACGCGTTAGCGGTATTTGTACCCAATGCTCTTCGGCCTTATTAAAACAACCAAATCCCCTTTATTCACGGTTGCTATCAACAAAATTGTACGCGTAAAACACCCTATGAGCTCACGCTGGCTAATATTTTTAGGCAAAACATATACTCCACTTGATAAATGTCTATACACTTTTACCTCGAAAAGATAATCCGGCGTACCCCTGAGGATAGATTTTCAATTCATTAAGCGTCACGGTGCTTACTTATTTAGTAGAACCTTCGGTATGACCGTTGGGTTTCGCGCGTATGAGTTAAGTAAATGCGGCATGTATATCCGGAACAGCGAGAATTAACGTTAGAACATTACTTTTCTGAAGATCCTCTTGATCCTCGCGCTTTCTGACATGACCCACAAGAATTTCCTTGATAATCATTCTTGACTCTCCATTCTTTATGTTAGGCCTACGCGAGAATCACCCACTTTTTGACCCCTCAGATTTCTTATAGTATGATTTAGAATCTAGAACATGAGAACTCATGTGTTGATGAATGTTCTACGTAAAGCTTGTAGGTATGGTCTTATATTTATACTTTTCCCGCAATGATATGTGAGACCCGTTTAACCTTCTTTTTTGCTTAGGTAATGTTTACGCGCCGAGCGACCCGGATGTTGCGCGATAGTTGGATGGATGTGGTACCCGACAATTTGGACCACAAGTTTGACCAAAAGTTGGATCGGATGTTGACAACATTTTGTATAACAGTTTGGATTCGTGAACTTTTACAACAGGAACAAACTTTAATTTTTAACACGGTCTCCAACCAATACCCACTGCGTATGGTCATTTGGAGATTGACCCGATAAGAAAGTCATCCCCGGCTTGGAAGTTCAATTGAAGCATCTGAAACCAGATTTTCTCATGGATTCTAGATTCGGTGGAACTCTCTACGATCTCCTTTAGTGGAGTTGATAGTTAACATCTTTATTGTTTTCATTAATAAGAGTTACATTTTTCTCTCTTTATGCATTCAGATCCACGCCCAACGAGTACGATAGTTGAATAATTATTTATGCAATTCCATTAATTCTTGATAGTCGTCTCTTCGTCATCCTTCTCTTCATCAGTCATACAAGGAGATTCAATGGCTTTGGATGTGAATCTGTAAACTTTTCTTGATGCCGTTCTTATGTTTCTTGATATTTTCATGACTCGCATTAGCATTCTGGCTACTTTTTCTAGAGATTTGAATGGTCAATCTGAAAATCACCCTGCCTTCATTCTTGATATTGGATCAGTAGATTGTTGATCCAATCCATTTTGACATTTGTGTCACAAGTAGGTACCCATTTGTTGGACCTTGGTACATCTGACTTCTGGTTTGTGATGTTGATTTCTTATCTTCTGACTTTGATCATCAAGAGACCATTTTTAAATGTAATAAAGAGAACCAAATACCTAACCAACCTTCATGATAGAAATGTCATCCGCCTCTTCTATGACAACCACTTTGGAATTGAATCTCTTGAGATAGATATCTTTACGATATTTTTTCTTGAGACATTTCTTTCGAATCATAAATTCATTGGAGATATCCTTAAGCCTGATAATAAATTCAATGATGGTCTCATCTTCCTTCATTCTTAGATTCTCAAATTTGGTGGTGAGAAGTTGGAGGCGACACATACGAACCCTATGAGTTCCTTCAAATACACATGCGAGAGTTTCCCAAGCTTCTTTGGCATTGGCACATGTTCGGATAAGTATATCAACATTTATGTTCACACAACTACGTATTGCATCAAGAGCCTTCAAATTTTTTCATTGAAGACGTTCTTTCGTAATTCCGTCGAGTTTCTGTCGAGTCTTAGTGAGTAAAGTCCATTGTGGAGAGCTTGACCCGAGGATAAAATATAGATTTCCATGTTTTGATATTCATGGGTCTCGAGTAGCAACCATCTTCTCTTTGATATGCATAATTTGACCCACGTGAGTTGTGGGGACGACTTTATATTCCTTTTTCATTCTGATGATCATACGTATGTAAGTGCTGCTCACAATACCAGACGAAGTTCGTAACTTTCTTTGTGAAATAGGAAATCAAAGATCTTAGAAACATTTGTTAGACCCTTAGTTTATAACGGTTAGTATAGCCTTCAGACATGAAAGCAGGCATACTTGAGAAACCAAGTGTTGAGACACGATGTTAGTAACACTTAGATCCCAGCGCCATAAAAATTTGAGAAATAAACAATCTTGAAAAGTAAAAATACCCTGGGGATAGTAGCTTGATTCGGTGTGATATAGCTTTAGATGCAGAGGCGGGCACTAGTAAAAGGAACCACGCTATAATGAAATTCTGAATAAGGTCTTATCTTCGCCAGGCATATTCAGCTCATATCACGATGTATAAGTCCAGGCTCCTGACTTTGCTACACTGTCTCACTTGACTCTTATCACTTGGTATGTGTTTATTTTACGTATTTAAAAAAATAAAAAGCAAGACTATAAATGGCAATTATTAACAACATGATTTAATGCTAAGGAGTTATATAGAAAGAATCCATTTACATTCGGCCTCTGATAAAATATAAACTCTCGACTCTTTGCTACTTAAGCGAGAACTACTATTATTTTTTAGTGAAGTCTAGGTTTTATGAATGAGTACTTTATATAATTGTAGAAGCCTTGAATAAATTTATGAAAATAACTTCCATAAATAAAACTTTTCATATGTGCAAGTCATCAAGAAAATTGTTAACCAACAAAACACTAACACATTGCATATGAAATATCCTGAAATTTACGGAGTGTCTTTATTGTCTCACATTGATGTCTTAATCAACAATTTGGAACATCAATTCAAAATGAAAAGAGGAAAGATAGCATTTGATGGGAGCTCACTGGAGAAAAGAACACTACTGGAAATAATAGGACCTTGTTTAAATATTGTAACGTCTCATAAAAATAATTAGTGGGCCGACTAAATATGTTCTATTGAGATATAATTAGGAATCCAGAAATAATTGTTTCTTCAATACTCTGCATTCATTGGTGTTTTGGTTCTTTTTTTTTTCGTCTACTCGTGGATCCTCCTTTCAAGGAAAATTTCACATTCAAAGTGGATGTACGATTGTAAAAATCTCAAATTATCTCATCAATCAAGATTTTCAATGGACGATAGTATTATTGAGGAGTTGTCTCGTTGTTAGCCGGGTTTGATTGACTTTTCCCTGCTGTTTGATTACTACCTCAAACTTAAGCATGCGTCAGGCAGGGGCAACCCGGCCCTTTAGCTTCCTGCAAACCGACTAAGGCCTCCTTTATTTAGATAGAATTAGAAGGAGTACCGATAGTGAAGGAAGAATGTCACTTAGAGACTCGAAGGCCTGAAAACTAAGGAATTTTTCTAAGAGGCACAAAGTTTAGAATGGATTGACTACTATCGCGCTATGACCTAAAAGACTATATAGAATTAGTTAAGCATTAGTAGATTAGATTCTGAATAGGTCGAGATTCTTAATTATTGAGTGGAGTTACATGGAAAGTGGAACGGAATCTACTAACTTGATCGAATCACACAAAGGATCGGTGACATATTATTCAAACTAGGATGATCACAAAGATTACTAATCATGAAAATATCACCCAAATTATCCTCATGGCTTGACCCGTTGTCATCTGTGATGTTAGTTCTTTTTAGGCTTAGGACAATCCTTAATCAAATGACCTCCTTCATGGCAGTTATAACAACTTATTAGGCCCTAAACTTAGATCTATTCTTCTTAGTACCAAATAGTTTTTCTCCGTTAATCTCATAACTGCATTCTTTGGGCGTTAAACCTATCTTGAGAAATTTACCTCTACATGTAACCTCCCCGAATTTCTATTCCCAGCATCTTGTCTCGAATCTGAATTCCTTACTCTTAAGACCATTTACCCCATGATATCAAGGAGTCACGTAAATATACCATACTTAATAGTAGATTTCACATCATTTAAGCGAATCTGAATAACATTTCAAAGGACAGTAGGGCATAATAAATACATTTCTTAGCGGCTAGACAGCAATATACGCTGCCTCGGTTTTGTAAAAACATCTGGATTCTCATCGATATCCTTAGACACATATCTAATCTAAATTTGAAAAATTTCTCAAGCAAGAACATTCTACTAGGCAAGAGGTTTGGTATCAAAGACAAATTTAACATCATGCGGGTTTAGCACATTCTATAATTCCAAGTTTTTCTAATCACGAGGAGTCGGATAAAGTTTAGGTAAATTATAGAACATGCATTTTCATTCGTTTAATCTTGTCTTCTTTGGTGCATTATTTTATATAAATGCATTATGACCTTAAAATATTTTGTTGAATCAAAACACACTTGATTTTACGTTTCAGCGTACTGCGTCGGATTTTCGTTAAACGAGACATACCATATTGATTTGCAGACGTCATATAAACAAAAGATATGAAATAACAAATCAAATGTAAGCGTAAATATCACAAAGATTCAAATTTTAAGCAATTAAACATAAAGTCAGCAGCGCAATTGACACAAAATGATACAAATCTCATGAAGAAATTTAAATAAATACAACGGAACGGTCGAGTTCGCGACAATAATGAAAAAAAGGCTGAAATTTAAAGGGATTAAGCCTCTGCTACCGTTCTTGAAACTTCACAGAAAAAGTTTCAACTTTACCCTTGTAGCTGAGGGATTTTTTTAAACTCTGGCTTGGCTCGGTCGATACAAAAGTCAACCTTGATCCGTCCCCAGTCCTTGAATCTTTGTCGTCATTGTTCACACGAATCCTTATTCTGATAACCATTGCAATCAATGCACAAAGCTCGGCGAACTCAGTATCTCGATGCGAGCGAAACCCGTGAACTCCTTCACGATGTAGCTCGGTGAATCTCTTCCGGCTCCGATTGTGGCAACTCCGGCGGTCTTCTCATTTTGTTCGAAGCGATGTTGCTCCCGTGGGAACTCTAGAAAGCTCGTGAGTCTCTTTAACCTCAAGCGAGCAAATTCAACGACTTTCTAGCGGCCAGGGGAGATATCACGACCTCGGAAGCTCGCGTGACGCTTCGCACGGATCGGGCGAGAACTCGCCTTTCTCCGATGAACAAATCCGGCCCGGCCTTCGAAACCAGGCAACTCTCAACCCAGCTACGTCTGAATGTTGAGAATCGATATCGTTGTCGGGTTTTGGCTCGATTTCTACTGCGTTTGATTCTCTATCAAACTTGCATGCATGTCGGACCCACGAGGGGCAACTTGACCGCTACGATTCCATAAATCCAACTGTTACCGCACACTAAGATGGAATTAGAGAGGAATGCCGATAGTGAAGGAAGAATGTCTGAGAAGCTGAGCACAAAGCTAGGAGTTTTTCTAAAATGTAAAGTTTAGAATGGTTATTTCGCTGTCAGCATTAACAACCTAAAAGACTATATAGAATTAGGTTAAGCATTAGTGGATTGAATTACAAATGGATCGGGTTACTTAATTATTTGACCAACATATCCAACAACTATAAATGCAAACTTATTTTTATTTTTTTTAAAAGGCCTGCAATTTATCGGAGAGTCTGCAAGGTTACAAGCTAAGTTACCAACTTAGTATTTCCCATATATCAAAGTAACTTCGACTAGTAGTCTACTTAGTTTATGAAGCTATACCGCTAATATTGTACGGAATGGTTGATATAGTTTATATAATACAGAAGTATACTAAACATATGTGAAGGTATGACAAAAAACATTTGGACGACAAATGCTTGTGTTTGACCATAACAAAAAATAATAATCGAACTAAAGTCGCAGGACGTAACTATGTAATATATTTGATAAAAAAAAATATGAAGGAACAAGAGTAGTTACTAGCAACTTTTATAAAACATAAACATAAATGATAAAAAATATGTGGACCTAAGGTACACCATAGCTAGATTTGTAGGACCAAAAGGGTTATTTCCCACTTTTTTCTTGTTGTTGCTTGATACAGTAGTATAAATCAGCTTGAAAGTCATGTCCCATTATTACCATTTAAATCCTTAAATAAAGATACTCGATCATACTCATAATCCTTAAATAAATTCACTTTTTAGAGGAATGAGACCCACATTGAAGCGACTATAGAAGAAATGGAATTTTTTACCATGTGTAATCTAAACTTTCGGTATTAACTTTATTTTAATTATATATATGATTTCACTTTGGAATTGTTTGAATACAAATCATGTCATTATGATATTCCGTCCCCTTCTTGTTATTCCCAAAAGTTGTTTTGTGAGAGAGTGAGAAAACAGAATGTGCATGGACGATGGAAATTTGGTATAGTATCATAATAAAATCCACCTTTTCACACTTTATTACACAAGCAAAAACTAAATTAATTTCTAGCCAACTTTTCTATGAGGAGTCTAATTAAACCAGAAAGTTCCTTGCACTTTCTCTTGGGTACACGAAAGAGGCAACAAGCAAGATAATAATAAAGAAGGTCTGGGATATCTAACTATAAAATTACTCGAAAGATTATTCAGTTTAACTGAATAAAAAAAATCCACCAAGTCTAATAGTAGTAACCTTTCTTTTATTTTATTTTTTTAAGATTAGATAAGTTTGAAAGTGGCCTATATTATATTTCATAGTTAAACAAACTACTGTATTGTATTAGTACAAACTCCATTTTGTTAGCATACCACTAAGTTATAAATAATTGTCAATTTAAGTTATTTTTATATTTCAATTTTTTAATATCCTTCACAAAATAATGTAATAATGTATCAATTTCAATTTCATGAAAGGTTTAATTAATTTCTTTAAAATCAATTATGACCATAATAAAAGCATTTATATAAAAAAAATATGAAGTGGATATAATATGGTATGGTCATATGGACATTGTGACCTTTGTAACTCTTGTAGGCTTGGAGGCGTCAGCCAAAATTGTATCACTTGTGATAGGTGTCGAATTTAACCTTACCATAAAAACGTCAGTTAAGCGTCGCCGAATAATCTTACTTTTTGCAATAGCAGCGGGGTGTCGTTTAGGGTGTCAATTCTTTGGCTGCGCCATCGCGTCACTCGTATATCTGCATGTATTTTCATTTCTTTATTTATTTCATATATATAATTATTAAATTTAATAATACAATAAATAATATTATAATTTTAAAAAATATATTTTAATAATTTTAATATTTTAATTATTTAAAAATATTTTAATAATTTTTTGTTTCTATATATTTTAAAGTATATTTTTAATAGTATATATTTTTTTTAATTTCAAAATTCATAATATTTTAATAATAAAATAAATAATATTATAATTTTTTTAAAAATAACTTACAATAATATTAAATACATCGAACTTGAGTACATACATAATAAACGAGCATACATAAATTATTGAAAACATACAATAAAACGCACGATAAAACATAATGAAACTTGAAGTTTTTTTAATACTGAGGGTTCAAATTTATTCGAGATATAGTCGGCGAGATCCTTCTTATTGAATATCTTGGCCACTATCACGTAATTAGCCACCGACTATGAATATCCGATTCGGATCGGCCTTGGACATGCGGCTTGAAATTGAGGGTCTTGGCTTGTGTTTGGACATTGAAGATAAGCTCGACGGGGGATTGTTCGATGGTTCGAGTGAGGATTTTCCCTGTTCGTGAATATGTATCCGTTAAATCGCATTTATCGTATTGCTTTTAAATAATCTCATAATTTATCTTTACCTAAGGCGTGATATCCCGTATCACTGTTGGTTGGCGAATAATGGCAAAGCATTTGGAAAACCTCGAGATGCTCGTTCGCGTCTTTCTGCGTGATTCATGTTGTTTAGCAAACAATTGCGCTTTGTTGTCATGGGGCATTTGAATCGTTTGGACAAAGACAGACCATTTAGGATAGATACCGTCGTGAATGGTATGCGAGATTATACTATCAAATCCGTTCACAGCGAAGTTCACCTCCGGAGCTTCACCCGGAACCGATATGGGTAGCCAGAGTGACTATCTAAAACATTAATGTGATTCGATGTTTCGGGCAAGCCAAAAAAGCATGCCGTATCCTGAAGATCATAATGAAGCCCATTTTCGAGATAACTATTGGCGTGCCACTTATGTCCGGCTTGTAAAATGTCGCGCCAGAAACCACGCTCGACCAACTTGTAGTAGTCTGCAAGTCCTCGCGTTGAGTCGTCTTAAGTATTCATCTTGGCTTGAGCGATTCGCGCTGCAAAATTCTGCGAGTCTGTTTCCGAGTCTGATGGGTCTCAATTTTCACATCTTCATCCACCGAGCATCGCGGAGGCGCCATGGCGGCGTCTTGGCGGTATGCTGCTTACGGATAGGTGTCAGGCGAGCTTTGCCGGCGTTATTCGCCTTTGAGTGAAGTAGTTGTAAGTAATTTGATAAAGCGTCTACAATTCGTAGAAACAATGGCATACCATTTAAAATCTTCATACGCATTTCGGTGTAATTGCATGGATATTCGAAATAATTGACGTGGAGCCTCTGATAAACTCATGATCTTCTTATAGATTTTCTCTATTTGATTGATTGTTTAGATCTTTGGAGCTCTCGAGAATTTCTTGTTGCTGTCAGTATAGCTTAACTTCTAAGTCCAACTGTTGTTATAACTCTTGAGACTAAAAGATGGGCTTAGGTACATCCGTTGGTAAATCGAAGAAAGATTTGAGTAGTATTCAAATTATGAGGAATACTTTATTTATAATGAATGATAAATCGGACTTAATAGTTAATTACTTAGATTGAATTTGGCGATAAAATATTGAAAGATGTGTAATTATGGTATAATTTAGTCATAAATGTCGAATTTATATTAGTCGCGTCGTATCAGTATATTGAAATCGCGTCATGTGGGAGCTAGTGGGCCTTGTTTTAGTTATTAGATTTGGAATTTTGTGTCTTTATGACTAATACATGCATGTCGGAGCTATATTTAGTCATTAAATGTAGATATTTAGAATCTAGTATGAATTTAATCGTGATAAACACCAATTAAATACATCCAGTTCTCGAAATAATGTAAATTAATCTAAACATAAAATGACAAATGTATGAATCGAGAATTCTTACATTGCAGCTGAGCGGATTGAACCCAATTCCCAGCGTAGTGCCTCGTGGCCACCGAGATCCTACTCGATAGCATTCGACACCGGCGAGATGTATCCTCGTTGCGGCGAGGGAATGGGCCGAGCTTGAACTTGCTGAGTTTAGTGATGAAATGTGAATTGGAAGATGAAATCTTCCAATTCTCTAGAAGGAGAAGCGGTATATCTTGTAATGAGGGGGTGGAGGTTTGGCCCCAGTTAACATTTCATGAAAGCTAATCCTCTTTAAATACAAGTCTGAAATTCCACTCGTTAAGCAACTCGTTAAGAAATCAGTTTAACTCGTTAACTTAATTAGACACTTATGAACTTCTGAATTAAATATTGAGTTACTTGAGTGGTTGTTCTATTTTGAGTCAACTTAACAAGTCAATTAAAATGCTAACTGAGTCACTATCGAATAGCTTTGAGTTATTCGTCGATCTCGATTCTTGGTGAGTTAAAACACCAAGTTTAACCAATTGATGTTCATCGACATATATATTTGACAAATACATAAATATTAGAGAAATACATTTCTCGATATACAGAATCTCGTTTAATTTGTTCATGAAATATTATTTCAAATATCATTGTGTGTGTGTGACGCCCAGGCTCGGATAATAGTAAGTTGTATAATAATAATAATTGACGATTACTATTATTATAACGATTAATGAGTAAGATCGCTTGTCGCTCATAGCACTTAAATTATATTGAGAACCACTTTTAGTAATATACCGTTACTAAGGTGAGCATTAAGTTCGATGTCGCGCAACTTGACCGGTAAATGAATTGATACCTGATTGTGTGGCGGGCGCAATAAAAGGGAATCGATTATAAATTGATTTCTGACAACAAAACTGGCGGGCGATTCTTTCTGATTCGGCTATGTGATCTCTGGTTTGTAGGCTAACCGCCATAAGAAGTGTGTCATAAAATCCTGACTTTCTTTGCTCGAGTATGGTGAATATAAGCATTTATGGGCGTCCCGTAAACCAATCGATTACAATTTGTATGAGGCTGAGATCTTTCTTGTATACTCGGGGCGGATAAATCCACCGATATATCGACATCTATCGTTATACTCAACTGTGACTTGACATATGCCGTTATGGAGATGCAAGGCGGAGCGTTAGGTGTAGTCAAATCTGAGCTTATATAACGCGACAGATTATATACTCGTAGGTCTAAATTGTCGAACCTAAAATTCTAAACAAATATCATAGGACACGAATTGCCCAAATTCGTTTTAGTCGTACAGTCACGATTATTTCTTAGCTGTCATCTCATGCTACCAAAAGAAAGCATGCTAGTTCTTACCGGAATCACTTGAGATGCGCCCGACATAATCGATGGTTACCACTTTGGATTAGCTTGGTATCTGCGGATTTATCTTTCGGTCATAAGACACATCAGTGCAATTATAACATGGCATACATGATGGATCACATGGCGAGCGTAGGTCGTCCTTCGTTTTGTTCATCTCGGGCGCTAGTAGTGAGACTGTTTTTGTCTTTCCTATTTGATTGAGCTCGCGTATGCAAATAGGAGATTACCCACTTTTGGAATTTTCGTATTTAGGCGGCTGCATTGCCTTATTCACGCCAGGTATCACGACGAAGTCGATTAACTTATACGGCCCGATCTGATGGATCTTTCTTCAGTATATCTTGTCTTGCTAAGTCAGCCGTTGAGAAAGCGTTTACAGCCCGATCGCGGGCGGAGTTCGGTAACTACACATTGTTTCAATGATAAGTATGTAAATGACCTCTGAGACTATGAATGATCACGTAACTCACTTTACGCTTCTTGTATACAGCAGGGCTATTGCCGTTAACGTGGAAACCAAAATCTTTGGAGTGATTCGTAAAGTAGATTCAAGCTAGCGGGATGCTGCCCAAGACCATAAATGGACTGCGGCTTTGCATCTTCTTAGGTCATTTTTAAGTTTATGTAAAGCACAGGAGGTTGCGCCATATCGCATCCTCACTCTAAATTTCCATTGAGGCAGTCTTTGCATCCATTTGCCATATTTCCGTAGTCATGAAATGCGGCGATAGCTAAGATTATCCGGGATGGATTTAAGCGTAGCCAGTAGGTTTCGTCATAGTCACGCCGTGAACTTTTTTGAAACCTTCGCTCTGAAGTCCCAGCTTTGAAAGCATCAGCGTTTCCCGTCTTGCTCATTTCTTCTTAAATCTTTACGTTTACGTTCGATAGGCGAACCCGTTTGAGTAAATCCAGCGGACGAACCTTGTTGCAATTTTGCCAATCCGTACCAGTTGCGTGGCTATTTGCCGTGTCGGCGTCCTTGCTATTCATTGCTTCTTTATAAGAATGGGCTCGTCGACTTTCAATGATGAAGGAAGCCGCCATTACGGCGCTCACAGTTCGTGGCCGATCCTGTTGGATCTCACAGGGTTGGTTCTTTAATAAACGCTTGTGGATCGGGGTGGATCTTACATGAAGAATGTAGCCGATTCTTGTGGTGCGTCAGGATAGCCTGCGTTAGATGCATCGGCATTGAAAGCTTAATCAACTTGAGTTTCGTAGAGATTGAATTATACACGCCACGAGCGGATATTTAACCGAGAGCAGCTCTGTCTTACTTGATAGAAGATTTTATTCATCTTTAGGTAGAAGTAGTAACTTATTTGTTTCCTTTGGATATCTATGGAAATAGCATTTATCGGTTGAAGCAAGTTTATCGCTTTTAATCTCTTAACATAAGACATGACCACGAATCACGAGAAAACCTAACCCAGGAATCTTCCCGAACCACGAGTTCATAGAGTTTTCTCTTTTGACTTTGTTGGACATTTGTTTAAGAGTAAGTATTTAAGCTTAGAAGTGCATATCCCAGTGTTGGTAGATCACATTAGGCTCATCATAGACCGAACCATGTCCGAAAGTGCGATTTCTCCTTTCGAATGACCAGATTTATGTTGTGGCGTTACTTGCCGGAGATGAGTTGTGAAACAATACCGCGCTCGGCTAAGATGAGTATTGAACTAAAGTGACTCAAATATTTTCCGCTGTCGGACGGAGAATCTTTGTTATGTACATTGATTGGTTTTTATCGCCGTTTGGAACTCCTTGAATTTTTCAAAGGACTCGTGTTTATTATGCCATCGGATACAAGAAACCGTATCTGGCATCATCGGTAAATGTAATGAAGTAGTTATAACCTCCTCTTTTGTAGATGTGTTCATTGGCCAGCATGCGTAGGGTGTATAGATCCCCGATAAATCAACACTTTCATTGAATCCCACTTTGAAGGGTGATTTAGTCATTTGCCCAGGCAAGATTCACGCTTATCGTATGATTCATAATGAAACCTTAGTATCCACGCTGGGAGTAGAGTTTCTTGATTGGTTCTACGTTAATATGACCTAATCTATGATACGCGGTATGTACAGTTTTAAGTCGTTAGGCTTATTCATTTAAGTTTATGTTATATATTTCCGTCATCGTGTCTATAGCTTAATAGACCATTTGAAGGGAGGCTGATGCGAATCTTCTTACGTTCGGTGATCCTAAATTCATGTGATCTGTGAAAATGAAAACCAATCATTATTCAAGACGACGGAAATAATATTCTGAGTGCGAATTACATAGTAAACGGAGATAAGTTCAAAAGCAAGGCCCGTGGTGAAATTTAAGCCCGATGGATCCTCTTTACTTGAGGGCGCTGACGCTTGGCGCCGTTCAGCTTACATGGAATCATCTCCCCTGCTAGTCTTACTTGAGCAGGTTCACGCATATTATGACCAAATGTGAGAACCTTGACCGATTGTCTAAGCGCCTGAAGTAGAATTAGAAGTGTACAAACTTCAATAACATGCAATACGCCCGGGTTGAGTGGTTATTGAGACCATTCTTCTATCATCCCCAGCAAAACTTCCTACTGAATTAGGCTTCGGTGACCTGGGTTCCGCCAATAATGACATTTGTGTCATCCTTTTTAGTGTTCCCTGTCCATTGACTTTGGGATTCCTCGAACCATGAGCTTTTCTTTAGTAAACAACTCTTAACTGCTTGAATTTCTTAACTTTGTTTTTGGACCACCAAAAGCGAGAAAGATAAATTTTAGTCTTACCCAGATTCGTCTCGGCCATTGATGTCATCTTATACGGTTCATTTAGAATAACTCAAACTTGTGCATATTGAAGTTCATAAATATTGAGAGAATTTATGCAGAAAGACAGGATAGAGATCAGCGGCAGTTCTTGAGAAACTATTTTGGTGCCCCGAAACGTTAGTCGATCGACGAGCCAATCATTTAATGATATGAGGGCTCGCGGCTTTATCCGTTTCCCAGCTTATTGTGTCCACGGAAGCACGAGACGTGTCATGTCTCTTTAGCCACAACCTTTTTGAATAATTCGTCGAGTGCCGGTATATATCGCTATCTTTTGCCTATAATTTGGAGCGAAGTTCCGTATTAGCCCCAGCGTAGAGACATTGGACATCACATCCTTCAGACTTGTTGTTCTTTTTTGTGAGATCCACTTTCGATGGGAAACCTTTATCGTTAGAGTTTTCGGAGGAACCTTAGTGTTAAATCACGTATTGATTCTCTGCTTGCTTGAGAATATTCTCGTTCGAGACCAACTGCGTCGAAGTTGAGTTATTAAATTTAACTTTTCAAGTCTTGGCTTGAAGCGATTTTATGGCCCAGTAGTAGCGGTAGCCATTAAAATTCTGAGAATAAGTAAATAAAAGACAACGAGAATCGGTAAACTATAAATTGCTAAACATTTTACAAATAAATTGTAAAGTAAAATACTAATACTTGAATCTCACAGAAATATATTAGTATCAGACCTATTACCAACTTAGATCAGCAGCGACAACTTTACGACATTTTGAATCGATTATAATATTAGAGTTATCAACCAATTATGTAAAACTACATAACTCTTTGTGTCGTTAGCATCTTATTAAAGAATGCTACCCGACTTTTTGTATCTCAAGCAAGTTAAAAGCATGCAATTAAACCAAAATTACTTGGAATGATGTCGAAAGCCAGCGTTAGTGGAAATCAACACAACATGATCCGTGTCTATCTAAAAAAGCAAAGCGCTAACACATAAATCACGGTGTATCCGGATAATCTGACCGATTTCGCAACTTTAAAATTGACGTCGTTCTTTAAATTTTAAATTGGTGAGATTATAATTCTTTGCTTTTATTTTGCATCTGATACGTAGCACGTAATCAAGCATATGTACAACATGAAATATAAAACAAGTAATGCACATTCAAGAAACGTATGATATGACCTAGGCCTATTACATTTTAAAACTTGAAAACTAACGTTTGTACAATACGATTTCTTGTCTTGCAGACACGGAATCTCACTGACTCCGTCTTGAATTTCAATTCAAATACACTAATCCCAACAGACAACATATGCAAGCTTGTGGGAGAAACAAGAAAATTAAATAAAAATAAAATAATATGACTCGAAGGTAATTAAGCTATCTGTGTAATGTCTGATGCCTTGGTCCGGAAAAACACGAATTAAATATCAATACACCTCCATTCCGTTTCCATAACTTGATATATATATGGGCAAAATATTAAAACAAATAAATGCACTTAATATACATATATTAAAATGAAATGAAAATAATTGTGTTCATAATTGACTATTAATTACCCGTTATATTTACAATTAATTATCAATTAATATAAATTTTAAATTCAAAATATATTACACATGATTAATGATGGTATACAATAATTACCAACCTCTTAAATTATGGAATAATTCTTCCTGAGTAATTAACTCTAAAAATTTAAAATTTAAAAGTTATCGTAGAAAATATTTTTAAAATTATCAATTAATGAAAATAATTTTGAAAGGCAAATATAAAATCAAATTTAATATCATTCAGATACTATATTCAATGCATCTTAATAAAATTTATGATTTTAACATTTAAAGCGAAATTAATAATTACCCGATAAATTTTAAAGCCAAAATAATTACATAAAATACGTTTAGGGTTTTAAACACGGACGGCGAACTGGCAGCCAAAACCGCCGACCTCCGGCCACCCGTATGACACGTGCGGCGATGCGTAAATGCGGCCAATGGGCTGCGTCGGTGGCGGAGCGTCCAATTCCGGCACACAGGGCCAGCGCCCGGAGGCCGTTATGAGATTCGGCGTCCGTTTTAGTAATTCATTTGATTTCGGTTCGGATTTTGATTAATTTCAACTTTTGTAAAAAGGATTTGGAGGCTCTAAAAAATTTAAAAAATTCTGGGATTTTTCTTGAACATCAACAATATCATTATTGAACGTCAGTGGTAGTTTATCAAAAAGCAACTTCTAGTTTTTGATTAAACCGAAAACAATCCAGAAATTCAACGAATTTTTGGAGTACTTAAAAATTCAAAATTCTGAAACAAATCTGGCATGAACCTCAAAGGGTCAAGAACACACAGATTTAATTTCGTAATTTTCTGAAATTTCTAAACCTCTCTGTAAAATCGAAAATGATTCTACACTAGGTAAAATGCAAATTAATCAATTTTTAATCCTTTCATTTCATGAAACAATTAAATAACTAAATCATCAAAATCAATACATGATGATGGTTCCAGCCAATAATGAAATATATATTAAAATGGGTTGATTTTTTCATATGTATTAAATCGATTGAATATATAAATCGCTGAAATAATCCAAAAATTAACTATAATGTCAGCCTTGGCAATCGGAGCTAGATATATTACATTAAACTTGGAAGTAGGCTCTTAGGCGCTGTTAGAATACAGTATGAATTTAATCGTGATAAACACCGGTCATTACATCCCGGATTACCGAGTAATGTAAGTGTCTGAAACATAAAATGACAAATGTATGAATAAAGGGAATTCTTTATTCTGGCGGAAAGCAGTTGAACCCATTCCCCATGTAGTGCCTGCGTAAGCCCACCGAATCCTCTCCGATGCTTGTTGACAGAGCGAGATGTCATAGATTGCAGCAGCACGAGAGGGAATCAGGCAGGAGAACAGCTTCTTGAAATTTAGTGATGAAATATGAATTGGAAGATGAAATCTTGATTCTCTAGAAGGAAGGAAGCATTTATATGCGTGAGGGGTGGGGGTTTTGTGATTCTTATTTCATGAAAACCTAATCATAACTTTCATCTTCAAAATTAAAAGTCAAAACCGTTAAGCAGCTCGTTAAGAAATCGGTTTAACTCGTTAACCCAATTGGGCAATTATGAACTTCTAAATTAAATAATGAGTTCTTTAGTGAGTTACATTTTAATTAAACACTTAGTCGATTAAAATACTAGCAATCAGTATCGAATAGACATCGAGAGTTGTTAAATGATCTGATTGCTTAATTGATTAAACACCAAGTTTAACCAATTGATGTTCATCGACATATATATTTGACAAATATATAAATGTTGAAATACGTTTCTAAATAGTCGTTTAATTTAAATTTAAATATTGTTAAAATATCATTGTATGTGTATTACAGAACCGGATAATGGTAAAGTTGTATAATAATAATAGTTGACCAATTACTATTATTATAGCGATTAATGAGTAAGATCATGATCATTCATATAGCTTAAGTGCTCATGAGAACCAGCATTAATACAATTCTTAAAGTGAACTGAGATTCAAATGTCGCGTTAGCAAGCCCGGTAAATGAATTGATCTGTGATTGCTTCATGACGGAAGCGCGATAAAAGGGAATCGGTGCAAATTTGATTTCAAACTGATGGTATATTGATCACGTCGTGTGGGGAGAATTTAGTGGGCCCCATTTTGGATTATTAGATTTGGAATTTTTATTGTCTTTATGGTAAATAGCGTCGTGTCGGAGTTATGACTAGTCGCGTCATGTGGGAGCTAGTGGGCGCATTTTGGATTATTAGATTTGGAATTTTGTGTCTTGTATTGGTAACGTCGTGTGTCATTAAACTGTCCTTTTATTGATGGATGCGTTGAGTGAGCAGCCCATTTGCATCCATGAGGTATTGGAAAACTAGCACGCTTTCGAAAATAAAACACACACAACTCGAAAATAAAACACACAATCTTGCTTAGTAGTTTAGAACAAACTCCTTCAACTGACATATTGTAAAATTAAACCGTCCACTGACATCACGTTATTGCTTTGTTCTTCAACGTCATTAACATCTCAGCTTAACTTAGCAGTAAATTGCTCAGCATGCATCAACACGGTGGCGACTCTGGATTTGTTCTAGGTTTTCACGAGTAGAGTTAAATTAATTAACTCTTCATTAAGGGGTTTAATTTGCTTTTTCTTTTGGAGTGTCGATGATTTGCTAGATGACTCTAAGATTTAACTTGCTGTTGCGTCACTACCTTGTGGACGTACAAATGAGGAAGGAATTGAGGAATTCATCGTAAATGACTTTCCTCTTGGATCCATTTGCTTCCCGGATCATTTGTTCTGTCGAGATACAGGTTGATTTGCAGACCAACTTAGTTCTTCTAGCAAATCAGCGGCTGCGGACTCTTGGTCTGACTACAGACCACTTGGATAATATGATGCGTCGTGGACCCAAGCCTTTCTGCAAATGCAAGTAGGTAAAGTATGACCCACGAAAATGGATAGTTTTATTAATTTGTGAAAGTATTTCTTTGCGTTGCTCCCAGGGAGTCCTATTGTTACCCATCTTCGCTTAGTTCTCACCCGGTACTGCGAAACTACTCAAATGTGTCATACTTTTTGATTTGTCCCCCAAATTCTTGCTCATTACTAACATAGAAATAACCATTTATGACTTGTTTGTTCTCCTCGGTGCTCGAGGGGATGTCGTTGATTTATTTGCGCGATGATTGGAGTTGGAGGTAAAAACTATGAGTATCTCAAAATCGACATTGCGAAGATATTGTGATGAAAATTCGGGATATGTTAGATCATTGCCCCAAAAATGTGGTGTGTTTGTCTCGGGGAATTAGTTCGGTCGTTAAATGATTCGTTTTGAGAGAACATGGTTGTTTTCGAATAGGTGGATAACCGTCGGCATATATGGATGATTATCTTTATTGATGCGTACCAAAATTTGGTGGCGTCATATATTCTGACCGAATTGGGTTGCGTCCCTGTGTTTTGAGGATTTTCTGGGCGTTGCATATTTGGATTTGGAGGTCGCAAATTAGGATTTGATGGTTGGTTAGGAAAGTTGTAATTTGCAAAAAAACTATAGTTTTGTGAAGGATCCATGAAGTTTCTTGAAAATCAGAAGAGAAAAGTGATTAAAAGAAGAATAAAAAAGGTGTAAAAACTTGATTTTTTTTGGTGTCCAAATGACCTGAGCCTAGAGCTCATTGCCTGGGAACAATAAAACTAATTAGTGTAATTTTTTTTTTGCTTAATTATTGTGAAAAAACAATTTAAAAATGAGGGGAGAAAAAAAGCCGGCCGCCCGGCCGTGTTGCGCCCGAGGCTGTGCCAATTCTGACGCGACACGTGGCGTATTTGGGCGGTCAGTTTTTGTTTTTTTTTTTCTTGTGGGGCCAGCCAGGGATGCTAAATTAGCGAGAATGCTCCCGGACCAATTTTACTCCGTCCGGCCAAGATGTCAAATTGTTCTTCAATTGATCATCTGTTGTGTCAAATGATCACTCTTATGTACAATTGATCCACAAGAGTCCCAAATTAAATGTAAAGGATTCGGACATATGACGTGGAACTAATAAATTCTCACCTTATTTAACGTATACTTGCTAACGGGACCGGTCAATTGTGGACGAAATCTGAGACTAAAAGATTATTATATAAATCAAAATGTTTATTGTCGTCGACATTAGTTTTGAAATAGTTGTTATGTTATTAATTAATATTTTATTAATTTACAAATAAAATACTGATTCTGAAGCCAACATTTTGACTTCTACTTAATTGTTATGCAATGCGTATATGTATCAAATGAGTGCCCATTTGAAAAAACTGACCCCGATCTCTGTGTATTAAGCGATAACACGAGAGTTCTTCTGATGATAAGGAAAATTAGAGACAAGATTGAGGTGGAATTGATTTCAACAAAAAGCAAAGACAATTGAAGCATTTTGAAATTTCATAAATCATACATGTAATATGTAGTATATAAGACATTATTAATTTATCTTTTTATATAGGGTCTATAAAACTTATCAAAATATATTATCTTATAATTTTGGCGATTAATTTAATGGCTCATCGGCAGTCGGGTCGGAAGTAAAATATTATCTTAAGAGATTATAAATAATCGAGTATTAATTTAACTAGTTTCTATTGTAGTTGGTAATTAAAGAAAAATGAAAATGATAGAAAAAATACAAATTATTAATTGTAGCCTGTTATTAGGAGTTGGAATCGTAAAAATATTATCTTAGAGGTTTATTAAATAATCAAGTATTAATCTACTGAGTTTACGGTAGTTGATAATTGTAAAAAAATTAAAAGGAATGAAAAAAGCCTTGATAACGTATGATTGTGAGTAAAATGAAAAAAGCAGATTATTGATTTTATTGTACTTATCATGGGACATTAGAAAATATTATCTTAAAGAGATTTATTAAATAAATGAGGTTATTAAGCGCATTAAGAATTATTGTGGAATTCGAAAATATTATCTTAGAGTTTATTATTAAATAATCGAATATTAATTTATCAGATTTTAATATATGATGACCGCTCGTCACTCCTCACCTCACTAGCCTCTTTGCTGTACTATAAAGTATCTTTGGATCTTTATTTATTTACGTGATTGTATACACGTAGGTTAGTAGACATGAATACATGATACTAGTCTAGCTAGCATTTATAAATATTGGTGATTTTCTTTCCAAATTTCATATTCACTTTCCTCAACCTTTCGAGAATTAGAGTTACACACATCATCTATCCTCTGTTCTTCGCTTTTTTCCGCCTTTTTTTCCCTACTCCAAAAAATGGAAGACAAAATCTTCTTCACTAACAATTCTGAGAATATACAAAAACAAATGATGCTGCCTTCATCATACAAAGTAACTAATAAAAGACCACCTAGGAGAGGAGATATTAAGATTGGAATATTCAAAGCAATTGTTAAAACCATTGCCTCCACTACTCCATCATGTGGTGGAAATGGAGGCTTCTGCCGCCTTCGCTTTAGGTCACTTCCCGTGACTCCGGTTGAAAATCTTGGTGGTGGGTCTGGAGTTGCTAAGAAAAAGACAAGTTTAGAGTACTACTCTGTTTGTCCAAAGAGAGGAGATGTTAAGATGAAGATATTCAAGGGAATTTTCCATTCAATCGTCTCAACCATTTCAGCTCCACGTGATTTTGAAAATGGGGGAGAGGGTGACAATGAGATGACAAAAAAAAGTTAGGAAAATAAGAAATTTTGAGGATTATGTGAATTGTTGTCGTGGTGGTGGTTGGATGTGAATTTGCTATGATGAAGAAGTTGTTTAAGATTATGGTGATGTGTTATAAATTTTATATCTTCTCTAATTCTGCTGCTGCTGCTGCTGCTGGTGGTGGTGGTGGTGGTGGTGGTGGTGGTGGTGGTGGTGGCGGTGGTGGTGAGTGAGTGGTGGTGCTTAAAGATGTCAATGTTATGAGTCCATTTTCTAGTCTTGTAGTTTGTAATTTGCCCCACCTGAGTCAGGTAAAGTCTATTTATTTACCCTCATTTATAATTGAAATTAGAACTCTTATATCGAGTATCAAAAGGCTAAGTGTTGTTTTATTAGTTGTTTATATGCACCTATTATTCAATGATGTTTCCTTTGTTATACATTTTCATTTTTCTTAATTAAACGTTAACCATTTAACAATATTACGAAATATTACAAGAAATAATATTATAGAAATATTAGAAAAAAATTGTGAAAATAAAAACGTTAGTTATTAATAGGGAGTAATATAAAATAGAGGAGTGAATTTTACTATTTTACTATCGATCGAATTAAAGTTGACCTTTAATGTGGAGTATATTCTAATTTTGGTATTTGGAATTTAGATAGTATGATGACGATAACTTAAGAAGCTACTCCCTTCAAAAAAATTGGTTTTGTAGATAATGTTAATAGGGGAAAATAAAAAAAGAGAAGCGTACTGATATTTCGAAGAAGGAATGGAGATGCTTCGTTGGATGCATTATTGTCCTCTTATATTTTAGAATTATAGCATGGACTATATATTCTATTGCACTTATATGATAGTGGGTGTGGTCACTATAATGATAAGCACTTGCACTTATTCTATTGCACTTATATGATAGGCCGTATGGTCACTTATAATCTCATTGGTCATACATGGCCTCAAGTCATGGGCCAAACTTAAACTGAAAATGGGTCTGATGCTGTAGGAGTTGTATGGCCAAATTTAAACAATTTATTTATTAATTTTTGTACATTTTTTATACATAATTTCGCTTAGTAATTAGAGTACTGATTCGATATTGAATGCCAATCCCAATACAATACTATCCAACCTACATGATGCTTAGGAATCGAGAAAAAAATACGCTCCATACCGCAAGCAAGCGGATAATTACGATACTTTTATAAAATGTCCTATCGTCTAGTTATTTAATCATTTTTCGAACCACGCCAATGTTCTCAGCCCAATCTTCAACTTATAAAATAAAATAAAAATTACAAATTCAAATTTCAAAGTTTTTAAACCGCCCTTTTCCAAAACCCCCCATAAAAACAACTCAAACACTTAAAAAAAAATCAATTTCTCCAAAACTTAAAATACCCAAAATCCATTTAGCAACTCTTCTTCAAATATAGAAAGATTCAAAATCAAACCCCAAAAAGTCAAAATCAATCCTAAAAAAGTCAATATCAATAACAAATGGAAAACAATAACCAAAATGAAAATGAAATTCCAATAAAGCAAATTCTTGAAACAAAAGGTGACCCAATTTACAATGGAAAATACACTAGATACAATGTTCTTGGTAACCAATTTGAGGTTACTTCGAAGTATTTGCCTCCCATTCAACCCCTTGGTCGTGGCGCTTATGGCATGGTTTGGTAATTAATAATTATACTACTATATTTGTCTCAAAAAGTTGTCCAGTTTTGAATTTTGATGGTTGACTTTTTAAATTTTGAATTTTTGAATTTTGGTAGTTGATAATTTTGATTGGTTGAATTTTTCAATTTTGAATGTTGATGTTTGACTTTTTTCAATTTTGAATGTTGGTAGTTGACTGTTTTTAATTTTGAAGTTAAATATTTTTGTATATAATGTATAAGGGTAGGTGAAATAAATCAAAAGATTGTATTTTTCGGCTTACTTTACTATTAACGTGACAATTTTGATTCAAGTGGAAGTTATTTATGTCAATTAAGATAGTGAAGATTGTTAATTGTGATAGTTGAATATCAAAGTGGACAATTTTTGGAGATCGGTAGTTGTAGGAATCGCAACTTTTTATGTAAATGCTCTGTATTCAGCTCAAACTTGTTCTGTTTTATTGTTTTGATTCTTCGTTTTATTGGTTAGTTTTCGTGTTTATCGAATTGTGTGTTTTGGCAGTTCTGCTTTGAATTCTGAGACTAAAGAAGAGGTGGCAATCAAGAAAATAGGAAATGCATTTGATAATCGAATCGATGCAAAACGAACCCTTCGGGAAATCAAGCTGTTGACCCACATGGATCATGAAAATGTATGATATAGTTTTTTTTTTTTATGGATTTGATTTAATTTTAAGTATTGGAAATTATTAATTTGTTGATTGTTGTATTGTGTGTTTTTTAAGGTTATAAGAATTAAGGATATTATTCAGCCGCCGGACAAGGAGAGTTTCAATGATGTGTATATAGTTTATGAAGTGATGGAAACTGATTTGCATCAAATTATACAGTCATCTCAGAAGCTCACTGAAGATCACTGCCAAGCAAGGGGTTCTGGTATTTGATTAACTCATAGAGTCATAGCCGAAAGTGATTTTGTTGACCTTTGCGCTTATTGTAGATTGTAGAAGTCCTGGATTATTTGGGATTGTATGATCCTTTTCATTTGTTTTGCAGGTTCGTATATAGTTAAATTGGTTTGGTATTATGCCATACAAATTTGATATAGCATCTACTATTGTTATTGGATTGACTGAAATGATTTTTGCTTTTTTCCTTATATAACTAGTTTAACTTGTGCATAATGGATACTACTTTTAATGAATGTGTTTCAAGTGGGTCGGCTTTTGAATATGTGTCATTCACTCATTCTAGATTCTTTTGAAGATTGATATTGTGCTGTGTTTTCTACTAATTCGACACATTTGAAATACTTACTTAGACCGTCTTTTGCAGTATTTCCTTTACCAGCTGCTTCGTGGGTTGAAATACATACACTCTGCTAACGTTCTGCACCGTGATCTAAAACCCAGCAATTTGCTGCTTAATGCAAATTGCGACCTCAAGATATGTGACTTTGGCCTGTCAAGAACTACCTCAGAGACGGATGTTATGACAGAATATGTCGTGACACGGTGGTATCGAGCACCTGAATTATTACTCAACTGTTCTGAGTATACTGCTGCTATTGATATTTGGTCTGTTGGTTGCATTTTGATGGAAATTATCCAAAGAGAACCTCTGTTTCCTGGTAGAGACTATGTCCAGCAACTGGCCCTTATAACTGAGGTATCGGTCATTGGTCGTCATATTTTCCATCGAATTGAGGCACATTTCTAGTCAATTTATTTATTAAATATGAAATCGATGTCCATTTGCTAGCCATAAAATTGCATGTTTCTTTATAGCTACTAGGTTCCCCAGAAGATTCTGATCTGGGATTTCTGAGGAGTGATAATGCACGAAAGTATGTGAAGCAGCTTTCTCATCTCCCGAAGCAACCTTTTGCGAAGCTGTTCCCTAATATGTCACCAGAAGCCATTGATCTTGCCGAGAGAATGCTGGTTTTTGATCCATCTAAACGGATAACAGGTATGTATTTTATTTATACCATAACTTGTGAAACAATCAAAATTTGAATTCTCTGCTACATTTCTTCTGCTTCTGATATTAGAAAACGATTGAGTTTGGCTGTGCTTTTCTCTCGTACAACTTGCTGATAAGTGGAACCTCTAAAGTCATAACTTGAACTCAGATTCTTCTATGTTCTTAAATACACTTAAAAAGGTTTTTGCTCACATGCTTGTTTTTACATAATCCTTTTGAAGTTGAAGAAGCGTTAGATCATCCCTTTTTGTTGAGCCTCCACGAGATCAATGAGGAGCCGACTTGTCCCAGTCCTTTCGACTTTGATTTTGAGCATTCGACACTAGACGAAGAAGACATCAAGGAACTCATTTGGAAGGAATCCATAAATTTTAATCCAGAGAAGAAGGCTGATCTTGCTTAACATGTTTCGCTTGCAATGGCTTCAATTGTTTACTAAGAATGGTATCAATGTACGATGATAGTTACTCATGGACGAAGGAATATAGGTTATGTCACCTCTTGCATGAATCCATGGAGCAATATACATCACCTTGTATATGCTATGTTTGAAGAGATGCTTAAGCATAACAGCGATGAGAACTGTATTGTAGTTCTGTTTTAAAATAATTTTAGTAGGAAGGCTTTGACCTTCATACACATAACACATGTGATCTGAGTTCAGTGGAATGAACTCAGAAGTATAGTTTTGTACTGAAAATGAAAATAAGAGGCTTTAGAGCTTGATTTACATACATTAGTGTGCTCAACCTTCATAAGCTTTGGTTTTTATTTTGATGGTTTTGAAGTGTGGTTTCAGTATTCACTTGCTATTATGTGATGTTCCTGGCTAGTTTTGGAGATTGAAGTCTCAAGATCTATAATAATGTTTTGATAAGTTCAATATTCATTCCAACTGCATTTGGTCTTTCTATTATTATGCCATGTTTAACATGGTGTTAAAAGTGTGAAATCGTCGCCTTCTTAGATTACTCACGAGGTTTTGTCGCAGTGATACAAAGGAAGGTGAATCGTGGGATATATCTCGGGGGGACAGAACTAAACTGACCCTTCAAATGTTGTATCATTTAAATGGTTGCTAATTCAAAGCACAATTTAAAATGATGATTTGATCAAATTTATGTAGGTAAATTGAGCTTAATTTTATATACATCTATGCGTTCAAAATTATACAAGCACTAACCTTCAGACCAAACATATGTTTGAAAATAAATCACTAAATCCACAAAGCTCAATTAACATGTTTCATGATTGTTTAATTTAACTCTTTAACTTCAACAATTTTTATACTATATGATAATTAATACTTCGTATTTGATGAAAATATATCAAATGCTAATACTTTTAAAATATCTTACTATTCATACGATCATTTTGACCTATATCAAAATTAAGTGAAAAAAAAAACAATTGAAGAAAAAAGGGCCCAAAATAGTATTTGGACTATACTATAAGCCCAACATATTTTTATGGCCCAATTTATATTAATATCTCAATTGATCACTAAAACCCTAAACCTCGCCCCCTTTCTATGAAGTTGAGCTTTTTTCTTCAATGCCTAAACCCTAGTCCCTAATCATCTTTCAACCAAAAAAAAAAGTCAACAATTTTGAATTCAGCAAAAACAAAAATTAGTACCACCTTTTACAATAAATTTTTATACTTTTTTATTGTAATAGATATAAGTTATGAAGACAATATCAGGAAAACTAGTGTCTTTGCAACCAATTTCATTGTCTAAAGCCTCAAGATATATTTCAGACTTTGCTTCATTCGAAAACAATGGTGTTTCTGATGTTGTCTCCATATACCTTAACCGTGCTTCTCAAGCATTTGGTTCGTTGGTTCAGTTGCATAAAGACATCAAGAACCCTCAATCTTCGAACAAGAAGTATAGGAAAAAGAGTTGTAATGATCAAGAAAATGATAGTGGGTTGAGGGATGATGCAATTGTGAAGGACCATGATGGTGAATTGAAGAGTAGGGGTGATGAGGATATGGGGAGAAGTAAGAAGAAGCAGAAAGAGAGTGTTGAAGATGGGAATGTGGGTAATGAATTTGTCGAAGAAACGAAAAAGACGAAGAAGGGGAAGAAAGGGAAGGAGGAAGAGAATGTGGTGAATGAAGTTGAGGATAGTGGCAAGGGTGGAGATGGGGGTATGGTTAATGGATTTGTCGAACAAACGAAAAAGACGAGGAAGGGGAAGAAGAAGGGGGAGGAGGAGGAGAATATGGTAAATGTGGTTGAGAATAGTGGCAAAGTTGGAGTTGAGAATGTGGTAAATCGATTTGAAGAACAAACGAAAAAGAGGACGGGGAAGGAGGAAGAGAATATGGTAAATGTAGTTGAGAATAGTGGCAAGGTTGGAGTTGAGAATGTGGTGAATGGATTTTTCAAACAAACGAAGAAGACGAAAAAGGAGAAGAATGAAGAAGGTCTGAAGATGGAGGTTGAGGTTGAGCATAAGAAGAAGGATAAAAATAAGAGGGAAGAGATTGAAATAAAGAATGTGGAAAAGGAAGGGAAATTGGAGGAAACTGAGGGCAAAAAGAAGAAAAGAAAAAGTGTGGATCTTGATGGTGAATTGAAGGAAAATTCAGTTGAGCAGATTAGGAAGAAGAGGAAGAAAAATAAGGTGTCCAATGATGATTAAATCTGTAGTTAATTATTGATTGAGTGATTCAATTTTGATGTGAATTTTGTGGTGTTAGATGAGTCCATTGGTTGTGGTGGGAGATTAGTTTGATAATTTGCATCATGTAACATTAACATGAATGCCTTCAAAGGTTTCCCATCTAAGAGTGAAAAGAAGGTGGGGAAGGGGTCCAGATTGTATGCAGCCTCATCACGTGATATCAAGGAGCGTGTTTCCGAATTGATGTAATTTGCATCATGTAAGAATGAAAATGTTCTATATTGATCTATTATATTAATGAATGAAAATTATAATTTGATATTGCAATTCCATAAACATTGATGATATTCTTTAAACAAGAATTGCACTTTGTTGTTGGTTACATACTTCAAGCATCAGTTGAATGTGGTTATAATTTGATATTGCAATTCCATAAACTTTGATGATATTCTTTAAACAAGAATTGCATTTTGTGGTTGGTTACATACTTCAAGCATCAGTTGAATATTGAATGCAATGCATACTCTTATCTGGTCAGGCAGAATTTGTTTCCCTCATGAAATGCTTAAAAAATGCTTCAACAGAGCATAAGGGTGAATTACTCTTGAATCATAATAGAACAACAATTATTAACACATTTTTATTCCCTTTATCAGAAAGTGATTTCCAGTGCATAGCTATAGGAAATTTCAGTTTCTTTATTTCTGAGTAAAACAAGCACTACCTATATATTATGCTAATAACACATTGCTCTGCCAAGATTTCCATATCATGCAATCCCAAAGGCAAACGAGGGGGGAAATGCAAATTGTATCTGCAGATTTCCATGATTCAGAACATGGCAACCAGTAAGTTGACAAGTTTAAGGGGAATTCAATTCTCTTAACCGTTTTTCTTCCGAAAGAATTCTTGCAAACCTGCAATATATTGAAAAGATATCAACAAAAAATATTGCACATAACTGTGGAAGTAAAACAAACTATTAGCAATGGTGAAATCAAAAGCTTAACATTTTCATTACTTTTGTAGAGCATCCGCATTTGTACCCCCATTTGCTAGTGGTTCAAAGAGACCAGTATGTAAATTAACCCTTGAAACTGGTTTTTCTAATAAATCTGTTCCTATTTTAGATAGGTTCTCCATGTTCTCCTTCGTCGCCACATCCATGGAAGCTGCTGTGCTTGTTAAAGCATCCTCCTAGAGTCATGTTTGGGACACCAGAAAACCCAAGTAGTTGTCCAAACACACCAAGGAAGGAGGCCAATCGCCAAAATCCGGCAAGAAGGCTGTCTTTGTCAGTAAAAGCAAGTTGCGGAAGCAACTACTTGAAGCCGCATCTCCGTCGAATCACAGGAGAGGATCGAGGCTGCTTTGAGGCCTCTGCAGCCGAATAGGTCACAATACCTCGGAGGGAGATCCGTCCCAAGGCAGTGAGGAAGTTGAGGGCTGCTCGGCCTTCCCAAATCGAGATCTGTGTGCTTCAAGGTACTGTCTGCGATCGAATAAAGAGTTGGATCAAGCTACTTTGAAACCCACATACTCTCGTAGGCGTAGACCTTGAGGAAAATTTAGTAAGACCTCACCATTGTTGAAGGAACCCAACTTGGAAGGAGGGTTTTATCTTGATGCTCCCCAGACTAAATACAGCCACGCGAGGCAAGGCTGTGAAGCATCCGGCGGTAACCACGCATCCGAGTCACCATACATGAGGAATCCAGCGAATCACGTCAAGAAGGATCAAGCGTCGGCCGAGGCTAGCATGCTCCGATGAAAATTCAGCGTCCGGCCAGCCGCATGCTCAGCCAGAAAAGTGGCGTCGCCGACACTTATCCGTCGAAGGATCGAGTGTCAGGCCGGCCAAATATCAATGGCGGAGATTACAAGTCAGTCAGGCCTTGGTCGAGGCCAAAATCAGTCAATGCTGACCAAATAAGATCAAAGTTGCTGGGCACCGGTTCGGAACCCATGCTCTAGCGTCAAGATCAAATCCTGCGTCAGGGTCTTGTCAGGGATATCATTCAGGCCATTTCCAGTAGGGTTTCGGGGTCGTATCGAGTCGAGGAGTAAATGCTTTGTGTGTTATCATGAGGAGATAAGCCCCAGAGTGATAGTCGAGCACGTCCAGTTTGATAAATTTCTTTTATACGGGAAGATTCTCCTAAATTTTTTATTATTTCGTGCGCATTATAAATAATAAAAACTTTCCTCGCAATACAGATTGTTATGTGATTTTCCCTTTCTATCTAATTAGCACGAGTTCATCATGATTCATTCGTTGTATTTACTTAATTATAAGATGTATGCACTTAACCAATTAAGATACTCTTCAGTCAAGAAATTGAATGGAGGGCATAACACAAGAGGAAACGCACAAAAAGTATTGCATCACCAAACTTCAATTCAGTGTTGTCGTCGTCCAAGTATTTATTAATACTTCCATTTCACTGCTCTTTGTTTTTCAATAACAGAATTTATCAAATTTATGATCTTAAATTTTAATGTAACATATATAACTTAGATTTGAATTAAAACGATCATATTAATAATAAAATACATCGAAATACTATTTCTGATATTCTCCGCCAAATATTATACTACATACAAGATAAACAAATACTACAGAGTATACTTTAGTTCAAAATTTGAAAGATCGATCCTTATAATTCAAAATCAAATTATTTTGGAGATAGTGAGAGTACTTGAATACAAGAATAGTACTGAGAATATTAAACTTGTGAGGGCTACCACACCTTCTTCATCTTCAGGACATTGAATAAAAAGTGATGAAATTGATTACTAACCCGTAAATCACGTAAGCCTTATTGTAAATGGGGTCACTTGTTTACAATTCTACTGTTTCACTGTTTGTGCTATTCAAGGTTTGATGTTGGGCCCTGAATCTATCGATATTATGTGAAGAATAGAATCCGTTGAGTTCTTACGTTTTTTATACAAGACATAAGTAATATTGGGGAATAGAACGAATAATGGGGGCTTTTTCCAGCTGCTTAATGGCCCTCCCACGATGTTCTCCTGGATTTTGAATAGTATTCATGGTGTTTCTGTTTTCCCACTTGAACAAAGTATATATTATTAGCCTACTTTAACAATTTCATTAGTAACCATCGTATATACTTAACTCTCGTGCACACATGGACGAGGCTTATGTTACGTCCAGGCTCGGAATTCCGGGATAGGTACGTTATACTATTAGATTTGATAAAGTAACCTAAAAGATCATTACAAATCTTTTCAGCATGTTTTGTCATTACTCACGTGTTCACTAAAAGGCTTCTCAATGGGTCACCAATCCTCGAATTACTCCAAGGCCAAGCACGCTTAATAACCTTGGAGTTATTATGAGATGAGCTTTCAAAAATAAGATGTGTTTGATGGTATGAGTAATACTAATCAAATCTTATGAATTATTTTACATCATCCACTTTGAATTGGCATATTACAAGTTATATAAAATTTGTGACATTAGGATGGGCCAAATAAGTAAAAAAATTAATTTCAATAGAGCAAATAATAAAACGTTCAATATTTTTTTAAATTTGAAGGAAAAAATATATTTTATTTTTTTTTGACAAATCTAGTGGGGTCAAGACTTATCTTAGGATCTCTTGCCTTGAACCTATGAGTAACAAGTTGATGCCTGCAGTATCGATTTTTTAACAAATACGGAGTAGTATTATTATCTTATAATTTGCATATATTTTTTCATTTTGATATTTTTCATTCTAAAGTATTGAAAATATTGCATAATATATATTTACTTGTACAAAATTTATTTCATAATTTACAAAATGTACCATTAGAAAGTCGATCATGAATCCAACTATGTGTCTACACAACAAGGCATCATCATCGTCATCTTGTCATGCATATATCATCAATACTCTCTATGAATCTTACTGAAGAAAATACGAAGTAATCACTACTCAGCGCCGACTAATAGTTGATGAATGTTCGTATCAAAACGCGTTATATATATAAATAGAAACCCTGCTAACTAGTTACAATATTATTACTACCTTTTGTGCATGTTTTAATTTGTTTTCAGAGGCATTAAATTTAATGCGTAGTTGAAACTTTTATTAAGTATCTGTCCAAAAGAAGTTACTCAATTATTACTTACACTAAAAATAAGTTTATTGTTTGTTGATAGTTATAATTAATATCTTAGCACACACTCAATTAAGTAGTTATTGCATTAATAGAATTGATTGGAGGAAATTGTTGGTAGTTGTTCTTGCCGCTGTTAATGATTGCGTTCCTGCTGCTTACATTTACATTCGATTTATGATTGTTGTAGAGCGATTAAGAAGTCATTTACCATTTTATTTTTGCATTATTCGATTTGTTCCCGAGCAAGTGTTCATTATATTCTTGAGTTTGTGTATACATTGAAAATTTATTAAAAATAATAATTAAATTGATTAACACGAATTAATCAAATTAATTAAAAATTGAGCCACTAAAAGATGCCACGTGGTTGATTAGGGTTCTCGATTAAATCCTAAATTCAAATCAAACCCTTCATCGAACAACGATTTCCTGAAATTAAGTTTCTGGAATTAATCGAAGTCAAAGAACAAGAGTGGAAAGTAAAACTTTCGTGCATTTTTTATACTTTCGGAACTAAAGTGGAATGGATAAACTAACGGACAATAAAGTCCAAAGTAAAATCGGGTATTAGTTTTAGGACCATTTTAATATTAAAATGATAATTACACTCCACTTTTAATATTAAAATAATTTTTTATAGAAAAAATTGAGGAATTAAAATGAGAAATTGATCGAAGTGTGGTTATCATTGTTTGGAGTGTAAAATGCAAAACTTTTAAGAATATATATGATAATGTTGGACAAATTATAATTATACATATCAATGAAAACTATAAATTTTACTCCTCAGATTTTTACTTGCATCATAACATTTTTTGCGTCGTAACGTTTTTACGTTAATTAAGAGATTTTTTTTTATAATACATTAAATCACGAGTATTAATTTTAACAATAAAAAAATGATGTAGACCACTTTTAATGTTGACAATCAGTCAGCATGACGTAACGCATTTACTGTGGCTTACTAACCTTTGTCATATATTTATCTCATCTATCAAACAGCAGAGATTTCATTATTATTATTTTTTGTTTTTAAAACCAGCGCTTGTATTTCTCTTCTGATGAGAATCGGCAAGGCATAAATGTTTGGAAAGCCTTTAGCAATTAGGCGAATTCGATGTTACCATTAGATATTATATATATTTTCTTGTCAAATCACTACTGGAAAAGTACCAAAAATGGCGAGATATAGGCTAGATTCTTTTTATCTTCTGAGCGAGGCAAAGGACGAAATGGTTGGACCGGTATTTTTCTGCAGATGCAGTTGGCCAAAAAAGGCAACGACAAATTTGTCGTATTTTGTCTTTATGTATTCAATAAAGAAAAATTACGAGCGTGAATAAGTTCGTATACTTGGTCTTTTTTATATCGTTACTTTATGAAATTAAACATAAAATCATAGGAAATAAAAGATTTTTACGGAAATTAATATAAGCGTTGTCATATATAAATCGTTGTTGGTTTGTAATTAATGATTTTTACCTATAAGTAAATATAATTAAGTTTTTTTACACGGTTTATATGACAAAATAAGACGAAACATGATTAATTAAGCATTTATAGAAGTAAAAAGCTATTGAAAGACTAATAGTAGCCAGACAAGTATTATTATTTAAGACAAAAAAACGACAACTCGTCTTTTTTTGTCTTATATTGTAAATTCATTTTGCATTTTTAAACCGTATAAGTTTGATAAAGATTAAGCTAAATGCGTATCATATTTAAATTGTTTAAGTGACCTGACAATTCACGTTTACATCAAATTGTTTAACATAGTCATTGCTGAAAGAGTAATAAAATATTATATAACAAGAAACAAAGACGAAAAAGACAAAATGCACATACGTATGCGTTTTTTGTCGTATATTGAAATAAAAAGCTTGACGAAATGCCAAAATTTTAGTGAGTTTTTCATCTTATGTTTGACAAAGACTTACTTGCAATTTTCGCATTGTTTGAGCAATTATTAATCAATTTGAATACATTAAGAAAGCTATTTACATAATCTTTCATATGATGTTAGTTAACTGAATTTATGCGATTAAATTACATTTTTGTCGTTATATGATGATATTTTAAATTAATGAGTTCTAATCAGTATGTCGCGTTTATCGCTAAATACATATCACATATTTAAAAAGAATTGATAATGAATTTATATTAGTAGTTTGATCATTTTTTTTGTATAAAGTGACTCGGCAATCGCGTCAAATTATTTAGCATGTCATTCTTGAAAAAGTAACAAAATGATATTATATAACAAGAAACAAAGGCGAAAAAAGACAAAATCTTGGCGTCGTCGTTTTTCGTCTTATATTAGAGACAAAAACGATGAGTTTGAAAATCATTTTTAGTTTTGGATGGGAGCTTTTTGAAATTTTTGGTGGAAATAAAATTTTAAATATCACATAAGATAAAGAACGACGAGTTTGAAATTATTTTGAAATTTTTGGGTGGAAACTTATGAAATTTTTGGCGAAAAAATGAAATTTTTAAACATGAAATAATACAAAGAACGACGAGATTTGAAAAGTTGGAATTTAAGAATTCTTCCTTCCTTTTTTTATATATAGATAAATATTTCACTACTTTCTTTCTTTTTCTAAAATAGATTCTTCAAATGTATTTGTACTTTTATTTTGTATTTCAATTTCATTACTAGTTTGTTTTATGTTTCATTATTATATGGTACTAATTAGATTCATTCTTATGTTTTTGTTAAATCCCAGATACTTTTGACAATATAAAAAGTGGGTATCATTTTCACTTTGTAGTTCATTTTCATTTTACTTGTTTGTTTATGTTCGATTATCATCTAATATTAATTTGTTTGTTGTATTTTTGTTCAAATCACAGAGTATTTCTACCAACGATATAAAAGTTAGTATCCAATCTTGATATTTATATTATTTATTTAGTTTATATTTGATTATGCGTCTAATATTAATTTATTTTATATATATGAACTTTATTAAATCTAGGTAACTTAAAACTATATACTTTTTTTGTTTTGTTATATTTTGTTAAATCTAGAGATTTTATTTACTTTGGGATGGCTTTTCAGCATAATTAGGTAGTTGTGCTTTAGAAGGCGCTTAGAGCTGTTAAAGTACGCAATTTTTGTTGTTGTTCTTAAGCAAATAACACAAAAAATGACAAAGTTCAACATTGTAGAAATGAGAGTTAATTGCAGCGATAGTCGCCAGTGTGGTAGAATTGCTTTTCGTCACATTCTGAGTAAGCGCGTGCGGTAATAGTCTAGATAGTATAAGCAGAGTAATGCCCCGAATTTAGTCACAATTTAAGCTGTCTTAGTTATAATTTAACGATTTGAACATTTTTTGGGAGTCAAAATATAATTTTGAAGAGTTTATGATTTTAAGTTGTAAAGTTGCATGCAAATGGTCCTGCCCGAATTATGCAAAATGGTTACCGTTTGATCATATGACTTTTAATATTAATTCTTTAATTTGTAATATTCAAAACAAAATATCTAGCTTAAGATTTTAAGGTATATATTAAAATTAAATATTTTAAGATAATTAATATAATATTATTTTGAAATAATTTAATACTTAAAGTTACATTAAATAAATTAATACTCCACTCCATTTTTTTTTAGTTGTCGTTTTTTGTAACTGCTTGTAGATTAAGAAAAAAGAGAAAATAGTCAAAAAGAAATGCGTTGAAAATGTAGAGTGTAATCCAGATTAAAATAATATGATTGGTTGGTTATTTATTTGAGAAAGTAGTCAAAAGTACATTAAAAATGTAAAACCATTTATTATCTTAAAAGCAATATTTATAAAAATAATTTTTTGAAATTTAAAGCGATAATATAAAAAATGAGGGAGTATTATATAATTTAATTTTTTTAATTTTTTATATATATATATGATTATTATATTTAATGTATAGTAAAAATATTATTGAATATTTTATAATATAAGAGGATAATAATAAATTATAATAAAATATAGTAATTTTACTCAAAGTTAATATATAAAATATTTTAAAAAGTAATATTATATTAATTATCTTAAAATATTTAATATTAATATATATACTTTAAAATCTTGTCTAGAGATATTTTTAAAATATTACAAATTAAAGTAATTAATATTAAAGTGTTAGGGACGAATAGGAAGCCAGTTTGTATCTTAACGAAAGAGATAGTATCTGTTTCTGAAACATAACACATAATGATACCCGAGGAACACTTAAGGTGAAATTAGGCCCAAAATGAATCACCAAATCACTTGAAAGGCGTTAAATTTGCACGAGAAGCGTTAAATTTAGGGACTAAATCTTGTATGCGGTGTATGTCTAGGACAAATTCTTTATTTCTTTACGTAATGCAAATCAATGGAATGGCTGCCGAGCAGTAGCGACTACTTAGGACCGCATTCTTTGCAGTCTTCTAGAAATGACAAAAGAATGACAAATTCTTTTGAGGTGAAAAAGGCGAAATCGACAAACTTTATTTCTTCTTGAAATAAAAGAAACCAAAACTCTGACGAAGGTTGTTAGTATATAAGGCGAAATAACCTGCGATATTTAATTAATTAGCGTTGCTAATTACTTTGAAGTGTTTATTTACATCTAAAAGCGTGAATAGTGGCTGAATTCTTGAATACGAATTATGGTGAATCGAATCACGAAAATGTTAGGTGTTTGATAACGGTTGAAAGAAAGATTTAAATTGAGTTATTTTGACAAGCTTTACCCTACCTTAATTGACTTTACTTATATATGAATCATATATTAAATAAATAATATTATAATAGATAATTAAATAATAAATCTTATTAATTAGATTATAAATAGTAGTATAAAATATAATAATTTGATTAATAAATATTAAAATGTAAATAAATTCTAAATATTATTAAATAAATATTTAAAATTTATAAAGATATAACGACATACAGAATTGGTATACCGAGGTTAAGGTCGTCATTTGACTGAACACAGTCGCGTACAACTTTGAACCAAAGAATGAAGGAAAAATCTGACGTGACTCTTGCGTATGGTGATCCTAAAGAGACTTCATGACTTGATTAAGCCCACCTTCATAATTTCATCAATCGTACAAATCATATCTGACATATTTTCTAAATACATACTTGTGCTTGACCTGAGGTACACCTTGAAGGCTGGTAGGGGATATATCTGGCAAGCGTACCTCTTTATTATCTTTCAGAACTCACCATTTGAAGATGGTACCCTTGCTGAGCGTTTCACACTTGGCTACAAAATTTTGGGGGGGTCGCCGAATAAAGGGGTGAAGGCGAGGAGCGCCGATGAATATTTATATAACGAGCCAATGGCCCAGTGGCATATATGCGCATCTGATATATCAAGTCTCAGCAATTTAATATAATCACTACCGAATAATCAGGAACAATTGATAATATCCGATAATGCAATCATATCCAAATAATCCAACAAATAAACTACCGCGCCAATCGATAGCATTCAGCGTTTCCATAGCGAAAACCTTGATAACTACTACTCGACTTTATGAGTCTACTCTTACCATGGGAGAGAAAAAACGGCGTCGCTTAGATTGTTTTACACTCAGCCAACGAGGACAAATAAGTATTACTAAAATTTAGCTTTCTACTCGACCAAGCGAGATATAAAAATAAGCTACATTGTAGCCCCACACTCCGATAGCCAGGAACAACTTCGACACAAGGAGAGTACGATTTAGCAGGACTAGAGTTAAATGACAAATCACACGACCGTAATCTCGTAAATGCATACTTATTTCGAGATATACTTGGCGATCATATAACGATCACCGACAACATGATCTCGATACTTCGCATATATAAGCTACGTTTAGTAAAAACTATACAAATTACATATATACACCGTATATGAAAGGTTATGTCACGTGATATAAATCTACTTCCTCAATGACCAAATATCATAACTTTTTACTACCGATATCATACCTAAAGAACATAATAATAACAATTACTTTTTACTTTACTTTAGTAGCTTTAACTAACAATATCCTACTAGATTTGTGAACTAGTCTTGAACTTATGCAATTTCATCCCATTTTATGATATACTACATACTCATTTTAACTTTTATCTATGTCAAACTATATAAGTTATGAAGAATCTAAATTGAATACGGCAACTCCATATTACATAATTAAACTAGAACAACATATATGATTATAATTTAGTTTATGTATATTATAAATAATCGATTTCACTACTACTTGTGAAAGAATTTAATTAGATAATTTTGTAGCCACATAACTTGACATCACTTATATTTAAACCATTAATTATGAACTCTAAATATCATTAATGGATGAATTTAACTAATTAAAGTAAGCAGCATAGTTATAAAACTAGTTATATAACCCGATAAAATGATATAGTTATACGCACTAACTGTGAAGCAGTAGAACTTTAGGATTATGATTTAAGAGGAGAATAACCACAAAAGGGAAAAAAAACTTTGGGAAAGAGGAGGGGAAACTCACGGCCATATTAAATGAGAAAGGAGGAGAAATTTTTATATAAATGAGGTTTAACTTTGAAGTAAAAATAAAAGCTTATTGGCGAGGTGACGTTAAGCGAGAATCATTTCTTGGTAGGAGAAAAAGATGAGTAATCTTATTTATGCTTTGTCTAGTTCGAGTTTGTTTTAGGTAGAAGCGATGCTGATTATTACTTGAATAAAAATTTCGGGTTATTTGAAAAGAACATATAAAATTGATAAATTGATGTCATCTGCAGAAAAATTGGATAATACAATACAAATTCTTCAGTGTAATAAGAAAATAACCAGGCTTCGTTTGAGCATATGTCTAGAGACATGCTTGCTTGTTAAAAAATGAACATGACCATTAACGTCTGTATTGAGAACGCGATTGAGTGGGCGAGATCGTACTCCACCAGCGGGAGAAACAAAACAAGGAGTAGCTATTAGAATAGTGCATGTCCTTTGCAAGTCATGTAGATTAAGCGGTAGCAAAACATTTATCTAATTTACTTAAATTAGAGTAAGCCTAATATAACCACGACATATAAGATACGAAATCGAGCTGTCCAATTGCCATCTCGATTACCACCGATATTAATATGACAAATAGCTACAAAAAAAATATCTCTTGGAAAAAAGCCAGCATATGCCCGATTACTACAGTTACTTGAGGGATAACAAATCCAGGAGATATTAATAATATACTCTGATACACATTGAATAAAATGCAAAAGAATTAAATTGAAAATATAAAAATTAGCAAAACAACGACAAAAATAATTGACTCTTACGTATGCTTGATGATACATTAAATAAAATACAAAATTAGAATTAAAATAATAAATCGCGTCAAATATGATTGAATAGAAAGATAAAATTATTAACATGATAGAATTGGAAAGAAGAATATGTAAAGGTGAAGAAAGGAGAAGATGTTGTTTTAACTTAGAGGTAGAATTGGGTAAAAGAAGAATTGTAGAATTATTTGATTAAGAGGTAAAAATAAGCTAGAATTTTGCTTAATTTTTTATTAAGAATTTTGATAAGTACTTAATTTATTAAAAGCTTAAAATAATTAAATTAACAAGCAAGCAATAAATTAAGTGGTGAATTAATTAAGTTTAAGTGATTAATAGGTTTAGCAAATCTGCTTAGTATATACAACAAAATAAGGCAATAAAAGAAAAGAAAGAGCCCAATACAGACAAAAATGGCGCTTGACGAGGCAAGTGAAATCACCTGAAATATGGTAAATAAGGCCAATTATAAAAGACAAGGAAATCTTGTCGTTTTTTATCGATTTTAGGGCAAAAAGGACAAAATAAGATGAAATCGCGTGTCCTTTTTGCTTTTTTCTCTAGTGATGAATGTTAACTATCAATTACTACAAATGTTGTTATTAAGGGCGAAGTCGGAAATTACCGGTACCGGTCCAAAAGAAACGGACCTTTATGCAGCCGGATCTAGTTGGATATCCGAATGGAGGCAGGACTTTTATAACGGGATAGCTATCAAGTTTGGGTATATGACAAAAATATCAAAATTCAGAACCGAAATACACCAAATCTGGACTGAAATATATATCTCAAATTCGAATCTAAATACCCAAATTTTTAAATATCATGAGACCCACCCAAAACTATATCGAAAATCCGGAATCGAGTATCCACGGTAGTATCGGTCGGATTCTTAAAGTCCCATTTTTTTTATGCGATGCAGAGCCAGGATCGAATCGATAATAGGTTCCGATTCTTTCTGGTCCAATTATTTTACCCGATATTCAAATCGGACCAAACCGATAAGAACAGTAGCTACAAAGCAAATTGAAGAAAATGTATGTTCTGAGCAATTCAAATTGAACATCTAATAAAAACATACCATTATTTGCTTATTTTAATTTAACTCACTCGGACTAACTTGATAACTTATTGAGCATCCAGATTCAGTTTACTATACTTGGTACTCCACACACTCCCCTTGTTGTCCCTTCCCAATTCAAACAAAATGCCCTACCACTCGTGTTACTTTCTTATAAATAGCAAGACAACGTAAATACCGTCGAGTACATCAAAAAAGTGTCTGTCGTTGGACTAGTTCTACTGCTGGCTACTGCCTACTAGCATATAATCCGATACCCGTTCGGATTGGACTCAAAATATTCACCTCGGCAATGTGTCCGAAGATTTAGCTAGTCATCTCGAATATCACTTTGTATTCGGTACCTGATCGAGTATACTCCGAACCCGCTCGACCAAATACCCAATAAATTTTAAGCAATCCATAATATATATAATTTTTAAACTACTACATATATTTATTTAATTTATCAATAATGTTGTGAATTTAACGAAATAGCTGGATATACTTGCTCGTGCCTCAGCAAATACTCATTGAAAATCCGTCGAAGTCTTAGAATTCAGGACTTCGAGAATCACGATACTTTTAACAAAATTTTAAACAACCGGAAAATTACCTAACTCGATAACGTGCACTAAGCTTGGCTATTTCGTTATGGCCCTCTTAATTAAAATAACTATTATTAAAATAATCAGTTTCAAAAAGATCAAAAGACCGATAATCATATAAAAATTATCAAAACATTCTAACATAAATTTATTATAGAATTAATATAATTCATGTTCTATTTTCGATACCTACTGCTAAGCTTGGCATACACCATATACTAGACCTGAAAATCACATCAGTATTAATATAAATATCATGAAAATTTTAAAATCTCCTCCCCTCTTCCTCTCCATTCATTCTATTTTTCATGACTTCATATTTCACCATCCCTTAAAATGGAGTTAATGCATGGGGTCCTTTTTCTTTTACCCCTTCCCATCTATTTATACCCCATGAAGCAAACAGCTAGAGATTCCAAACCCATCCATTGAGGCATTCATTCAAATAAACAAAGAATTATCTCCCTATCATCATTATCCAAAATGGCTAGAACAACTAGATGGTGCCCAACTCCTGAACAACTAATGATCCTTGAAGAGTTGTATAGAGGAGGCTTAAGGACACCAAAAGCTCCCCTCATACAAGATATCACTGCTCATCTTTCTTTATATGGAAAGATAGAGGGAAAGAATGTGTTCTATTGGTTTCAGAATCACAAAGCTAGAGATAAGCAAAAGCTTAGGAGGAAAATGATGAGAATGCAATTATTGCAACAACGACTATCATTTCAACAGCAACCACTATCGTTTCAACAATATAATCAACAATTCCCTCACCAAAGCTTTCTTCCTCCTCTTTTTCCTCCTACTTTTCATCAGCTACCTTCCCATGGTTCATCTGCAATGTTTCATCAGGTATAGTACGTTCATACACCGATACACGGAGTTAATGGTCAATTTAATTAGCATTATATGTGGCCAGGAGTTCTGATTTGGTACAATTATTACAGCATTATTTATTAGTTGGTTGATAGCGGTGTACCCACAGTGCTCCAGGCTGGGTGAGCTATTTATCTATTATTTAAATGACGTGTATAAATCATATAACGCATTTACATAAAAATAATTAACTCTGTCCATTTGGGACAAAATTACAAGATTGTCTATTATCGAGTTCTAAACATGTAACACTATCATTAAACGTGATCAAATTGATGACAATGAACGCTATATATGGGAACTAATTAGCATATTAAAAAAGCGTCACAACATTTTATTTTATGATATCTAAATGTACAAAACTAATTTATTTATAACATGCACGTTATTATATCAACTAAGGAGGAAGGTTATCTTGACTTAGAATTAATATTATTCTATTATTTTTTATATTTAAAATCTTGACATATTAAATATCTGTATATAATATATAATGGCATGATGAATTATTTGATATAATTAATTGTCATGTGAATGATGTATGTTTTATAGTTGATTTGGTCACCCAAAGTTATCAGTATTACTCAAATAGTTTTTATATTAAGAAGTTATCCCAAAATTTGTTAATTTTTATTATTGAAAATAAATTGGACAATCTTCATGGGATGGAAGTTTAAATTGATATATACCATAATGTTTCTCTAAAACTAATTTCATAATATAATTACAATTAATTTTCACAAAATTATAAAATTTATTTACTGTTAAATTTTATCACAAAATATATATGACATATACATAGATTGAAAAGAACCACCATGCATGTACTCTTCAACTATGACCATATGTACTCTTTGTTGCTTGTCAATTGTCATTACTAATGATATCCATGTACACTACAACATCAGGGTATGAGGAGGACGACAAGGGACAACATATTGAAAGTGAATCTTATTTCCCAAAGCAATGAAGTTGCTGAAAGCTGCATGTCCAAATCTTATGGCCGTGATTGGATTGATAACAACAATAATAATACTAATAATATGTGTAACATTATTTCACCTAGTTGCAATAACAATAGGGTCCCCCTCAAAACCCTAGATCTATTCCCTACTACATCATCATCAAGTCATCAAGCACTCTGAGAGAGAAAACTCATCAGAAGCATTATTGTAGAAGAAACATAGCACTAAATGAGGTTTATTTCCCTTTTCTGTTTGTATTTTACTAGTCAGAATTTGGTAGAAAAGGCTGATGGGTGATGGTTCTATGGCCTTGCTACTAGTCTAGTCTCTTGTAGTTTATGTTATGTGTGTGTCGGCTTTTAAGGGTGTGATTGATGGTGTGCCACATTCTTACGGCTACATTGTATTTAGGGAACTGCTTAGCGGTTGTAAGTATGGTACTTACGAAACGATATAGTAGCTATGTTATTAATAAGTTTCCTTTTTGTAATGGAAATCTTTGATTAAACACTAATATTAATCCTCCTATTAATTAGTTTCCTTTTTATAATAAATATATTTGTTAAATACTATTACAACATTAAAACCTAAGCCCAAAAAATTCTCACAAGTTTCCGAGAAAATATATGTAAGAATAAAAGCTACGTGGAAAGCAATTGAGAAGTTAAAGGAGCAATAATCAAACCAAAAATTGAATAAAAATGGTGAAAAATAGCGAAATAGGCAGTCTTTTTTGAACCATTCAAATTACTAATTCAGGAGTTGATTTTTCTGGTTTAAAATACAAAATATCATGTTGAAATTGACAAAACATGGTTGAATTACTTTGGATTATGCTGCATTTCGTTTGATGCAGTATTAGATGTGTGATGTTATTGTTGTTACCTGTAATTATTTTTTGAAGTTTGTTTGTTAAATCAATTTATTGTAGTTTTGTATGATGATGCTTAAGAACTTTTATGGTGAATTAATGAAGATCAAGTGTTCTGATTTTCTAAATGTAAGTGTTGTAGATTTGGAATGACTTGATTTGATTATTTTAGAATTGCTTAGTGTTGGTATCTTTGTCCTTTGACTTCTTAGATGTAATGAGTATTATTTGATTTGATGAATATAATACCGTGTCTGTTATCACGGTGATATTAATGTACTCGTAATCACGTCACCAGTACATGGCCAAGGTGTATAAGCATCACGTATTCTCATATTAAATAAAATTACTTTGATATTATATTATCCAATCTTATGTCGATAAAACATAATGTCACTTATTATATCCCAAAGAAATATCATGTATTCTTACAAATTGGTATACCATATTCTTGAATGTAATTGTATTTGTTTTGATGAATATAATACCATGTATGACTATTTGATGGTATTAATGTACATAAATTGATTATTTTAGTTGGAGGTATTTTATTATGCATTTTGAATTCCATAAAAATTAATATAATATCATATATGAAAATATGATTATATTTATGTGGTACGGAATCTTATTACAAATGAGTCTTGTGGTATTTGTGGTTTTTATTTTTATATAATATCATATATGTGTATACCACAATGGTATACCACATAATCATTATACGTGACAATGTTATTGACATATATTTGTGTTTTAAAGATACCTTAGTTAATGGCCGCGTCATTAAAATATATGTCATGGAAGCAGAGATTAACTCGAGATGAGGGAGATGAGGAAGTATGTGGTAGAAGATCGGAAGAAAGCTGAAAAACGAAGTTGAAAAAACAAATAGAGAATTATTTATGTTGAATGTTTAGAAATTTTCTTTAATACAATTTGTGTAATATTATATGTTTAAATTTTATTCTATTTATCTGGAATTACATGATATAGTCACTTGTATCCTTAATAAAACTAGTGCATACCGTTATTAAAAAAGCAGATGGTGTTTAATCTTTACTTTTTACATCACAATGCGTAATAGAAATGAGTATTTGAGCATGTCGCTATAATTTTCCACGTCGTCTTATGTAACAACACCATCATATTATAATGATGTTTTTAGTGATGAGTGTACATTACCGTACTGGGCGTCTCGATATGATATTATTAGCGTATTACAGTTCTGATGGGTGATAAAAGTTTCTAAAATTTGAATTAAATATCATTAGTAAAAATATAATGAGTATCTTGCGTCTTTGCTAATGCATGCCATTACCCAAAGAAAGAAACACAAATGGTATACATACAGAATTTAAAATAAAATTAAGTGATGATATGAAAAATAACTTGATATTTTTCATATTTCTTGAAGATTTGAGGAGGATTTTGATTGATTTTAAATTTAAAAAATGGCATGTTTATAGATTGATTGGGTACAAAATATAAAAAACAATTTCAAATTAAATAGATCTAATCTGATACAAAATAAAACAAAAAAGGCAAATGAACATGATATCACGATAAATCTTGCACATTTTATAAAAAAAATTAAAAACACAGATTGCAAATTGCCACTTGTACTTGTGAAATTAGATTTGGATCAGGTAGAGTGATAAATAATTGAGATTAAATTTAAGCGAATTTGAAGGCTACAAAATAAGTCTCTAGAAAAAACTACTCCAAGATTTGTACCTATAGATTGTTACTCGAATTAAATACGGAGTCATAATCTTATAATATTGTTATATAGATATCTTTCACTCTTATTATCTCTCATTTCCTCTTAGATCATGATACTCCATAATATATAATGCATAATTGCAATAATCTAAAAAAACATGTATAAATTTGGTAAGTGGTCGATCGATTGTCAACATGGTCACACTATAAAATAAATAATTTTGACTCAACTTTGTTGCTTCTATTCAATATATATGTAGATAGACTCATCATTACAATCATTTCAAGATTACAATGATTGATTTTGATTACTTGCTGTACAACTGATAATTCATTGGAGAGCAAATTACTAACTGATTACTATATATAGTTGTACAAATCATACAAGATACACACACTCCAAGATATAAGATACATTCTACAAATAGAGATACTTGAATACAATAGCATGTTCATGTTGCATATTATTATAGGAAAGATATGGATAAAGGGCAGATCAAAGGACCTTGAGGGTGACTAGGTGACCCAAATGAGCTATAGCATAGATGATAAAAAGTGTTGGTGGTTAACTGATGAGCCCGTGTTCAAATCTTACTAAGGGCATACTTTTACATTTTACCATTTTTCAATATCTCATACTATATTCATTGCACTATTAACTATTGTACTGTAATGTGAGCCTACATCCTAGTGAAGGTGTCAATGCATTATACATGGCATATTTTTTAGTCTTTTTAACTTTTTCAATTTTGATTTCAGATTCATCAACAGTATAAATGTTTCTTCTTCATACAAGATTATATATACTCTTCAAGTCTTCATATATTTTTTTCCTCAGGTTTATCTTTAATGATATTCTAACTTTTTTTTATTTTGTTTTGAGATAACAAAAAATAGTTTTCAAATAGAAGAATTTAATCCACTTTATTTCAAAATATCAGATATTCTATTTGAGAAAAAATTGATAATTAATTATTTTATATTTATATTACCAAAATTATAAATAAAAAATTTGTATGATTATTTTTAAATTGTCTAATTTTTTCTTTGAAGGCTATAAAATAATACTAATAATCTAAAGCGGTTTAAGTGAAAATATTAGGTGTCATTAGTAAGAATAGAAATTGTCATAATTTAATAAAATGAATCACAAATGCTTGAATTAAAGGATCAGATTATTAAGGATAAATCTAAGATATTCTCACACACATTATTGATAATTGCTGTTTAGACTCAATCAGTTGTTGGGTCTGAGTTGAGTAAGTAAAATTACATAAATAAGTTGCAGTTGGTTCACACGATATGACTACAAAAAATATTGTTGATTGACCTCCATTATTATAATTGATGATGATTTTGTCTGTGAGGCAACTTCTAGAAAAGCATTGCTCATATTAGAATCTGAATGGATTTCATGACAACGTTTTCTGGTTCTATATATATACCACTTGTTCTCATTTTTGTCAGCAATGCAAAAAGCTGTTTCCAGTTACACTACAAGTGTGAGATGGCGTGAAGTAATCGTCGTAATAACACATAACCTATAGGCTATAGTACATATATAATTTTTTTAAGACTGTTCAATATGCATGCATGCAAAGAATAATGCAGCAGGCATGCATCAAACGATTTATTACCAAGAAGAGCCAAAAATAAATTAAAGAGCCAGGAGGGATTGGATGAGGTCTATATATCTAGGATTAGAATTTGTATTGATAACTCATCAGTCTCATATTAATTAATTAAGATTTTTCGGGTGTATTAATAATATCCGGATTGATTGATTGGATTTCATTCATTTATAAATCCTATAATCAATTGGTTTTTGAATGGAATTACATGAATTCTTAATGTTTGTTTTGTATTTTTTTTCTAGACCGACATCTTTTTATTAAACTCAATTACTATCATCACCATTCAAGTAATCCATTGTGTTGGACACTTGGACTTGGACACTTGGGCCTGGCTCAGATTAAAAGTTATTCACTTGCATAGCCTTTGTGGATTAGGCTATGTATAATAACCATTATTCCATTATAGCCCAAGAGGGGCCTTTTCGATCCCTTAGAGAAGTCACTATGGGTATTCTACATGAATGTTTTATATCATAAAATTTTGCTGTTCATTCAGAATAGAGGTTTATTCGTGTTTTATTTCTCAAAGTGTTGTAGATTTAAAACTAAGGTAGAACACCTTTTTCACTACCATGAGCCACTAATTAATTGACACATGGATTGGTGTCAATTCTTATCATTAAATTGACCCATTCTTTTCCCAATTTTGCTAGTAAATGGAACATTATTTTCCCCAAAATTGCAATTCTCCTAGTTTTGGACGGCTACGGGGTTGGGGATGAACGGAGTTCTGGGGCGTGTCTTAGGATTATCGTCGCCCGTAAATTTGAATAATTTTTTGTATTTTGAGAAAGTAGTATTTTATTTTATACAATATTTAAAGAACTTTTTTGTATTTGAAGTCCAAAATTTATGAGAAACTAGTACTTTATTTTATACAATATATAATACTTTATTTAACTTTTTATCGAGTAATATGCGGAGGCCCGAATTGTCGGGTTACTCGATAATTAAAAAGCTTCTTGAGGATTCGCCGGTTAACGCCCGAGCGAGTTATTGAGCCGGATTTTTCGAATCGGGTAGCGGCAGTGCCGATTACTCGGTCCTTTAGCGGCGCTAGGGATATATATGTAAAATGTAAATTCATTCTTAATTGGCGTGAAAATAGCTAGGATGATAACTATTTTTTGAAACAAAAAAATAGTAGAATGACAGCTAAAAAGCACGAGGAGTATAAATTATGAAATAAAAATTGATGTATATGAGATATGTTGAAATTGTGTAAATATAAAAACTTTTGGCTTTTTTTTTTTTTGCCTCATTTACTATCTTTAACGTTACCTCATATTTATTATCGTTCGGTCTTACCTAGTATCCTTATTTTCAAATTACCCACGAAGTCAATTTTTTTATTAAAATGGATAAATTTGAAGCATGTTTGAAAATATATGTGCAAATTAAAAATTAAAATAAAATCCATACGAGCACACTTGTCCAGGCACAGTGGTGGAGGTTCTACACAATGGGAGACGGCTCGCCTCCCTACTACGGAACCCGATATACCAAGAAACGGACATATTCTATTGTTATTGATGGTGTGGAAATACCCACAAACCATGAAAAAAAATCAAAAAACAACAAAACAAGTCTCCCCCACCGCGTCGTCCCAGATCTGGAGGACCTCGGGCCATTACAGCAGTAGCACCCATTTCATGTTGCTTTTACCATATTATGGCCTTTATCGATCTCCATGAAGCCACGCTCTGCGCGCGATAACCACGCTATTTCGCTGATATCTGGACCACTTTTGTTACTCCGCGTAAGAAGGGGTGGATTTATTGTAGTGATAGTGGGTAGTGGAAGAATTGAATGTGGTTGTGGTGGAGATAGGTTGTTAACTTTCCCAGCTTGTGAGCATTGGTCCATTTCCCCCCTTTCGAGCTAAAACCGATCGAAGCTGCGTGCTTCTGTCCCCGAAACATTGGTCCATTTTCCATTTTGTGTTTCAATTGGGAGTCGAGGAGCATAACATGGTTGTTGCCTTGTGGGGTGGAAGGAGGTTGTGGTTCCGTGGTTGATTGCGACGAGGAGGTTGCTCCGGCAGTGAGGCTGGTGGAGAGTCCATAGAAGTTGTATGTGTTGGTGGGAGGAATCTAGAGGTTGGTGGTGGTGCTTTTGTGGAGGTGGGGGTAGGGTGTTATTTTTATTTTGTTACTCCGTAATTTATTTTTAAAGAGACCCAAATATAAATGTATATACAGTAAAATTTACCCTTACTCCATCAATTTTAATAGAAAAATGGACTTCATTAATAATTGAAAACCTGGAAAATAACCCAGGAGGTGAAATTTAAAAGGATAATAGTTTGAAGGCGCGATGAAAGATAACGATTATTCGGGGGTAAAAAAGAACCTAATTTTTTGATAAAGAGCATATATGATAGTGAATGAATAGTATAAAATGGAGTGTTGTATATGATATGGAGATGAATTGGCACATTGAAAATTGAAAAACATGATAGATAATAGTTAGCTTGGTAGGAGTGCTCTTAAGATTAAAAGTATAGATTTTATTTTGTTTTTTCCTTTCTTGTTGGAGGTAAAGGTTCTAAGAGTGCTTGCATGTGATAGTTGGATTAATAACGTATGTTATTTTTATTTTTTATTTTTATTTTTACCCTCAAGGGTGGCCAAGTTGGTAGAGTAGATGAGTTTGTGAGTCGTAGGGTCATCGATTCGATTCCCTACCAATGACTTCTTAGTCGGCGCTTGTCGCGCGGGGGAGCACATCTGGTACTCCCTCCGTCTCAAAATGTTTGATCATCTAGGCTAATGCACATAAATTAAGGTGGGTTGGCTTTTACCATGTTGCAGCGATCATTTAAACTAGTGTGATGTAAAAGAAAAAGTGCATAATAACCAATGACCCCACTTAGAAATAGAAATAGAAAAAGTAGGGATATCTTTGAGGAAAAAATAAATTAGGTAAAAATCGTCGTTTTGATATAAGGAAAAAAGGCTAGATGATCAAGCGTTTTGAGGCCGGAGGGGAGTATGGTTTCTGCAATGGGCGTGGTTTGCAGACTATTGTGTCAATCCGAGAAATTTATCTAGTACACATTGAGAGTAAGCGGGGTGTTTGACTCTCTTTAAGAATTTCCAATAATGCTGTCTTCATTGTCTTGTATAGAAAGAGGAAAAGGAAATAATTTTAGTGTGCTTTTATAAATGGATAATAATTTAGTGACTCGAACTTGAATAATGTATGTTAGTTCAAATTAATTTGTTTGAGTGATATAAATTAGTTCGACTTTGAAGAGTTTAATATTCCGTACTTAAAAGTAGTTAGCATTACTTGTATATGTCTCGAATGAAGTACAAGCAAAACAAATGAGTAAATTGCAGATTTGGTTTTAAATAATGGGATTAAGTTATAATTTTTATACCGGATAGTAGTTATATTGTTCTGAATTAGTCGCCGAAATGCTACAGATGTTGTAGTATGATCTGCGGTAGCGGAAAATTTGGACCAAAAAGAATATAAGGGGAGGCTACTTTTAGTTTGGGTACTATAGTATAAAATGGCAAATAGATTATCTGCATTTTAGGATTAATCTACAACCAAATATAGGCTGCGTTATAACAAAAAGTAACCACGAATGGTATTCTCTCATTTGAATTAAATCTTTCGATATTGAAATATTTGTGTTATTTTCAAGATTTTCCATGATTAAAATGCAACTTGATCGATCCGAGACAAGAGCTATAACTGGTTCAAAAGAAAGACAATATTATATCTAAATGAACAGACTGTGGACGGAATAAAGGATCCGAGGCTTTGACTTCTATATGAATGGATTCAATGCCAAAGGATTGGTTCTCAAGAGTGTTGACCGTCGCCAAAATGTTTACATGAATGATCATATATAGGCTCCAAAATTTTCTAACGAAAAATCTCATTAAGCTACACGAGTTGCTTAATTTTTTTTTATATTAGTAATGAAAAGTATGATTAGATAATATTGCAAATTATGAATATAGATATATTGAGTATTCTGAATAAACTAATCTGAGATAATTAGAGTAAGTGATAAAAAGAAAGAGAAAATATATATGTTTTGTGAGAGTTGAGGCTTAAAAACTTCTTATGAGCAAATCATATATGCTATTAAGCCATCCACATAAGTTGCTTAATCTTCATATATAGAAAGCTTCACAAATGAAAACGACTCTAGCTAGTGTGTGATTTCTCTTTATCTTGGAAATCCACTTTTGTCAACTCTTTCCCATCATTTTGTTTCAAACATTCACAGAATGAAGCCATTAATTTGATGAGGAAAATAAGAAAGAAACAACAATAAACAGTTAGCTAAATATTCTATCAATCACATTCATCATTATTGAAGGGATAATATGCATACAGGAGTCAAGATTTGATATCTAAGTTGGTATATATATCTTCAACTTCTAGGTCAACCACTAGCAATAATTATTCTCCATCAACAACAAAATGTAAAATTCTTCAATTTGAAGCCATTCAGGTCAGACCATTTTAGAAAGGTGTCAAGTTTTATGTTAAATCGACTGAAGAAGGAAGTTGTGTGCATGAAAGAACTTTTTATCTAATTATTGTATCATGAAGCAAGAAATTGCTTCTTAACCATTAGTATATGATCGATAATGATTCAACCGATCAATCAAAATATATATATAGACACTAGTTAGTTAAGTCGATAATAATTGAATTTCATTTGGTTCTTAGATATCTAATATAAAAAACTTCACTCCCCACTTTTGAGAGCCAGGTTCGGTTTTAATTTGGTTTATCTAATCTTGAAAGCTTAGTAACAACACATCTAATCTTGAAAGCTTAGTAACAAAGTAACAACACATCTAGTATAGCTAGATCGATCCCATCTCTATAACATTAAACTTTTCATAATGGTAGGTGCTATCAGCTACAAAATAGTTCTCTAATTCACAAATATGGAGGCAAATGTTTACACAGGAATAACAAGGGCCGTGAGTAAATATAAATATTGATTAGGGTTTGGGAATATTGAAAAGTTTACATTAGCCTCGATTAGATTTCGGCCAAATATCAAATCAAATGCTCGATTTTGGATTAAAGAGCCGTCAGAAATAAGATTATTGGTCAGTACGATGTGCTCCTTGGTCAACTCTAAAATACCCCAATCCATTTTGAAATCCATGGACCCCATGAATTTAAGAGTTGAAATTACTTAGCACATTTATCGACATTACATTTCAGCTTATTTCTAGCTACTCTGTATATACATTAACGCCTGCAATTCTCACAACTCTCTCGACCACTTGTTACCGTTTCTTTTTGGCATCGTATGATTCTCTCTAACTCATGAACTATTTCTTCATTTTTGTCACTTATTATTGTATTATCGGTTTTAAATGTTGGATCATTATTTGCGAGCGTTAGATTCGAAATCTAGAACAAATCAAATGTAGAGACAAAAGCGAGCTTCGAACTCGAATCAAATATTTAATTTTGACATTCGACCAAATCGAACCGAATCGAATATATTAAAAAAACCAAATTAAACCGAACTTACCTAATATTCGATGAGTTAGAACCGGTCCTAACACTAACAGAACCAATTAGTCCAGAAAGGTGGGTGCCAATTATAATGTTGTTGCACCCATACATATTTTTACTTTTTTTTATTGGTTTATAACCTTCACTTGAAGATATAGACCAACGAAAGACCGAAACGTCTTGTACTCTTGGTTAGTTATTTTCTGATAATATCCATAAAAGTCTACTCAGCTATCATTTCACCACAGATTGATGATTGATGTGCATATCGATATACAAACACGTTGGAATTGCTTTGGTGATTCTTGAGGACCTACATACAAGAGAAGATGCGATAGGGGTCCCTAATTGCAATTGGTCTTCAAGCATTTGTATGTTCACTATATTGATGTTGCATGTCTTCAAGATTTGAGGCAAGCTTGTGTAAGCTTTTAAGTCAACCCTCTTACTTCTGGTTCCATTTTCTTTGAGGTTTTGCCAATTTCAAATTTCTTCAGTAATTTAAAACATACGTTATTGAACTATTCCCATTAATCTTTCTCATAAACGATGTGATTAAAGCTTAGCCTAAAGCTCTCAAAAACAACCTCAAAAGATGTGACGACGTTACACTTATTATGTAATGGCATTGTTCTTGACCCTAATAATAACATGGTATTACAATTATTAACTATTCAATTTGCTTGAATGGATCTCATATGAAGAAGTATATCTAAACTCCAATCACTAATAGAAACATCTCTATATTTTGTTACAGTTTATGCATCCATAATTATGTCTACAATTCAGGAAGGAATTATCTATTTGGTCTCAGGTAATGAGATCAATTAAGTTACAATTTAATCCAAGATAGTCATACTGTTACAAATTATTAATCTCCAAAAGTAATATAAATGTTGCAAATTCGTTTCTAAAATATTTATTTTTAAAGTAAAAAATATTCGAGACTAATCTACAATAGTGTTAGTATCTTGAACTCTGTACTGTAACTTCATCCCACTATTTCAAAATAAATCATCAATTAGCTCCACAATTCCAAAGTGAAAAATTGTCAACTCTTTTGCTGTCCAAGCGGAAAGAATATTTATCATGGTGTATCGTGTAAGGTAGGATTAATATGTTGAATTTTTGGTACTTTTTGTTTTTGATAATCTTTGACACTATTGATGAAAAGATTGCTATAAAACATCTGAGTCTTGTCTTCATTAATGCACTAAGACATCTTAATTCATGAGTTTGACATATGAATGTGACATCGGACGATATTACAAGTCAATCAACCATTTCTAGAAACAAATTTAATTCAATTTTTCCTCTCTCCATAATTACTTGACTGAAACCAAACTATTAGAACATTCAAACATGTTTTGGAACCCTAATGATGTCTAATCTAGGTTCTAATTGCCCCTAATCTATGTCAATGATTGGAAAGTTATTTGTGCTCTTCACGTGGGCAGGCGTTAAATATGAGGATTTTACTTCTCCACCCTCTTTTTGTTGATTTTCTTGAGATTTAGTGGACAGTGGGGTAGTTCATACATTTCTTGTCAAAATTGCAACTTGGCTAATTCCTGGTTGGTTTGTTCCAATTGAAAATATATTTAGGCTAAATGAAAATAGTTCCATAGGAGTATAGGTCGCACCGAAAGTGTATAAGCTCCATTATTTTGACACAAAGTTTAAGCACAATTATTAGATAAGTATTAGCTTTCACTATGTATATCCGATTGTTGTAACTAATATAGGATGATAGACCTCTTAGTATTTATCATCTATCATGTAATGTAGTTGTAGTGGACAATAACTCTTGTAACGATTGTATATATATAGCATCGGCAGCTCTCTATCAAACGGAGAGAATTTGGTGAATTGTCTTTGTCTTCTAATCTTGCTATACGATTCAACATGGTATCAGAGGGCATCTCAACCTCTAGCGTTGTCCAACAGCCTCCTACACCCGCATACTCCTCAAACTACCTCCCATGGATTCCATACATCGGGGCGACTCATCATATAACTCTGGATCCTTCTTCCTTGCATCACTCCAAGCCGTACCAAGGAAATGATCGACTCCAAGTTGCCAGTGGTCAACAACTACCTATCTCTCATACAGGTACTCTTATTGTTCCCTCTAGTTCACATTTGCTTCATTTAAATGATATCTTGCATGTGCCTAATTCTCAAAAGTCCCTGTTGTCTGTTCAGAAATTTTGTCAAGATAATCAAACTTATTTTGAATTTCACCCCTCCCATTTTCTTATTAAGGATCAGGTAACACATCGACCGCTTCTTTCCTAACGAGCGATTGTGGTCAGACAAGCTTTCATCCAAGTCCGTGTCAAGTCTCGCTGCACAAGGCTTACTCCGCCCAAGAGCGGAAATGACGACGTTTCGCATCACGGGTTAGCCATCCATACGGATCGAAGTCTTTAAACAAGTAATTTGTCCTGCTCAAATCATAAGTCGAGTCGTCATGTCCTACGGGCAAATTGTCCAAAAATTTGTTATTTTTAAGCAATAAAGGAGTTCTAAACAAATTGAATTACCATTCTCTCATCTAATGTGGGTTCCTTCTCCTTCTATCCACTCGATGGTTATAGATATTTTATTATTTTGTTGACGATTATTCTCGTTTCATTTGGTTCTACCCCTTGGTGTATAAATCTGATGCTTTAAAAGTGTTCAAACAATTTCAAACTCTAGTTGAACGACAATTTAATCTAAAAATTAAAGCACTTCAAACTGATTGGGGTGGGGAATTTCGATCATGTAATCAGTACTTTAATGAGATCGGTATCCAACATCGAGTGTCGTGTCCACACACTCACGAGCAAATGGCCGCAGGAGCTTAATGACATCGGTCAGTTACACGGGCTAACCCGTTTTCGCCATGCTAATTTTAAATTGCATAAATCGTTATATGGCTTGAAACAAGCTCCTCGGGCTTCGTTTCATTGCCTTCAGGAATTTCTTTTATCTTATGGCTTTCTCGCAAATGGGCGCGGATTCGCATTGTTTGTGTTTCTGCTTGCGTTGTGTGTCCGCTTAGCTATGCCGGTTCATGTCGATTTATATTTTGAAGGATGGAAATTCATCTCCATGCAATGATGATTTCATTCGAGCTCTCAGTGCTCGCTTTGTGACTCGTGACTTGGGTGATCTTAGTTTCTTTCTTGGTATTGAGGCCATCTCTCAGGCGAATGGTGGTCTCCTATTATCACAGCGACAATACATGCTTGATTTGCTTGTCAAGGCCAATATGGAACATCAGAAACCAAATTTACCCCATGTCTACTAGGTCAACCGCGTGATTCAACAAGGCTCCTTCAGATCCCATGGTGTATCACAATTGGCCGCTCGGGCCGCAATATCTTATATCAATTGGCCCCGACATATCTTATGCAGTTAATCGTTTGTGTCAACATATGCATGCTCCTCGACGCGAAGCCACTTTCTTCAGTCAAACGGATTCAAGGCTATGTTAAAGCTACGTTACATCTCGGCCTTCTCCTTTTGCCCTCTCCTGACATGTCTATTCAAGCCTTCAGTGATGCTGATTGGGCTGGTTCCTCCTCCGATCGTCGTTCCACCGGTGGGTATGCTGTTTATCTCAGTCCAAACTTGATATCATGGCAGTCCAAGAAACAGCGTACGGTGGCTCGCTCTTCCACTGGGTCGGAATATAAAGCTCTTGCAAATTGCTCCGCTGAATTCTCGCTGGCCATTTCCCTCGCTCAAACAGCTACATCTCCCTCGCTTTATCTCCTCCAAAGTTGTTACGGTGTGACAACTTCGGTGCTACGCATCACTGTCAAGAATCCCGCTTTTTCATATGCTCGACAAAGCATATCGAGATCGATTATTTGTCCATGAGAAGGTCGCCGGAAAGAACTTCAAATCTTCAGTTTATCTCTCAACAAATGACCAAATCACGACCTTTCCCTACCAAGCCTTTGTCCCGCCATGGCTTGCATTCTTGACAAGCCTCGGCTCTTTGTTTACGACTCACTGCGGAGGGGGGGTATTAGATAAGTATTAGCTTTCACCTATGTATATCCAGTTTATTGTAAATTCACGTGTACTTAATGTGGTGGGCTACCAGCAACGAGAACTGATGAGAACAGGCAACATCGACAGAAGCAAGAAATGCACTACTAGTAGCTTGTAGCCATATGGTGAAATTATGATAAATTCTGATAGCTAAACACGTGCTATTAAAGAAAATGAGAAAGCTAACAAGTCCATGCATCTACATTGACTACATCACAAGATAATTACTTGGTAACTTGGTATTGTCTGCTAGAAACACATGAAGTTAATGTCCACTCACACGAGCAACCAATGTATATATACATTTTGCTCAATGTCCATACACACCAATTGATACTGACCTATCATTCCATCATTGTCCTCACGAGTTGATTGAATAAATGGTTGCCCATAACGTGCACAAATTGCCTAAATGATTCCGATAATAGTGCCAAGTCAGATTTTGGCCCACCGTGAAGAAGCGCATTCGTGAAAGAAGCGACAAAAAGAATTTCACTTGGTTCCCAAATAAAAGTTTTTGTTAAATCTAAACATCACGAGATTTATCAGGACGCTAGTCTGGGAGACCAAAGCGAAACTTCTTTTGTGCCACTTACGAGACCAAAACTACAACTCTGCTGGGTAAGATTTAACATAAATGTTAATGTGACCAAATCGCAACTTTTGCGCCACTTATTTAAGCATTAAATCTGCTATTTATAATACTATCGACTAAAAAGCCAACTTTTACGCCATCTTAATTCATTTTCGACAATTAACTCCCCATAATGTTTGGAGGCATATTTTTAGCAAATTCCCAACAACGGGAAAGTCAGAAATTTAACCTCTCTACATAATTACCATAAATGTATAGCTCATCAATAGTCGGGTGGCATTTGACCCAAACTTCCACAAGAAGGTTTCGTGTGTTCTACTTTGTCAGAGATATATTCTTCTTTCTTGTAGAAGTACGCACTTTCATATATTCAAGTATTTGTAATACTCAATAATTCATATTCCTTTAATTTATAATACTATATATATATGTACTCTTCATTGCTAATTTTATATATATATATATATATATATATATATATATATATATATATATATATATATATATATATATATATATGTAACGCCCGCCTCGGCTCACCGGATCTGTGACGCTATTAGATTTGACGGATCGGCCTCACAAAACCACCACGTCTTTCCAAAGACGCTTTTGTCCTCACTACTTGCTCATCGCAGGAAATCTCAAATGTGGTCACTGATTCTATCGGTAGGTTTACAACACAACTCAAAGTGTGTTAAAACATATCCTGCCTTTATTAAATGCACATTCTTTAACAACATTACTAACAAAACAGATTGGATCGGTCAAGTTGTAATATCGAGTTCAAGTTTCCTTTAGTTTACTTCACCGAGCATACTAGACTACCCTATTATGGAAATTTTACAATAGCTTTCTTATATGGTACAACTGTCCATAATGCTACTATCACATTCAAGCCATGCTGAAGATCAACAACCCGATCCATTTTCATGTAACTAGTATTTACTCTCTATTCTCTTAAAGCTTACTACCAAGCCAGACATTCCTAACTGCGGTGGAATACCTTTAGTAAAACTTCACAATTCCAACGCTGGAATCACGCTACGCCACAGTCAGCGTACACAACACACGCACTTTGACGCGGCATACGTGAATCATATTACTATGTAATAGACTTCCAAACCACTCACACGCGAGGCCCTTACTAGCTGTGGGATTACACTCTAACGTAAGAGTTGCCTTGTCAATAAGAGAATCCGTCTATTTATAATTCTTAATCTATTATAGATTTCAATCAATTCGAGCTTCATGACATCTTAAACTTAACAAGCAATGTCATACAAGCTCACATATATAATGTGACCGATCATACGTATCACATATATGCAAATTGGCTCACAAATGTACAAGAATCTAATCGCTTACTATACCCTAAGGTTGCAGAAGATTTCTTCAACATTTAGTGTATAAAACTTCATTTACGCAGCTTACGCCTCCCACCGACTTTTAAGTGAACTCAATGTTCTTCATCACTCATGCGATACAACTATCCACGCCGCGATAATTACAGAACTTGAATTGCACATTAGTCGTTATTTCAAGTTAAAAACATCATGTAAGTTATACTCATCATGGTAATAGTTCATTCCATTTGAGGTTCAAAATTACAGGAACGTAAATACTATCGTAGACTAAATCAGAAATGTCACTAATTAGATTTATATCACAATTTCCTGATCACATTTTATGGGAACCAAATTAACAATTGTAGATAGTAAAATATATTAAAAAAATAAATTAAAAATGATTAAGACAACTTAATAAAAATTAATTTAATCGAGCCACTAAAAATGACATTGCTGTGTTCTCGATCGAATCTAAATTTAAAGAAAACTCAGATTAACAAGTGGTTTCGAGTAAAATTATCCCGAATTAAATGTACATTAAATTTATTGTTCGAGGCTAAACTACATAATTTTATTTCACATTAAAATTCCATCCTAGGCCTCAAATCGCGCCTGAAAGTTTCTAGTTCAAAATTGCATCTGGTTATTGATCAAAAATAAAGGCCCAAAAGCGTCCGGGTCGATATTTTAAAATATATTTGACCTAAAATTGAATCCTTCTTGATCAAAATAGGTGCCTATTTTGATTTCCTGAAAGGTGAATTAATTCCTAAATCTTCGATTTCTGCTTAGATTTTGCCTCAAAAATTCAAAAGTGTTAAGACATGATCCAATTAAATTAAATCAACTAATCAAAAGCAAGTATTCAAGCCTAAGCCTATAAATACCCCCCTTATATTTTTGAAATTAAATCAACATTCTCACAAGAAAATACCTAAAAAAACACCTCGAAAAATACAGGACACCTCTCAAATTGTTCAAGCTTAAATATTTTAAATTACCAGCTAAAACATCACTTTGGTGATCAAAACATCTCCAAGTAGCCCGCCAAATAGGAGTTCGGAATTATGATTTACAAAGACAAATGCAAGAATTTTTAAGTTTGAAGCGAGAAAATCTTATGAGACTTGATGCATTTCTCGCTAACGCTCGAATATTTGTGAATGCCTAAATAAAGACTGATTATTCATAAATCTTGTATGAACACCGAAAATCTCAAGTTTGAATCATCAGTTCTGGAGCATAGGAATACACCGAATATTCACCTTATAATCGAGTCTGTGTACGAAACACGCCGGCTATGCCTGTCTTCATCGGGACAATGCTATTAATGCCAGATACCTAACCTTCACCGATTATCACTACAGTTAGCAGAAGCTATTAAGGTCGTTAGAGTACGTTTAAGCGCATATCAGCTTCACAGCCTTAAATCAAAAACCCCAAGAAGGCCAAATCTCACTAAGTCTCACACTACAACAAACAAGCCGGCTAAGGTCGTTATAGCATAAGCGTTACATACATTATTTCCAATAATTTGTTTGATATCACTCCAATACATCTTAAGAAATGGAGTTCTATCCAAATCAAGCCTCCACCAAGTACTCATATCAAGTGCACAAAGTCCCACCTCAGACAGTGAGCACGACTTACCAAGCCCCACAAGCAAGCAGTAGCCTTATCGAGCTACACAACCCACCGAAAACATCCCTGCCCCACCACAAACGCCGTGAAGACTTTACACCTGCAAGACACTTCGCAAAGACGCCCATCAAGTTTACTATAAACCGGAGATCAGTCCAATACAGCCTAACACGAAAAACGCCGCTTAAGCGCCCCTGGCTCCCGACCTCATGTCCTGCTCCGCACTCAATCCTGCCCATCAAGATTAGACACATATCCACCTCCTAGAGCTTCTATCTCAAACTAACCTCAAATCAAGTCAAATCAAGCCCAGCCTTAAGCATGTTCCCGAGCTCATACTGCCTCCCATCAAGCACTCAATCCAAGAACTCTGTTTCACACATCCCACAAATCGTCAAGAGCTAGTGATCCATAATAAATGATCCTCTTCTGATTCGATAAAACCTCAGATACACCAAGCACTTTTCCCTACAAATGAATTTTATTTTATACTCATTTAAATAAATAATAAAAAATTCTTCTTTACATTACAACAATTAACTTCATTTTCCCCATATTCCTTTATAATCATTAGTTCCTACCAATTATTTTGTTTCATTTTTTATCACTACCAAACTAAACCTCAAATATCTTCTACCCCTACTCGAAAATCCCAATTGAGCAGACCCGATAACACTGTAGGATGGAAGGCCAACTAGTAGCATGCATATAAAATAAAGTCAAATTATGAGAAAACTATGCAAGCCTCTCCCTACATGAAAATGACGTCAGTTCCAACGTCACACTCCAGCTTGTCCACCTCTTTAAGTATTGTAGAAAACCCAACAAATTTTCAACCATCAAACTACAACAGATACAATTTCCCCATTCCATAATAAAACCTCTGCAGCCATGAATGGATACAACGATGACCTTATTACTTACAGTATGGAATACGCCGACCAGTTTCCATTCTCCGAGGCTGTCCCTGTTTTGACTTCGTCTACCTTGCCACCCATGATCATCCCAGGGAGTGACTACTGCTCAAACTCAATGCTGGCAATGAAGCCAGAATTGGGGTATTGCAGTAGTGCATGTAGTAGCTATGGCTCTCCTAGTTCAATGACCAGCTATGTAGCGGAGAACATGAGTTTTCTGCAGAGAAGCACGAGCTCCCTTTCGATTCAGAGGAGCTCAGACAGTTTCTATCATCCCCTCCTATCATCACCAACTGCGTATAATACTGAATCAGACTCCAATTCAGTTAGGAAAGTCTTCAGTACAGGTGATCTGCAGGTATGCTTGAGGAATTGTCGAATGAGATAAGTATATAAATTAAAATCTTTTATTGCTTCATCTGTTTCTTTTCAAATAAATTAAAGATAAGTATATAAATTAAATCATCTCACATTATCATGTACAGCATGGAACAAATATGGTACAACGACGAAATCATCGGTCAGAAAGTCCGCTATCAAATGAGGCTAGTGTCATGGAATGCATGAACAAGTCAGCTTGCAGATACAGCCCAGAGGAGAAAAAAGAGAAGATTGAGAAATACAGAAACAAGAGGAACTTAAGAAATTTCAACAAAAAGATCAAGGTCTTAATTTCGATACTATGTACAATGAATTAGAAAAACTTATACCTCACATTGATATTCTTCATTGCCAATGGCTACTCTATAGTTATTAGCATGCTACCATGTTATGATTATATGATTGTGCCTGTAATAACTAACACCAAATATATATCCAGTATGAATGCAGGAAGACTTTAGCTGATAGCAGACCACGAATTAGAGGGAGGTTTGCAAGAAACGATGAAATTATTGAGAAGACTCCTGAAAATCAATGGGGCATTCCCACCGGTGGAGAGTATGAGGAAGAATATGAATATGATGATAATTTGTTCAACTTACTTGATGTCTATTCAGACAATTTCGTCCCATGAAGAACCTCCATATAAAAAGAGTTCCTCAAACTTTTATTGGAGGAGCTCGAATGTTAGTGTCATCTCTAGCAACCAAATTTAGTTTCATTCCTAGTTTATATGATGCATTGTAAGAGTTCTCAATCAACTGTTGGTCCAGATAAACAGGTCCAACTTCTTTACAAAGAAAAGTCAACGAAGTGACCCATTCGTACTACTCTATATTTCGAGACACTTATGATGATAACATTGATCAATGAATATATCAATTTATGTAATTATGTTACGTACATTGGTATTATCTTCTGTTAACGTTGAAACGCTCATTTAGTTCTTACAACTTCATCACTACATCATGCATCTAAAGGTTTGACTAATCATTTACAAATTTAGTTTCGACCTTCAATTAGTTTTGTTCCAATAATGTTTTATACACATATTTGGACATAAATGCTTGATGAATAGAATATATCAACATAAGGGGTATGCTTGGGTGGCTCAAAGTTGGGAACTCTACTAAATATAGGAAGCTGGATTTATTATTAAAAAAAAACCCATTATTTTCAGTTTTTCATTATAAGGGTTCTTAAATTAAGGATTGAAAATTGAATTAGGGCATATGCAACAATATTATAACAATAACAATCACTACCAGAGCGGAAAGCAAAAGCATGAGGGCGTGGATGATAAACAATACCCAGACATGCAGCTGCTAAGAGGACCCTATCTGCCTATTTTTTAATTCCTCAAAGTCCATGTTTGGCTTTACAAGCCAAAAGTTCTATTTTTAGTGGCAAAAAGTAGCAATTTCCTATCTTTTAACACTAATCATATAATATATCTCTCATGTTACTGAATTATGAGCTAGAGCTTAATAAAGACACAATTTACTGCTACTAGCAGACAAGAATTAGTTGATTGTTTAACCTGGGGTGGTGGTTGAGGTTGTGGGAAGGGAAACTAGTTCTTCACTTGACTATTTAATTTCATAATGCAACTTTCTTTATGTCTTTTTGAGATCCTTTAACTTTATTGTTTTATCTATCATTCTACTCCTATATTTATTTTTACTGGTTAAAAAGTTAGACCCTCCTTTAAAATGATAAAAGAACTATAATTTTAACTTCAAATTTTCCAATCTCATAGCAAAATAGTTTAACGATAAATGATAAAAGTATTTTAAAACAAAAAAATTATTATTATACAACTAAAGCTACTATAATTAACAAAGTGCCCCTAGATGTGGGAGGACGGCCAGTTGATATTTGTCTGCCAAGTCCACTTGTTCATGGCACCACTAAACAACTAATAATTGAATATATTATGTTTTGGTCGATCAAATATGATTAATTCTACAAAAACATAATCATGTTATATTAGCCTTTAAGTTCCCTTGCTCACACATTGGAGGGGGTACGCTAAGCCTCTAAGTACAAAGTACAGGCCCCATTGCTCCATTAATCTTATTAACAGAATTATTAAGGTTTCATTTGATAATAATCCATTTGTTTCGCATTTTTTATTTTAGAAAAATCATAAACAAGAAACAAAAACATGTTTGACATATTATTGTCTTTAACTAAGTTGCCCTCCTGGAGAAATTGGACCAAATAACTTATGAACACTAGAGTTTGATTCTAGCATCATGTCGTTTCAGATTCATTTTGTGATGTGAAATGCACCAAATGTTTAAGCTAAATTAAATAGAATAAGGTTCGTACGATTGAAGATCAATGAAGGCTGCCGTTACCTCTAGACGTAAACCCCACTACGGAGGCACAACTGACTCTCTACTCTCTAGACTTGGTGGGTCGTCTATTTGTCTCACCAACCATCACAAGTTTTCCAACACATTTTATCCTGGTTCAAGCATTAACTATGAGCGACTTTTAGGAAGGGGTTCGACAAAAGAAAGCTTAACATGTTACTTCAAACAAAATGCCCATATTCAGCATTGGTCTTGTAGACAAGAGAACAGTAGAGCATTTAAGCAGACCGAAAAGCGAATATGAATAACAAATAGAATAAATCAGAGCATTAAAACACTATCTTGCAGGCCTTCCATTGTTTAAATGGTGAAAAATGAAGGAACCAATTTGAGAACGAAGTTGCAATGAGTAAAAAGTTACTCTAATTGCATATATCAGGAAAAAACTAGTTGGGTTTGAAGCTCCCAATCTATTAGGAAATACACCTAGAGACGACATAAAGGTATAAAAAATATGTTTCCATTTCTCTTTTGCTTTAGGTCCATCAAACTAATATTCCTGTTTATTCAACCCCTTCACTCACTTGCATGCATCAAAGGCATTTCTGAAGTCAAAATATAAATAGTACAGCTTTTGACAAAATGTCAAGGTATTAGTGGAAGGCATATAGTAGAACAGGATGCACACCCAAGCAATAACAATATAGGCCTCGTACTCAGGAGCAACTAACTAAATCGGTAGCATATGCTATTTTGTTTCTTTTGTGGGCCTTCTTGATCGCTCAGGGCAAGCACAGAGAGAGTAAACTTACAAGCAGCCAGAACTGAATTTACTTTCTAGCCTTCTTCCTCAATGGTCTTGGACTTATAAAGCGCTTAAAAGGAAACAACGAGATCCGTCCAGATATCTTTCTCTTCACACCTCCCTTTCCTGGATGCAAGCAGATATAAATTCATTAACCATCAATATAAGAAAAAAGAAAAGATCGCAAAACAAATATCATTCGTAATAAAGCATAGATGTTAAACTTCCAATTAACTTGTCTAACAGTATTTAACTAATTAAGACCAATTTCAGGTTAAACAGATGACGGAAAGCAGGTAACTGAAGAAGATTACAAAGCAGGACAAAGATCTTACGGGGCACTGGAGATCAGCATGAGATGAAACTTAAAATAACAACAAATAAGATCGTGAGACCAAATTCTTGGTAAAATTTCTTGTTTATATGGAGAACAATATGAGAAAAAAAGAATAAAAAAGAAAAGATAATCCTTCTAACAGAGAAGTTTGATGAAATTTCTGGTTTCTGAGATTATAGGTGCAAATATAAAAGTATCGATGTCCTGGAGAATAGAGATTTTAAACAAATATCCAAATAGATAAAAAAAAAAGCGTAGGTATTGCAATGAGCCATTTCGATTATCTATTGTGAAGTAGTAGATAGGCTTTGTACTTCATCTGGGTCAATTTTGAAACAGGCTGGTATTGCGTACAATCCGATCCCCCTTACTCCGCTTGGGCGGGGGAATCTTTAGAAATATTGGGGTATCTTAACTCTAATTTATCAAATATTCAAATACACAGTTACCTAGAGGTGAATTGTCGGAAACTCTATTGTTGGTCCTTGCATGACCATCTGTATGCATTTGAGTTGTAATTGTCTCATGATTCACTGTCTCGTCCTGTGCCACAGAATAGTCATTCTCAGTTTTTATGTGATTACAAAGATCAGTCACATGTGGTTCATCAAGAATAGCCACTGAAAGGTCACTTGTTCCTGTTATATCTTCAACAGCAAGACTTTCATATGACAGTGTTATATCTTCGCTTGTTCCTGTTATATCCTCACATAATACCGGCGGAAGTTCTTCGTCATTTCTGCTCACTCTTTTAGCCCCAGTTTGATTTGAAGCATCCCTTGCTTCTCTTCCTATAAAGTTATCATGCAAAGACTCATTGCATGGTGCCAAAGTAAATTCCTTTTCACTTCTGGTGACTCTCTCGGCCTCAATCCCTTGCAGTTCTACGAAATTATCAAGGTTTGCCTCTGCCAAGCTCCTACCTACAGTGCTGCTTTGTGTAAATAGATCCGATCTAACAGAATTTGATAACTTGGACTGATCACAATGGAAAGAAGATGAACTAAAACCATTTGTTGGAATAGATTTTCCTGCAAAGCCACATTGATCATGAGAAGAAAGAATGTCAGTCTTTGCAGCACAACAGATAGCTGCCTCATTGCTTAATAAAGCATCTCTTTCATCACTAGCTGTGGTACTGAGTGCTTGCAAGCTCCTTGGTTCTGCATTTTTAGGATCCAATACTTGTACATTTTCAGGTTCTTTAATGGCAACTGCATCAACATCATTTCGCTCTGAACTAACGAAATTACTCGGATCAAATGGGAGAGACACTTCAAAATTAGAGTCACTAGGTTCCACCAGACCTTCAGCTAGTGCAGGTTCCTTTATAGGGAGAGAACAGAAACTCAGTGGTTGTTCAGGCGTCTCACAAACTAATTCAACCAACCCCTGATCACCAGGAGTTGTGATGTCCTTGGACACAGCAAAAGGATCAGCTACAGCTACCTTTGTGGATATAATATCCTTAATTTGCAAACCATGTGAAGGAATGCCATTCAAAGAAGAAGTAAAATCAATGGCTTTAGGAGCCTTCGATACTTTACAGGCGGCAGCGAAAGACTTTCCCATGTCATCTAATGCTAAGTCACCCTCAGCAGTAGAGATAGGATCCCACTTAAGCCAGTCATCAAAATTCATTTCCTCGCCAGGAGGTAGCTTTTCAACTTTGATGACCTCTTTGTAGCAGTACTTTTTCCTGAAAGCATTAGCTATCAAAGATCTGCAATGAAAAAAAAAATCATTATAATGCATTAAGCATAATCACCTACGGAAGAAACGGAACTTAGAAAGTTTGCCTACCTACAATTTTTTGATATTGCTGCTTTAGATTTTTCCATTGTGAGTCCAAGAAGAGATACTAAATTTGCAGCATCATATGGCCCTCGGAGTTCGGTTACAGAAGGAGCTCCGCTGGAAATTATTAGGTTCTTTCCTCGAGTCCAGTCAACCAATAACTGGAGATGTACAAAATCCCTCAAAAGTTGTACTTAACAGTAATGCAGCAAAAGAGAGAAATTTCACATATTTCTAGTTAGAGCTGAAACTGATAACTATTAGAATTGAACTGAAACTTATTTATCTTTTTATTATGTTGGGCATGGGGTTGGAGTGCAATTGAGCCCCTTAACAGATAGCTTCCATCTTCTATCTTCAAGGTGGAAATTCGTTTTACCCATCATGATAGGCTGAAAACTAAGGTCAATTATGTGTTTTATGTAACTATACAGCCTTAACAAAATAGCCTGAGCTAGTTATTAAAAACAAATAAGGAAATAGTCAAAGTTGTGAATAGCATTTAGCGGTCCATAGCGGCGAAACTCCAAAAATAGGTGATTTCGCCTCTATTTACAGCTATTTGCCGCGACGCTGTGTAGCGCTAACCGCGATGCGCCGCTATTTACAACTATGGGAAATAGATACCCGGCACTGCAGAAACGAGAAACAAGATACAACAAGAAAGAAAAGGTTTTATGATTACCTTAGCATTTTCTATCATTTTCCCTTTTGCTTTAGCATCAAGAATAAGGCAGGAGTATGTAATCTCAAAGTACAAGCCACGCTGCGCAAAAGCAGACACTTTTTAATCATTCTCTATCAAATCGCATATATAGATTGAATAGTTCCAAATCAACCTTCAGCTGTCTGAATAGATTTCATAATTCCATACTTCAAAATTGAGATCAAATATAAGAAATGTGGCAAACAGCCTACCTTAACTGCAGCTTGAACCATAAGTTTATTCAACCGAAATGGCAACTTGTACGAAAAATCAATCGATATAATATCGACCTACATGCCCAAAAAATGAATTCAACAAATTAGCAAGTGTAAAACTACAGGTCTTGGAGATAACACTCAGTATGCTAATTTATAATGTTTGTAGTCTAATCACCAAATTCCCTGAATTTAACTTTGTCATAGTATCAATATGAATCATAAACTGATAAGCCAGTACGATACTATAAGCCTTATGTTTCGTACAACCATCAACTCTTGATGTCATCCTAAACCAATACGATACAATATGGTTGTAGTTTCCTAAAACAAGTCATGATAATACCATTTTTGTATTCTGTCCAAAAAAAAGATTGTCTCGAGTCTGAACTCAATGGTCGAAATTAACAAACTTTATGGTCATAATAGAAACACATCATTCAAAATTATCATGTTAATAGTAAGTTACATATAAAAAACTTGAATTTAATATATATTTCATCAAATATTATACAACATATACAAAGACATCTAAACTCAAATTCAACAACTACATCAAAATTAAAACTTGACAATCGTTTTGGCATAGAGTCGCTATTTTATCAACTAAACTATGCATCCAACCTAATCGGATCAAAATTTCACCAACACAACATATACAAAAACATCTATTTCCAAAATTAAAAATGTCAAACCATCAAAATCAAAACATGATGATCTTTTTGGGACACACCTGAGCAGTTACACAGCCTGTTCAAACGAGTTCTGATTAATCGGCCCAACAGCAACGACATCTTACGTTTTGATATAAGTAAACAATTCATAATATTATTGTATAGTCATTTTTCTAATAGAATGAAAAACTTATTTATGATGAAAACTTAGATTAAAAAAGACAAAACGACAATTAAAATGAATCGTATCAATCAATTAATATAACTACACAAGCATCAAAATGAAAATCATTTGGAGACAAAGCGCACCTGAGCAATCTCACACGCTAGTTCAAAAGTGGTCTGATTAATCGGCCTAACAGCGACCAAATCATACGTATTCAAGACCGCCTCCGCCTCCTTCAACTTTTTCCCTTGAAGCGAATTGGCGATGACAACAGTGACACGCGTATACTGCCTAAAGGGCTTGGAAGTGGGGACGTTGAGTAGTTTTCGATTAAATAAGACGGATGAATTGAGGGAGGGGGAGACGTGGAGGGGGAAGAGGGAGGGAAAGAGATGTGGAGGCTTGTCGAGGTCAGGTGCGCCTTTGATGGTGTGGTTGTATGCGACGCCGGTGTAGCCGAGACTCAGGGCTTGGGTGCTCAGTTTCAGCCGGTTGCTTTTCAGCCGGCTGCTGAGGGAGGGGGGCAGGGGGTGGTGTCTGGTGGATTCGTGGTAGGGGATGTTTAGGTCGAAGAATACCATGCTGCTTTAGAGTGCTTTGCGGGATTGGAGGTGGAGGTGGAGTGGGGGAGGGGGCTTGATGGTTTTGGAGGGTTTGAGAATTTAGAATTAGGGGGTGAGTGTTGATTACACATGGATTTAATGTTTAATGTTGGATCTTAACATGTTCGAATGGGTTACGTTCGGAATTCGGTTTGATTCGTTCGTTTCGCTCCAGATCCAATTTGATAATGTATTATATTAAACAATGGAATGTATCTGAATTGACTATAAATAGAATCGATTTTCAAGTCGATTCTGCGTCTGACCCACTATAGCGTTTGTCAGTAGGATTCGATTAACGAACCGGTTATAAACAATTATTTTTTAAACCGATTACGAATCACACGTCCTCCAATTATTTTTCATGCCTCCTTTTATAAAGTTGTACTCCTATATATATTGTGACATCAAGATAATTGAGTCTCATTTAGGAGCTTACAGAATTTATGGTATAATTATATTTCACGCTTAATTCAGTAGAATCGTATATGCTGCCACTTAAGCATTAAATGCAGTATTGTGTTAGTTAATGAAAAGAAAGCGTAAAATCTGCATTTGTTTTATATGAGCTGAATCTGATCAATTTTTACTTTTTTACTTATGGATGATTGACGGTGTCTTTATTACTTATAATATATGTGTAAGCTCCTAAAATGGGACTCCAGATAGTTATAACCTCAGCGTACGAAATGCGGTTATACGCTGTAATGGCGGGAGGTATCAATAACAAATGAGGCATAAAGAGAAGGTAGAGAGTATCCTCATGTCATGTATAACCGAATCAGTCTTCACTGTGTGATTCAATGTCACAAAAAATAAATATGTTACGATGGCTTAAAAAGAGCATATAATATACAAGAAATTTGGTTCTAATATTGTGAACAAAGACTAGCAAAATGTAAGCTAAAGAGCAAACTTGAGATCTCAGTGATTGAATCATTTCATCATCTGCCCTCAGACTTTACCAACTGCGAAAAAACTCTACTCATTGAAACACCTGAAAGATCCTCCAAATTGGACATCTCAACTTGCACATTTGATGATCCAGCATCAGCATGAGTGAAATCACTGACTTGTGGAGAGAGCTCCCCAATACGATTGGTACTGTTTTCGTCGGGGTCACTCTGTATAACCGTCTCCTGAAGTTGAAGCGTGTATTCAAGATTCCACAAGACGTCTCCCATTGAGGGCCTGTCTACACCATAATCAGCCAAGCATTTCTCTGCTGTTTCCGCGTACTTCCTGAGGGAATCTGGTCTTATTTTTCCTGCAAGACTGGGGTCGATTATCTGTTCTAGTTGCCCCTTCTTCTGCCACTTCATTGCCCATTCGGCTAAGTTGACCTTGTCTCGTGGAAGAGTTGGGTCTATTACCGGCCTTGCACAAAGAACTTCAAATAGAACAACACCAAAAGAGTACACATCTGATTTTTCAGTCAGTTGTTGCCGTCTGAAATATTCAGGATCCAGGTACCCAAAGCTTCCTTTCACAGCGGTGCTGACGTGGGTTTGGTCAAGCTCCGGACCTGTTTTGGAAAGTCCAAAGTCAGCAACTTTGGCCAAAAAGTTCTCGTTGAGCAATATGTTTGCTGATTTCACATCACGATGGATAACAGCCTTGGCATAGCCTGTATGAAGATAATGTAGTCCTCTCGCTGACCCAATGCAGATCTCAAGCCTTTGCTTCCAACTCATACTGGGTAAATCTGATCCATAAAGATGACTTTTGAGTGTCCCATTTTCCATGTATTCGTAAACTAGAATCATCTCGTTTTTCTCATCACAATAACCAATAAGTGAAACCAAATGACGGTGGCGAAACTGGGATAGCATCTCAATTTCAGTTTGGAACTCAGCGAGACCCTGCTGGGATCTGGGATTGCCTCGCTTACAAGCCACCTTTGTTCCATCACTCAAAACTCCTTTGTAGACCTTCCCAAAACCACCAATGCCAATAACCCGACTCTCATCAAAATTATTTGTCGCTTCTTGAACTGAAGCAAAAGGAATGCGGTAACTCAACTTAGAATCAATGGTGGCAGTTGTTGCGTTCGAATATTTACTTCCCATGGTGCGAGAAGTGCCACCACCAAGAGATATAGGTATCCATGTCTTTGAATGACCAAGTTGCTCTTGTTTTCTCCTTCGGTACAAGCAAAACAGAATACCAACCATCACTACCACAAGTAGTACTCCTATGCTCACGCCTGCTATCATTCCCACATTACTCTTGGAGTCTGAGCTAGGTATAGGTGGACGAGAAGATATTGCACTACTTAGGCTGCCAACAGAATTTTCGATCTTCATAATCTCTAGGCCATTCAAGATCGCATTAGGATCAAGAGAAGAAGGGGATGGACCAATACTTATTTTAAGGATATTATTATTAGTTGAAGGAATGACGTAATCCATGAAGTATGGGGTAGCCAAATTGTTACCAAAGACTTTAGAACTCAATTCTAGATCCTTATAAACATCCCAGGAATCAGCATAAATACTGAAGACAAGTTGGTTAGCAGATGTACTCACAATATCACAGAAGTGAAACCGGACGAAATACTGGAAGTCTGGATCAACAGGAAATTCCCAGGTAACATTGAAATTGCTGTTAGGATCACCTTCGGAGTTCATTCTCGTGCAAGAACCATATACAGTTTGTGGTGCAGTATCTTGTGTTGGACCTGATTCAGGATATCTAACAGATGCAACCTTCACAACGCTCTTCGCAAGATTTGGTTCCTTAAGAAAACTACTATCAGGAAGCCAAGTTCGCCAAAGTGTATCATTCACATATGTTACCAAGGGACCTCCCATATTCACCCTTGCAACGGTTTCCATTGCTTGCGAAGTCAAACCTTGGTAGGCCCCTTTTGGGCTAACAAGATTGGCATCGTCTGCAATAAGAGTATCAGGCACAGAGACAACTTCCACAGCATTCACATAGGCAAACGAATTATTGGCTGGGGCAAATTGGACTGTAAGGTCTCCCGAAGAGACAACAACCGAGAATTCTTTAACAGTAGCATTCTTGGGACTAAAGTTCCCTAAAAGTACATTCTCGTGTGTCGAGACCGTGAAGTTAGCAGACCTCATATCATAATTCTGGTACACAAATGGATAGAAATAGAGCCTAATCCAAAGTCTCCCACTTTGAGTTATCGAAAACTTATAGTTTGAACTTCCTCGGAATATCCTAGCAGTTCTATAAAGGTCTGAATCACCACCAGAAGTGATCAAACTTGCATTGGTACTAGCTAATATTTCTTCAGAGGCTGAAAGATACCTTGTAGATGATTTATCAGATACAAAAGTCCTAATTTTCCCCACTTGAGTATCACTAGATGATCCACAATCTATAAGGTACACATCTGGTGGATCAAAAGCATAAGAAATGCAACACAAATACAATACAAACAAACTAGAAATCCACAATCTATAAACCCCAAATTCAATCATCACTAATAAAATATCCAAATAACCAATAAAAATCCAATCTTGAACAATTTCTAGATAATTCAAGAACTTGAAAATAGACTATGAATCCAACAGATATTAATAACACATCAGATACCCATCAATGAGAAGTGAAAGAAAAGGGGAAATATGGCACCTTTATTATCAAACAAGCTGCAATAATACAGCAAAATATTGAGTCTTTGAATAACAAAATGCTAAATAAAGGCAAATATTAGATACCCTTTTGGCTTAGAGGGAAAATAAAAATTATATATGTGCACAAACAGCAAAAAATCTAGCAAAGCAATACCAGGGTATGAACTGTTAGACTAGTATACAAATTGGAATATATAATATATATGTGATATTTTAATATATTGGCAATCAATAATAAGCACATATATTCTTGTATGCTTACATATGTGTGTTCCTAGAAGAAAACAAAGAATTAAAACGGAAGAAGACAACAAATGAATAAAAAAGACTAAGTCAACATGACAAGTGACGTAGATTGGTAATGGAGATATTTGGAAATATTGTATGTTGCGTTTATACTTCATAGAAAACTTTAGAAAGTTAAAACATTTTATACAAGTGTATAACCGTCATACTAATATTACTCGAGATTCTTGTCTTGAAATATGAAATGGAATGTGACTCGATTGATTAAGAGAATAAACTTTTTTTAACCACTTTAACACCGCTCCTTATAAAAATGGAACCTATACCGTATAAAATAGTAAAAATAATGATAATTAGTAATTAGCATTCTAATTATTTATCAATTGAGTCATGCATCGAATATAGGTTGATCATTTTATTATTTACCAAGTGGTGTAGTAATTTTGGCAGAGAGAATGAGCTACTGTAATAAAGTGTAACAGACAAATTTATAGGTGTGTGATAGTGAAAGATGGGAGATTAAAAGCTCCATTAGTGGAGCAAATCACTCCAATTCCACATTCAATTCACCCAACAAATATACTCCGTAGTATTTACTCTTAAAATTAAAACATTTATTTAAATGAAATGAAACAATTATGTTTTACTCTCTCAATAAAAATAAAATAAAAGCCACTTTCTGTATTTTAAAGATTGATATTTTTAAATTTGAACTCTTATATTTCTATACATTATATACTCTCTTCATATTAAAATCTAAGATATATTTACTTTTACATCAATTTTAATATAGAATTAAATCATCTCATATATTCACTTTGATTCATTTCACTCACTCATAAAAAAGTCAAAACAAAAATTTATTTTTAATTTTTTTGTAAAAAAGTCTCTTAAATTTTAAAATGGATACAGTAATTTTTTATGACATAATATCAAATTCTAAGTATTTTAATGTATTTAATTATCAATATGATAAGTAACTTAAATACAAGTGCTTGATATTTTTAGGTTGATGAGTGTCCAATCAATTAAAGTACCAAATATATGGAGCTAGCTAGATAATGCATCTGTATAAAAATTAAATCTTTACAATACATTTGGTGTAATTTTAATATTTTGTAATGAATTAAGAAAATAAAAGTGTAGATAAAAGTATATTAAAAATATATAATGTTAATTAATTGAAACTTTATAATTGGTTGGTTGATAATTTAATAATAAAAGTAGTCAAAGATATATTGAAAATGTAAAAATTTAATTTTATATATTAAAATGATAAGTATTTTGAAATAAAAATTAAAGCTAAAAAGATAAGTAAATGAAAACGAAGGGAGAGTACTTGGTTAATAATCTTTATATTTGGAAATTAGGTGAAACAAGACATCAATCCCTTTCTAGTTAAAATTGTTTACAGTCTTGTGAATTATGGACAACATGGTAGTCTCTATCTTAAGAAAATTTATTCTAAGAAGATAAATCCATGGCTTTTCTGTTGGTGTCGGGCATGTTCATCGTAAGTGCCCATCCCTTTCTGCTTGTCCCAGTCAAGTTAGAAATCACCCTAGGAAAATGGTCACCACTTGTAAGAGTAGTTTATCTACTTATTTTCCTTTTCTTTACGACTAATAAAATATGTGTGATATTACAATTTTATATAATTATAACAATTTTTTTCTTAATTCCTTTTATATTTTTTTGTTATCCGAATTTTAATCATAATCTTAATTATTTTAAATTTATTAATCCAAAGGGGTACAAAAAAGAATGAAGCCAAGAAATTATTGTTATGATGATATAATTGTTTAGACTGACTAGATAATTCAAATTGAATGAGTATTTAAGGAGATATGATATCTCAAAGTTGATGACGTGAGATGGCTAAATTATTTCATACATAAGAGGAGAAGGCAACATTTTCTCCAACCCACAACATGAAGTAGGCTAACTTCGTACACTCTACAAAATGGACTCAAGGTACAAAATATTAAATGTATTATCTTTACTCATCTTTTATACATGTCTATTATATATTATATTAATATTGTGCGTAGGAGTGTAATTGAGGTATCTCCCCCTCACCTTGAATGTTTTCGATATATTTTGACCCTTTTGAACTCTTTGACATGTGTCGGGCACTCCACCCCTTTATACCTTAGCTCGTTTGACATCCATTCTAGACGGATCACTTTTGAGACGAATTATCTTGACAATTCATATTTCATCCCAACTGAGACCATCTCATCACTCTTGGACCAATCAGAATGATCCACATCATCAATACGGATAACTACAAAATCTATTCATCATATTATTTCTCACACAATTAGCACATCCTTTATTATACAAACCTGAAATCATTTGTATGTCAAATGACATTTTAGTTCTTGATATTTGGTCATTTCATAATTAACACTTAAGAAAACAATATTATATACATTCTGTGCAGTTTGCCATTTATTGCCGACTTCGAAGATCAGTTACTCCATCTAATCTAAAAAAATTGATATTGAACTTTTGAAATTAGGAATTTTGTCGTGATGTGTTATTCGTTATTTTTAAAAAATATAAAAAATTTATATAATTGGATTCGTCTTTTTAAAATAAATTCGTAAGAGAAATTTTTTAATTTTTTAATATAATTAAAAAAAGTAATTGAATATTAAAATTTATACCGATATATGAAAAAATCAAATTATTTTTTGAATTGGAAGAATATGTAAATAAAGTCAACGTAGATTGAGATGCAACAGCTGGGTGGATTGATCGGATTTCAGAGTCTCGGTCTTCATAACCTCAAGTCAAAATCATATGGAGTACTGTATTGGTGTATTCCTCAACGACTAATCAACTAACGTATTATTTGTTTCAACTAGTCCAATCCCTATTGATAATTAAGTTTAATACCTATAATTATATCACATTTCACCAATAATGATAGACGTGTATAAAATATTTAAATTTAAAATATACTTTTTGAACGATCAATATTTATTAAACTTATCACAAAATCGATTGAAAATAAGTTGGTTCCTTGATTTTAAATAGACGATCCTCACAAATTTTGAAGACTTAGAGCAAATGGATTGTATCTTAGCACATTCCTGTTTTCTTGCAAATTTTGAAATATGAATTGTCAAGATAAATCTAGTTCCTACCACTTTTGTACTTATCATTGAGACATTTTTCATCTGATTCTTCTCCATTTTCATTTAAACTATATATCCTGAGAGCAAGACAACAGAACAAACCAAGAAACAAGCTGCCCAGTGTAGACACCACAAAACCAACAACAAACCCGGATATAAATTTCGCCTTCTTGATGCCCTTTTCGTTTACATGGGGTAGAGGACCACCACAAAGGCCGGTGTTCTTCGCGTAGTTGCCCACTTTCGCCCTCACATTGACAAACTCAGGAACAGGACCAGACAAATTATTATTAGCAACTGAGAATGCCTTGGAGGAATTTCACCCCGGAAATGATTGTTATCAAGCCTCACGAAATTAAGATAATTACAATTAGGTATTAGCCAAAGTTGACGGAATTTGGAATTCACCAGAGAAATCATTACCAGAGAGATCTAAGTTTGTAACATAACCAATTAGGCTTGGCAAATCAGATGGAAGTGGTCCGTAGAGGTAATTTTTTTATAGGTCAAGCCTTGTTAGAGATGTGCAATAAGCTACACTTTTAGGAAATGGACCTCGGAGTTCCATATTAGACATATAGAGTTTCATAACACTTCCTTCATCTAGTTCAACACTCCACCCCAAAAGAACAAACAAAGATCGCCGGATGATTAACTTGGTAATGAAATCCTACACCGTTATTGACAATGGCATGTTGAAGCAATAGCTTAAATCTCATCAGGATGCAATAACAACGAGGCAAATCGGATGATATCTTCTTAATTCGGATATAATGAGCAGAAATAAAATAATCACGGAAATTAAACAATACAAGGATTTTACCACTGTTCCCCATAAATATGAAAGGTACGTCAGCCATAGCACAGAATCCATTAATAATATCGTGAAGATTGTTAAAACTGACTCGGGAAATACTCTTCAGCGAACTCTCAAAGCTGGATGTTTTTCACACGAAAACTCAGAACTATAGTATCGTAGAATCTTTCTGTGAATCTGCCATGACTGCTTTTCGCAATATACTTTGAGAATTATAATAAGCTACCATGGTAAGAATAAGAATAAAGCTCTCTACAATTAGCACTCTGAGGTTGATTTAAATGTTAAAATTGGTGAAAATTGTTCCACATACACAAAATACTATACAAAGAAGGGTATTTACTTGGGTTTAAAATAAAAATATAAAAATTCACTTTTTCTTGAGAAAGAGTCCACGTCAAATTACTACTTTTCAAAGGTAATTAGTACTCCCAACTTCACAGAACTTTAACTTTTCTTGTTCTCAAGTATTTTAACTTTAGGTGTAATGATTCTAGAATAATTCGGGTTCTTCATGTTTAGGCTTCACACGGTACAACAATCTCACTTGAAGACTAAACTTGGATGATCTAATCTTCAAACTTCAATACTGCGGCGGTTTACATGAGTTCATCGTCGAACTCCCGGGCTGAAGTTGATCCATACTTGATGCATTTTTCACCAATCCGAACATTATTGAATGTCATAACTTGACTATCGAGAGAGACATCGTCAAAACATTTGCCTTGTTGGAATTTTACCGATTCAATAATCGTCGTGTTTTGCCTTTGCGCCCGGATCTTCTTGATCTTCATCCCAGACACCTTGGAACAACCTCCAAGCTTGATTGCTCATCAATGAATTATCTCTTCTTCTTTTACTTTCCGTGTCGACAACTCCTAGTTGATCCAATTTATTGACCTTCGATGTTTGATCGGAACATCTCATTTCTTCAGTTAGCAACTTCCTTTGGAGGTAGGAAACACCTCTCACAACGACTTTTAACCACGCCCGCTAACTTGGATGATTCATGCAAACACAACCCGGTTGCAACCTTGTAGAGAGTTCATAACCTTGGACCCTGAGCAATAACCCGTGCTCCTGCCATCTCTCAGAACTCATCACCAAACGAAGTCTTGTATTAAATCGGCTAGGGCACTTGTCGATCTACGATACAAACTCATTTGTCTTTTCATGGTTTTCAGAAACTTCAGTATCTTCTAATTACCCATAACAGAATTTTACCCGATTGACATCCATTTCTAACATCCAAGAAACTCTAACTCACCCGACAACGTTTCTAATAACCAAGAAACCCTCTATCGATTTTCACATAGTTTGTACACGATCCCCTCACTTGACTCAACCATTCATCATCAAAACACACATCACCCATGTCAATAATTTCCTCTAGGATTCTCCATCTTCCCTATGACATTTCGACATGATCTTCCCGGTGATAACCTGTGATGTCAGTTTCACATCACCACGTATCACAAATCTCCATGGACGCCCAATGCTTAGATGAAGCCTCCAAAATCTCCAATGACAACCTGTGATGTTTGAAACACACCCAAGAGTCAATCTCATCTTCCACCACTACTCCTACCAGCAGCGACACACCTTGCATCAACACCATCTTTCAGCAGGTCATCACGACCTCACGAATAGCATTCCAATCATCAAAACCCGTTTCGATACCAATTACTAGGTATCAACATCCATGACTTTGATACCAATTGTTAGGAATCATATACCGTTACTGACAATCCCATAATTGACAATAACTTCCCGAGATCCCATCCGAGGATACGCAACAACAGGGCAAACCCCGGATGATATACTACTAATTGAGGATATGACAAAGCGAGAAAATCACGAGTAAACAACACAAGGATTTTACTCACAGTTCTCCCTCAGCGTGAAAGATGCATCCAAACTTTGCTGAGATCCTAATAATATCATGAAGATTCTTACGGAGACTCAAGAACCCTACTCAATGACCTCTCAGCCCGGATGATTTCTCACCGAAACCAGGACCTGAGTCTCATGAATGCTCTCTTGAAATGAAGCTTTTTCACAACCTCACAAAAATTATAATAAACTCTCATAATTCTAAGAATAGAATCGCTCTCTCTATTACAACACCAAGGTTGATTTCGCTTCATTGGGGTGGTGGTGTTTACCCCTTTTACAAAATACTATACAAAGAAGGGGTATTTATAGGTTTCACAAATAAAAGTTATAAAATTACTTTTAACAGAAAAAGCGCGTGCGCGTAAAGGTAATTAATTACTCCCAATAAATAAGGCTACAAAACTTTTCATTTAACGTTATAGAGTATTTTCTTAAAGTGTAATGCTTTTAAAAATAATCCAGAATTAACTTGTTTTGGCTTGTAGCATTACCTTTAGCTTTATCAAAGTTCCAAGAACTAAGTTGTCGTGGGGATCTTCTAACGACGCCTTTATTGATCTCAAGCAAGACACTTGAGCCCTGCAAACGTCTGCATGTATTGCAACCCCTTGAAGCAATAAGAACCACAAAAGACTTTGAATATGGAAATCCATCAAATACCAGAGGGAATGAAGAAGAAAACTTGTACGGTGCTACCAGAGAATAATTAGGCATTTAACGAATTCTTGAAACTAATGTATTGCTTAGAGTCAATACTGAATATTTTAGTAGTTAATCAAACTCTATCCTCAATGCAATTAAAACAGATGTACTATTGCTTATGAAGCAATGACCAACTAAAAGTCTCTGGGGCGAGATTTGGAGTAATAAAACAGAACTCAAAGTCAATATATATAGTACAATTGAACAAATATACAATTTCCTTTCAGATACTACTTAGAAAAACAGGCAGATAGAGAGAGGCTAGAAAAAATGGATTGTGCAATAATGTATAGGAAAAAAATTATAATGACAATAATAAAATGATGCTATAACATGGATCAACAACATCTCACACCCAATTTTTTTGTCAAAGAGGTAAATATATTATAGGCAGCAACAAGAATAGTGATGCAGGAAGTGCTACATTTCATATGGAGTATGATGTAGCAAATTACTTTATTGATGAGCTCAAGAGAAAATGATTTTATTAGATTATAGAATTTAGATCAGTAAAACTTTCTTAGAAATTATCGCAGTGGAATTTTGTCATTTCCTCAACAACTGGTAGGTAAATGGAGTGCTTTTTGAATCTTCATAAATATAACATTCAACTTGCATTAAAGGTAATGTCGTTTATGCTCTACATATTTACTATTCCTCTTAAATACTCTAATACTAAGCTTGATCGTCGAAGATGTGCAGCCAGTCATGCGTGACCACACTTCGAATGTATCACGGACCACCTACCACTCTTCTCGCTGATCGCTGTGGCAAAGCGGGATATCTGAGAACCTTATCCCGGCAAACTATATCAACTCATAACACCCATATAGAAAATGCGAATAGTGACGTCACCAGATTTCAGTGAAAGTGACCTGCCCAGCAAACCTCGAGAGAACTTATGCATCATGTACACCAATCCATCTATTTCCAGCCACATATTTTATAACATATTATATTATTTGTGTATGAGGTATTGATACAGAAATGATAGATTATATACTCTGTAGTCTATTCTAATACAAATGTGCCATTCCGTCCAACTCGATTTTTGGATCGAAAGTAACCATGTACAAGTCACGTGATTGGAGGTCGTGGACAGGTTAAATATATCACCCAATTGTGAATTGTCGAATTGACCAAGATACATCTAATGTCACATACACGTGATCATTTTTAAAAAAATCAACACATGCATGGAGCTTACACATTCATAATTTCATATACGGAGCAGTAAATACCCTTGACAAATAAGTGTCCATTAATAAATTTAGGTAAACTATATTTATCCACATAACAATACTTTACTATAATTAGTAGAGTAGTAATTTGGATCGATTACGATTCGTTACCTGAAAATCGATTTGATTCATTAATAAATAGACTCGTTTAATTCCATAAATTTATCCATTTTACTAATTATACCAAACAAGTCCTAACTAATAAATATATATACACTAGCTTAGAATTGTCATTAAGTGATTCATTATTCTTATACAGTTCGTTAGACCAGATTCGTTTGTTTGATTTTTCTATTTGTTCAATTTTGATATGTGCTTATATGGTTTTTTTTAAATCAAACCAAACCAACCATTATTTCACTAGTGGGTGTGGTGATGATAAGATATCGACAAAGTTTTCTGCAGGCTCTCAAGGCCTAACGTAACATCCTCCTTTTCCGGCTTGAGACCGGCAATGTTATGCACAATAATTACTACTTCGTTAATCGTATTACTTAGCACTTAGCGCACCCATTGTATTGATCAATTTGGCTTTTGCAACTGACAATGTTACACAAAGTAGCACAAGCGGAGTTTGTATGTTTGGGATATTTAGATTTTATATATAGCTTGTTATTGGAGTTTAGCTGAAGTTGTTTTGTTTATGTAGTTGGGGAAGTTTGTGATAAGGTACATAGGGAATTTGACCATTGCCCAATGCTCATTGGCAATGGTTTGGACTTATTAGTTGTGAATTGGGATATTTGGAGGCATGGAGTGAGTAACTTTGCACAAGGCCGCCTCTTAGCTTTTTCATTTCGTTTTGTATTTTGATGAATTCAGTTTCTAATCTTCAATTATGTTATCAGCTTCGGTTATGCCATTTATTCTTTTCGCTTTTCCTTTGATTTGGTGAAGTGTGTGTATTTGCTTTTTTCTTTTCGTTTTTTTCTAATTTTAAAGAAAGCTGGGGACTTCTCATTTAGTATAATAAGCTGTGATAAACTATAATTGGTGTGTAAGTGTATTCTATTTCTTTGGAAAAAATATATCAATATGTAGTATTTTTAACATATTTCATTATTAACTTTATAATTTTGATTCAAATTAAAATTTTGGATGTTAATTAAAATTGTAAAATTTGTTAATCTTTAATCATGAAAAAATAAATTTGACAATCTTTTAGGTATATTGAAGGAAGTATTAAATATCTTACTTCTAAATTTTTGGAAAAGTCAAAATTATTTAATTTTTGTGAGAAGTATAGTTGAAGCGTTGTAGGCTCGTACAGTCGTACTGGGATCATAAATTGCTATGGTCCCATACAATTGATGAACACATGCAAATAAGTATGCAATTTTTCAAAGATTGTCCACTCCTTTGGGGATTGCATTTGATGAGGTCATATGTATTGCCATACTGGTATAGTGTTAATGTGTCATCTTGGTTACATATGAGAGGCAATGTGATCACATTTATTTATTGTTATGTGTTGGCAATGCTTTTAAGCCAATGTAATCACATTAAGACTATCCAACAGTTATGAAATATTTAATACTTTCTTTTTATCGCGTAGTGTGCATTTTTCGTAATTTAACGCCGATACTCTGGCTCACAACACCTCGTAAATAAAAAAAAATTTACGTTTTAACCGTCGTCGACAACTATCTTATCTGCTATTAATGTTCTCTATCTTCATTTTTATATATGTTATTATTATTTTTATAATTACTATTGATTATCATATATATTTATAATTATGAATATTATATTTATTAATTTAATAAAATATTTTTTTATTTTAATGTAAATTTAGAAAATCTATTATTTAAGAGAGTAACAATCTCAAATTATTTTGATGTTCAAATGAAATAAAATCAATCTCTATTTATAGAGTTTCAAAAATAAATAAAAAATGATAAAAAAATAAAATTAAAAAATAGACAATTATTGGCCCAAATGGCCATTTACAAAAAAGGAGGATAAAAATTGGGATAATGAATCCCATATATAGAAGGTGATCTTCCATGTTGTCTCTTGGAAAGAACCCAACGAGCCATTCCCTATCAGGAGACGTAGAGCATTCCTGATGATTCAATTTTTTATTTATTAATTGTTTGGTCTGTGAGACCCACAAAAAGTAAATTAACATCAACATTGTCTATAGGCAATTTTTAGCACATAAAGAGAATTGACATATATTTAACTTTTTACTGGATTGTAAAGTATGGATTTAACACCTCAATTTTAACATTTACTGCAATATATCTTATGGTTATGTGTTGGCAATGGTTTTAGTAATGCAAAAGGTATAGCATTTAAAGTATTGTGTTGTCCATAAAAAAAATTAAGTGAACCAACTCAAATGCCAAAAATGACAAATGGAAATTTTACAATTTCATTTCTATTTATATTTTTGCATGGAAAAAATTACATTAGGTTAATTAAAATAAATTTGCCCGTTTTTATTTTTAATACTTGAGGGGGTTAGGAATTGTGGAAGCATCTTCAATGAGATTTTATTCAGAAAGCAAGGTATCATTTTAGAAGTGCAATGTAAGTGATTTGGACTTACATAAATTTACAGAACGCTTTTTACAAATGCCATGTAAATCGTTTGGAAGTGCTATATGTGTAGACAGGGAAAATTTATTAAAATAATAATTAAATTGATTAAGACGAATTAATAAAATTTATTAAATCGAACCACTAAAGAAATGTCACGTGGTTAGGGTTCTCGATCGAATACTAAATTTAATATAAAATACTCGGTCGAACAAGGGTTTCAGAGAAAATAGCTCCAAATTAAATGTTCATTAAAATTAGGGTTCGAGGCTAAAAAAATCCCCAATTTTATTACATTAAAATCGGATATAGAGCACGAGAAATGGAGTTCGAGAAAGAGCGTGGCTCAAAATGAGTCCAGGGAAGTTCGAGGTTGATATGAAAATGTATTTGTAGAAAAAGGATGTAGATCTTCCTATTACTACAAATAGCGCCTCTTTAATTGCTTAGAGGCAAAGTAATTCCTAAAAATTTATTTGTCCGGATCTTGCCTCGAAATTCAGCAGTCGAATCGTGATCGTCGAGAAAATAATCAACCAATCGAAGCGAGTATTAATGGGAGGCTTATATAAAACCTCTCTTATTTTCGAAAATAGCAACTTGAAACTCATAAAACACTAGAAAATATGAGAAAAACCTGCAGATTTTTCTCTAAGTTAAATTTTTAAACCCTTGCAAAACACCACGTGGTGGGCTGGAAAACACCTCAGGACGGCCAAAAGAAGTAGCCTAAGGTTGAATTCTTGCACAAATGTAGTAATTCTTGAGTTGAAGCAAAATCTCGAGAATCTCACTAGGATTTCTCAAGCAGCGAATATTTAGGGATTAAGCTAAATAGCCCCTAGGTATTCAAAAATATTGAATGAACACTGATAGATCTCGTAACGGAATTCGTCGAAGTTCGAGATATGGAATACAACGAGCGTTCGGTCTGTCGAGCTCTGTTTACTAAGGCCTTTGTCGGTTGATCGATGCTCATCGACAAAGGTTAGAATGCCCGCGCCGTACGATCATCGCTTTACAACTAGGACTTCCAGCGAATTCGGTTCGGTTGGTTTGAGGAAGCGAGAACGAACCGACGGCTCGGTTAATTTTTAAGGATGGAGCGAAACCGGTTCGGTTCCGATTGAATCGGGATTCCGGTTCGGTTCTCGGTTATTTTAGGTTACGCACCTCAGGTGGGCTGAAATTTTGGATTTGGATTTTTGGGCTCTTTGATGTTTTAACATTTATTTAATGATCTATTTTTAAACATACATTTTGATCCTATTATTTACATCAGATTTAGCCCTATTAAAATAAGAATGAAACAAATTTAAAATCCGAGGAATAATTCCAAATAGAAAAATTAGAACCACGTACGAATAGTCCGAAAACAAAAATTAGAACAAGTCTGAATAATCGAATACAAAACAAGAAGAACAAGTCATAACTAATGCAGTCTGAAACAGAACAAGTCCTAATAATCCGAATACAAAACAAGAACAAGTACTAATAGTCCGAATACAAAACAAAAACAAGTATTAATAGTCCGAATACAAAGAACAAGATCGAATAGTACAATAAACTCGAAAGCAACACGGATGATGGAGGTCGGCCATCTACAATAAACTATCTGTAATCAAGAATACACAAATATGAACAATCATAAATCTAATCAATAAACATATCAAAAAATACAATAAAATAGTTCAATAAAATACCTTGGTAACATGAACAATTTGCTAAGCATTATTTATATTGCTTCCTCGAGATGAAGTAGCAGCTAATTCTGTTCACATAAACAAATTAAAGTTAGACATCGTTAAACCGTACGGAGTATGTTACAATTCATGATGAACTAGGAATTATAATAATCAATTTGTTACAATTCAGACGATCTTACAGTTCTAGAAGATAAGCCGATGAATTAGGAATTATATCAAGCCAGTATGCTTTTCACTCTGTATATGTTAAGCATCTAAATGTATTTCCAATCAATAATTAGTCAAATGTAATTATATAAAAGATTCAATAAACACTTGAAGTATGGTCTTATACAACAGAAACTTCAAAAGAAGAACACGAAAATTGTTCAATACAGAGCTCAACTTGAAGATTTTTTCGCCTGCAATCTTGAGACTCAGCACCAAAAATCGTACCCAAAACCATAACTAAGAAACCATTAAACATAAATTAAGTTGTCTCAATAACAAATCCTGAACCAAATACATCAACAAAACAAAATATCCATACTTAAAACAATTGAACTAGCTGATATATACTTTATTGTATAAAAAAATTCAATCTTTTTTTATGCAGCCACGAAAAAATCAACTTTTTTTTACAAGAAAATAAAATATAAAGAAAAATGGAAGTTGGGTTGTCCAATATACAAGCAAAGAGAAACTCGAACAAATCTACGCCCAGTCAAAGCAGACCAATTGGTGTACTGATTGTCGTCGGGCTGAAATAATGTGGGGGGAATGAGGTTTACGTTGAAGAGTGGCGAAGTGAAGAGATTAGGTTTAGAGAAGCGTTTTGGGAGTTTATATATATATATATATATTTATTTAATTTTTATAATATTAATAACTCGGCTTCGGTTGAGTTCGGTTCGAACGATCGATTCTCGAGAAACCGAACCAATTCGGTTATTTATTTTCGAACCTAAATCGGTTCGGGTTCAATCGATTCTCAATTTTGGTTATTTTCGGTTCGGTTTCGATTAGGTTCGGTGTGGTTTTGTATTTTGTTGGCACCACAACTCTGGCCAACTCTTTCTTCAAGGCATTGTGTGGTATAAGTTAGAAACAACGATGCTTCAAAGCCATCAAGTCTCATGTTCAAATATTTCTGACAATAAGTTGTTAAGGCCGCTGTAGTACAAGTAAACAGCAGCTACTTGACGCAGTTCTATCATCATACAACTGACTCGGTCATATCTGAAATCAAATTCCATCGAGGTCAAATCTTGTTAGGTTCCACAGACGATGGCACTCTGTTCTGGTCATTCTGAAGGTGAAGTCATGGCGCTAAAAGTCAAGTCCCGCAGCGCAAGCGCTTGCGGTAAGTCCGTCGAAGTCTAAGGTAGACCGGAGATCGAGTTAAGACCCCAAAATCCAAGTCAGCCGACACGGTCTGGCTAGTAAGAGAACAGAACAGGCAGTATTCAGTCGGACCAAGTCTCGATCCATCAAAACAGACACATATCCAACTCGCTAATAGAGCACTGTCAGGCTCAAGTAAGCTCCAAAGTCAAGCTTCAATCCAAGCGAGCTTATACCAAGCTCATATCGAGTCAAATCCAACCAAGCAAGTTAGACATCTCATCAAATCGTCAGCAAACGCTTAGGAACTCATAGTTTGGATAGTCGATCCTCTTCAATTTAATAAAACCTGTACACTGAATAATTTTCTCCTGAGTTTTATTTTGTAACCTTTCATAAATAATAAAAATTCTTCTTTACATTACACTATCAATTGCATATTGCATAGTTGGCTTTCAAGTTTCAAGTGCCATGTAAGTGAAAATTGCCATGGAAGCGAAAATTTGAAATAATGGACCTTCAAGTCAATGAGGACAAAAAATTAATTCAAAATTATCATAGAATACTTTCATGGTGACTATAACATGGAAGTTCATACTTCACACACACACATATATCTATATATATTCTTCAACAAGATTGACTTGACATTCAAGAAATATTACCCCGTGAAATGAATACTAAAAGCTGAAATGTAATTTGAAAGTTATTAGAGGACCTGGAAGGCTTCTTTGGAATTAAAGAAGCATAATGTCCACAAATGAATCAACAATGATATCTATTGTTGTTACAATTTTGAAAAGGTTTAAAAAAACACAAGTATAAGAATGATACCTCTGTTAGTATACAAAGAAGTACCGATGTAACACCAAATAAATGTAAATAATCATTCTGGGATTACATAATCAGCATAATCATCTTTGTTGAAAGTGTTTGGATCTTCATCATTGATCCATCCATACTTTTCCATGAATGGATTTGTGAGATTTGTTCTTGGGTATTCAGCAATGCAATCTTCCCAAACATTCTCCCTATCCAAATCCCTCATGACTTCCCACAAGGCACTGTTACACTTAAATCCTGCCCCAAAACTTATCATAAAAAGCTTATCACCCTTTTTCAGCCTCTTTTTTGCCTCCATATATCCAAGAACATACCAAAGACTACTTGCAGATGTATTACCAAACCTGTGGAGTGTCATTCTTGATGGCTCAACGTCGTATTCTATGAGATTTAAGCTCTGTTTGATCCCATCTATCACGGCTTTTCCCCCGGTATGGAGGCAGAAATGATCCACCCCTGTCTTGAAGTTTATCACTGGCCTTGCTCCTCCTTTTGGGGGACTTTGGCTAGACATTTTCTTAAAATATGTTAGAATTACGAATCTAAGAAGCTCTCGAATTGGTAAGATCTTGGGGGCCATTTGTTTAAGGTTGTCAACAAATGCTCTTGTTGCAGCCTTGGGAAGATTCTTGCCAAGGTAAAAGCCTGTTCTTCCTCTGGAGTCCTCTGTTTGGAAACAACAATTGTAGGATTCTTCTTTTGCTCCATGATGAGTTCTAACAAGACATTTCAATTTGAGCATGGCTTTGTTCTTGTGGGCAATATTATTTGACAACAAAATTGCACACCCTCCTGACCTGAATAAACAATTGCTGAGAATCATAGATTTATCATTACCTGTGTACCAATTTGGAGTCAAAGACTCAGAAGTGATGACAAGGGCATTCACATTTTTCTTTGCTTTGAAAATACTCTCAACAATATTTATTGATACCAAACTTGCACTGCAACCCATGCCTGTGAGGTTGTAGGTTTTCACATCTTCTCTCATCTTGTAATGGTTGATGATTCTTGAAGACAATGAGGGTATACAAGCAAGCATGGAGATGTTCACTACAAGAACATCAATTTCTTGAGGAGAAACTCTTGTTCTTTTCAAGAGTCTATCAATGCTAACATGGAAAAAATCATCCATTTCCACCAAGGCATCATCATGAGATGGGCAATTTTCTTTGCCATCAAATATCATTTTTGGAGCATAAGTTTGTTCACCAATGCCTGAACTCACCATTGCTTTGAGCAAAAACTTGTACTCATTCAACCCTAGTTCTGTGTTTCTCCTCATGAGTTCACCACAAAATTTTGTGTTGAGCATTCTATCACTTGTGGGCTTGTAACATTCATAATCTACAATGTAACATTGTTGATGTCTTTTTCTATCAATAATTTTCCATATAGAGGAAATGAGATAAAATAGAGGGAAACAATATAACAATATTGAAATAATATCCATGGAAGGAAGCAGGCTAGAAATAAAGAAAGAACAAAGAGAGAAAAAGAGGGGGAGATAAATTTTGAATAGACTACTACAAGAGAAGTAATTTTTGTAAGTTGGGGTTTTGAGTTGACAAATTTAAATCAAAATCTCTAGGTTGGACGAGTTGCGCATGTGAGTAGGCCTTAAACTGGTTTCAAATCCCCAACACCTAACAGTATTTAATTCAATATATAAAGAAGTCATTTCTGATATGCTCTTTTTGTAAGAGGATTTATATATTAGGTTTTGAACTCATTTATTTATGGATGTCTTCTTTTCTTTTCTTATACATATGTTGATTTTATTAAAAGATACTCATATTTTTTTAATAGTTGAACTTTGATTATAAATATTTTTGTTTGTGTTGTATAATATTTGATGAAAAATATATCAATGAAAAGAATTTAAAATGTATTTTTTATTAATATATTTTTCATAAAATATTATAAAGCATAATAATAATCCAATTCATTATAAAGATTAAAAAAAGAATGAAATGTAATAATCTTTTAGAGACGAAATTACTATATATACTATATTTAGGTCATCACAATTGCATCTCAAGTCTCAACTAGAAGCTAGAGGTATGAACTGGAAAGCCATAATATTATTGTGTGGTAGTAATGGGTACATAAATTAAAGTCTCCAACTTTACCAAGGGACTAACAGTTGCATGCATTAAAGAGTTGGGAAAAGTTGGTCGATGCCTCGATGGAACTAAAGAAGGTAATAGTATTCTCCCCACAATTTGAGGTGTTTGTTAAATCTAAAATTAAAAGCGAAAATTGAGCTACAGCGAATGGTGGCCCAGATGCCGAATCGAATCTTGAAAATATTTAGGTGTTTGTGCTGATTCAAGAAAAAAAGCTAAGAGTGAGTTGTTTGGCTTTTTGTCGCTTCCACACTTAGTTCATTTCTTTATATGAATCGTATATTAAAGAAATAATACTATAATAGATAATTAAATAATAAATTTTATTAATTAGATTATATAAATAGTAGTATAAATATAATAATTTGATTAAGCAAATCAGTATTATAAATTGAATAGAGAAATGGATAAAAATTATTAAATTGAAAATACAAAGAATTAGCAAATCCGAGTAGTATAAATATAGCAAATCCGAGTATTATAAATAGCAAATCCGAGTATTAACAATACAGTACAATACATTGAATAAAATACAAAGAATTAAATTGAAAATACAAAGAATTAACAAAACAACGACAAAATAATTGACTCTTCATATTAACAATACAATACATTGAATAAAATACAAAGAATTAAATTGAAAAATAACACATCCGAGTATTATAAATTGAATAGAGAAAGGGATAAAAATTATTAACCTGTGATAAATTGGAGAAGAAGAATGTGTAAGGTGAAGAGGTTGTTTCTTTTAGGGTTAAAATTGGGTAAGAGGAGAATTGTGAGATTATTTGATTAAGAGGTAAAAATAAGCTAGGAATTTTAACTTAATTTTTTGTTAAGAATTTTGATAAGTACTTAATTTATTAAGCACTTAAAATAATTCATTAACAAACAAGCTTAATAAATTAAGTGCTAAATTAATTAAATTTAAATATTTAATGAGTTTAACAAATACCCACAGCCTATAGTATATCATAATTCATATGTGTAAAATATTATTATGGGCTTATGGCCTTCGTTCTAGCATGTAAGTCTGTATAAGAAAAATGTTGAATTCATTAGACCAAGCTAAACATTACTCACCTATTATATTTTAATTTGTATTTTTATTCATTTTGTACATAGATTAAAAGAAAATAAAAAATTATTAAAAAATACATTGAAAATGTAAAATCATTAATTAAAACTATATATAAATTAGTTAGTTGTTAATTTAATAACAAAAATTAGTCAAAAGTATATTGAAAATATAAAAATATAATTTTTACATCTTCAAAGGATAAATATTTTAAAATAAAAAATTAAGACTAGAAAGATTTGTAAATTAAAGAAGTAACGGACGGAGTATATTATACTCCATATTTAGTCAAATTAAGCTAATAAACATTATATTTAACCTTACTTAGCTTGTTCGATAGCTGAAGGCAATAATATAATTTATCTCTTGTGTAACTATCTTAACAAGATAGTAAGTTTTATCACTATGAATAATTAAGATGTAACTATGAAATACACAATGTGGTTAAAATGAGGTTCAAAAGGAGCCAAGAAGGAAGGTGATACTTTATTTTAATTCCATACAATTCATATTCACAGTAAAAACTTTATAAATTAATATTATTGTGACCCGACGAAATTTATTAATTTAAAAGAGTTATTAATTTAAGGAGTTTTTTAACAATATGAATATATGTGCATTTTAATGGGTTCTTCAATTTATTGAATTGATATGAAAGATGTAAAATCATTCAAAAGATATTGAAAGATAATAGAAATACAAGAAGATAATAAGGAAATAGTATTAATTATAGTAATTACTTGAGCATTAAGTTTAATATTATTAACATAAGTATTTCGTATTATGTATAAATATAAATTTGAAATATGTCCATATTTGATAGTTTAATTCAATATAATATTTTATTACGAGTCATATTTTCATTAAGTTGTAATAATTATTTTCAATTTCTAGAAATATTAATTTATGATTTTCTTGGGACCCTAAGGATTTTTGAAAAATTATTAACTTATTATTTTATCAATTTTTATAATTTTTTAACTACCTCAAGTTGGACCAGACAAATTTATTATTTTAAAAAATTTATTAATTTATAGAATATTAATTTATGGAGTTTTACTGTAATATTATTTGTAAGACACTAATAAAAAAGCCTCATAGGTTCTAACTCTTTTGGCTATCTTTTTTCAAATTGAACAAACTTCAATATATGACACTAATAATAAAAAAGCCTCATTGGTTCCAACTCTTTTGGTTATTTTTTTCGAATTGAACAAATTTCATTAGATAATCAAAAGAAAGGTCAATAATCTAAGTTGTTATACACACACCAAATATTTGGTTAGTGTTTGAGAGGTGAAATGACTATTTTGTGTTTTTATTTGTAAGTGTAATAGTTATAGAAATTATATTAAAGAATAAAATAATTATTTCAGTTTAAAAAAACACTATTTGAGTGTGTGTATATTGCCATCAAATCCATCAATACAGCGGACAAAATTGGAGAGATCGAAAGACCCCTTATTTAAAGAAATTAGAGTATAGATCTGACAAACCATATAATTCCCATAGCTATCTCATTTGTAAAATATTTCAACTGAAATTACTGTGTATATATATTTAAAACGAATATATTTCCTATCCTGATAAGTGATAACAAATTAAATTGTCAACTCACAGTACATTCGAAGGATAAAAGAAAAGGCACTTTCCCTCATTCTAAACATAGAGAAGAAATATAAATAACCAAATACGGAGTAACATATATCCAGACACGTTATGGAGTTATGGGTATTATTATTATGGTAGGAGGAGACTTATTAGCAAGAGGAAAGAGCTATAAATGATATGAAAATGAAGCAAAACTATATACTAATTTTGTATAGTTTGTTTCAACACTTTTAGACAATACTCGTTTAAAACAGTGAATATGAATTTTGTCAATTTTATGTATAGCTGTCATAATAATAGAGGAAGACGGATCAAGTCTTTTTCTTCATCATCAATTGCCATTTGCCAACAGCAACTTCCATAGCTGGAGGTAGCTTTAATTTAGATCTTAAAGTTTTGCGGAGTTATAAAAGACGCTAATTATTATGACATTGATGCATCATGTTTTTCATATCTCAGGGCCTAGATATGAACGAACTGTAGATAATTCAGTGCATGTCTTCAATTAAATTTATTAAATAAGGACTACTGTAGATGGATGTTTATGTCCTATTTAGGGGAAGTAATTTGCCAAATCCATCATATTTATGAATTTCCATGGAGCAAGCTATTATTGACAACTTGCACATATATACCTTGAACTAATATATGAATGTTTTATATACAATTAGTAGTATTTAATTTGTTTCTTATTCTTACTTTATATATACTCTTAATATTATTCATGTATTTGTTGGTGTTTTAGAGATGATCTACTTCTTTTAACTCTTTTTATTATGTTAGTCTTCAAGTTTTTATGACTGTCATATGTTGGAGATTGATAAAATTAATTTGTTGGTATCATCTGTTGTGATAGAAATAGCGCAGGCGCTATATAATGTCAGGAAGGCCTTGCGATTATCGATATAGTACGTGTCGCTAGCGATTGATCCTTAAACTGCCATGCAAGTTGCAAGACAATGCACGTATTTCTCTTAGACACTTATACTATATGCGATGGCAATCCCGAAATTTTTATAGGGAAGGCAGAAATACTTAATATTATATAAATGAAGAAAAATATACAAAAATTTAAAGGGACGAACAATTTAATTTTTGAATAAATAAATGATAAAATTCTATTTTTTAATAATAAAAATATAATTTTCAAAATTTTAGAGGAGGCAACCCAGTTCCCATTACACTCCACAATTCTCAGCTGGCTACTATCTTAGATACTACTTGTAATTAAAAATATTTAGGTAGCACTTAATATAAACACAATGCTTAAACAAGTGCGGCACTAGTGATAAGACTAATATAGTGCTCGCAACATTTTATCTAAACCTTCATAAAATAAAATAAATGGAGTATAGTTTAGAGAACCTTAAAATGCTATCTAGGTCCAAAATAAATGTTATTCAAATAAGGATAAAAGGTAATAGCGTTCATTGGATAATCTATTCCTATTTTTGTAACATAAATTGCCATCAAACCCACTAAACTTTCTAACTCCTACCATATTAGTCATTCCGTCGGGTTGACTGTTAGATTGACCATTAAGTGTAACTAGACAGGATTTTTCTACAATTTTTTTGAGTTTTGGGATACAATTTTGAATAAAGAAAATTTTGAGACCTCTTTTACAATACTTATTACTCCTATTATCATAACATAACATTAATACTCCTATATACATAAAAGAATGTCATCTTCCTCCCGTTCCGTCGCCTACATACATAATTGCTATTGAAGCGTAAACACCAACGGATTCAATTTTCACAACAAGAAAGTCCCTTAATTAAACTTCTAGGTGAAGAGTTTGAATCATGTAACAATATAAAGCGCCAACAACGAATTGAACAAAGACAAATAAATAACATCCTCTCAAATATGAATCTCTCTTCTTTGAAGAAGCTTCAAACTCAAGTTGAAAAAGTGTCAAATTAACAAGTCTAATTCATAAAAATTGTTCTTTAATCTAGAAAAAAGGTTGTTGAGTTTTTCTTAAAGAAATCACACCACTTATTGATGAATCTTTTAATTATTTCATGCTAGCCCATGTAACTTTGAAGACTTATGACATTTAATTAGTACCATTTATTTGTGCTCGTTTATATATAAATTAGCTAGCGAGAGAACAATAATTGAGTAGTAGTGATGAGATCTATTTTAGAGTTTGTGAGCTGTCATTGAATCCTGAATTCATCAGCCGGTCAAGATTAGGATAAGAAATTATTTAGGGCCATTAGATATTTTTAATTGGATAGTCTAGGCGGCACATATATAGAAATGATGTGTAATCACTTAGACTTCTTTTTACATTAAAGTTTCTAAATAAGATCATTGTACTTTCCTTTTAACTTCCCGATTCAATTTTAAGCCTAATTTTTTTTTTGTTTTAGCGATTTGGCTCCATGGCTCAGCATTTCTCAATTTCATCAAACTTAATATGGTATCGAGCTATTGGGGTGAAACTGCGAAAGCATGAGATGATGGTATAGGAAATGGTAACAATAGTACGGGGAATGGGAATAATTTGTTGCCGCTCCTTTAAGCGATGGAGCCAAGCTCTTTTGATTACAAAGCGGATGATCCCTTGTATGCGCTTCGGACCATAGTGCAGTGCGGGTATTTGATGTTTTTATGGAGAAAAATTATGTCTAAGGTCGATGGAGTAGTGATCACTCTTGGAAGCAAGAGGTGACTTTTGTTTCTTGAATGGAAAGTTTAAGAGCACGGTCAATGCGTTCTTCATATAAGTAATGGAGAAAGGTAGACTTCTACCTTGATTTCTTGGATACTTAATTCATTATCCAAGGAGATTTTAGAGATTTCTTGTTTGCGAATGATCTTGAAGATCTTTGGGGAAAAGATTAAAGAAGGTTTTGAAACTGCTTGTCGGTCTAGGATTTATGAGATTATGAGAGAGATCTGGGGCTAAGCAAGGTGGAGACTTCTGTTCCCGTTTACTATAACAAGATAAAGAGGTTATGAGATGAGTTAGGAGTATTGAGCTGAGTTTTGTAGAGACATGATGATGAAGAAAGGTCATGCAATTAACGTAGGACTCGATGAAATTTATGAACAAACAAAAGAAATCCGATTCTTTTGATGGAGCACATGCCTAAGGTGCCTAAGGTGTATGGAATGATAGTAAATATTGAGAAGCAAAGGTTGCTTCAAGAAGACAATAATTGTTACTATTGAAAATGTGGCTATGTATGCCAGAATCAATTTGAAAACAAGATGGGAGTGTGAGCAAATACAAATCAGGTTAGTGGCCAAGGGATACAATCAAGTAGAAGGTATAGATTATTTTGATAGTTTTTCACCAGTTGCAAAGGTGGTCATTTGTCGAGTATTGTGTGATTCTGCGGTGGCAAGTTAGCATTTGCATCAGCTTGATATTAACAATGCCTTTTTACATGATTATTTAGATGAGGAGATCTATATGAAACCTTCAGAAGGATACAATAAAGGACAGTCAAATCAAGTGTGTAAGCTTGTTAGATCCTTCTATGGCTTGAAGCAAGCTTCTAGGCAATGGAATCAAGAATTTATCACTCAATTGAAGACCTATGGTTTCATTCAATCTTATCATGACAACTGTTTGTTTACAATGCAATCTTCAGTCTGTTTTATGATGTTAATAGTATATGTTGATGACATATTGATAGCTGGAGATTTAGAAGAGGAAATACTCAAAGTGAAACAATTTTTACATAGGCAGTTCACGATAAAGGACCTTGGATTGGCTAAATATTTTCTAGGAATAGAAATCGCAAGATCTTGTTGGAAATTTATACAAAACTTATTCACAAACATAAACAAATAGCATACCGGATCTTTCAAAGTGTATATAATCAAATTACGAAATATATATATGAAATGAGCACTTGTGTGAAGTCACCAAATTTTTTCTCTCACAAAGCCTCATTTGATCTCTTTTGTAATTAGCGCCACAAATGGTAGATGCCTCCAATTGAGTCAGCAAGGAGGCGGTTGAATCACGCGATTGGATTTGCTAGAACCTCAAGAACAATTGGAGAACAAAATCAAGCCAAAATGGCTTGATTTATTTCGGCTATGGAGAGGGGAGGGGGCGGCTAGGAGGTGGTGGTGGAGAATAAGATGATTAGGTTTTCATCTTATAAAACTCCTTTATATAGCCCACTCCCTTTTAACCTGAATAGCTCGACCCGTTAACTAATATGCTAACTCGTTAAAATCATTAACTAACTAAATGCTAACAAGTAGGTAACTAACAAGTCACTAATGAGCTTTTCTAGTTAAATCGTCAATTAAACTAGCAAGTTAATTAGTTTGGTCTCGTCCAATTTGTATCTTACATTATCAATGTAAAACTCTCGATTAGTATCTCATTAGTTTCAATCAACTCTCAATGTAACAATCTGATTTAATTTCATACATGAAATAAAACTCAACGTCACTGTATGTGTGTGACTTTTTGGGCTCAGATAATAGTAGTTGTATAATAATATAATTGACCATTATTATTATTATAATGGTTATTCATGGGATCTAGCAAGCTGGCATAACCCATGATATTATCATGAGAACCTGTCTAGTAATTTGCAATTACTATTATTGAACACTTAGTTTGAGTAATCTCATTTAACTAAGACTAGTAAATGAATTGTTACAACAATTGTCACAATGGGCATAATTAAAAGTCAATATACATTGATTTCCATGAATCTACACAAGGCCTTTACATTACCTGAGAGAAAAGTACATTCTTGATATTATTAAAGATGGATTTACAGCAAGCAAAATCTGTAGCTACTCCTTTAGCTGTGGACTGACAAGCACATGATGAGGAGTCACCTTTCATTAAGGATCCTTCAGTTTATAGGAGATTGATATGGAGGCTCTTATACTTAAATTTCACCAGATCAGACCTTACTTATGTTGTACATCGAATTAGAGCCGGTTCTATGACACCCTCTGATGTCTCGTTTAATTTGCGTTACGTTGTGACGTATTTGAAGGGAACATCAAGCCATGGTCTATTTTACTCTGCTGGTTCAGACTTCAAAGTTGACTGTTTTTTGTGATGTAGACTGGGCTAAATGCAAGCTTACAAGGAAATTTGTGACTGGTTACTGTGTGTTCTTAGGGGGCTCTCTCATTTTTTGGAAGTCTAAAAAGCAATCGCGTGTGAGAGTCTTGTTGGTGAGTGAAGTGTTTCCCAAACTTCAAGTGAACTCTAATGGTTGAGCTATGTTATGAAGGATTTGAACATCAGTCTTGCTCTGCCTATTCCTCTATACTGTGACAACAAATCAGCATTGCAAATGATAGAAAATTCAGTCTTCCATGAAAGGAAAAAATATATTGAGATAGATTGTCACATAATAAGAGATCATTTCAAATTTGGATTTCTAAAACCTCATTTCATTCCTTCTAAGCAGCTGGTTGTAGATTTGTTAACAAAACCACTACATGGACCATTGTTCTATGCTCTTTTATCCAAGATGAGCTTTGGTTCAGTCAGCTCATCTTGAGGGGATGAAGACTTATGACATTTAATTAGTTTAATTATGTTTATTTGTGCTCATTTATGTAATTAGTTGTAGAGAAGACTCAATGATTGAGTAGTGATGAGGAGATACGTTTAGAGTTTGTGAGCTAATCATTGAGTCCTGAAGATTGATCGAGGGTCAAGATTAGGATAAGAAATTATTTAGGGCCATTAGATCTTTTAGTGGATAATCTAGCCGACCTATATATAGAATGATGTCAATCACTTAGACTAACTTTTTACATTAAAGTTTCTAAATAAGATCATTGTACTTTCGCTTCTTCCCCGATTCCCCGATTCAATTTTATGACCTAATTTTTTGTTTTCTTAGAATTCGGCTCCATAAACTCAACATTTCTCAATTTCATCAAACTTAATATACTTTGAATCACCATAGCCATCCATAAATCTCCCTTCGTACTACCACTGACATCGTCTCACTTACTATCATTCATTAAATCCGCAGTATGTTCGAGATGATTGGGGAAAGAAAGATGGTGGATGTAAATGAGATGGGTTATCGAGGTAAATGGAAGACACCTTTCTTGAAGAGCTAAATGGCATTGCGGGGCGGCGATAAGGGGATTGAGTTATGGCGTTTCTGAGGCGGTGAGAAGATGAAGACCAACTTTTTTGTTTATTTTGTTATTATTGTTATAATCATAAAAAGACCTAAATTCTTTCTTTATTTAAAATAATATCCCAAAACTCTAAATAATTGCAAAAAATCCTGTGTAACTATACTTAACAATCAATTTAACAGTCAACCTGACGGAATGGTTAATATGATAGTATTTTGAATGTTTAGTGGGTAGAATGAAAAAAGTATTATATAGTGGGTGGAATGAACAAAGAGAATAGTCTTATGGACGGCATTGCCTTTTGTCATTCAAATAATGACTCATTTATAAATTAATACACCGTGCCTTTTATCATTAAATTAAAATTAGGTAGCATCTTCATAGGCATAAATTTTTGCTCGGGCTTATACTTGAGCTCGACTTTCTCACAAAAGAGGTAAAACAATTGTCAACTCATATCAAGTAGAAATCAAGTAATAAACAAATAGTTACTCTTTTAAAGTATTGTGGATTTGTGGAGTCAAATGTTAGGATTTAAGACCCCTAAATCACTTTTCGGAGTTTCAAGCAATCAATAAAAACAACAGAAATTTAAGTGCGGAAATAAGCAGAGACACAAGAGTTTTATACGGGGTTCCCCCTCTGATATGAAAGGTCGATCTGTTCTTTCTTCTTGAGATCCTTAATAAACCGAGGAAGATGGATTCTGGCCTCTGGTATTTAGGCTATATGTCATGTTGAGTATTTTCTTATCTGGCAGAAAATCTGTACCAAAACTATCAAGAACTAAGATAAACTATCTAAGTTCTTGAGAACAAAAACTATGTTCTTGATAATATTAAAGAGCACAATATTATTAGGATGAATTTCTCTATTCTATGTATTTGTGTGATGAATAAAACTCATAGAAGCATCCTATATTTATATGCAAAGAGTTATAACCGGTTGGGCCTCGAAATTAGGAAAGAATTGAAGTCAAAACCCCATTATAAAAAATCTTCGTTACTCGCCGCCATTGATCCCCGTCGTGACCCGACCTTTCCATAGGTCACGAAGCCAGTAACTCCAGCGAAACAACTCACCGTCGTGACCGTCCATCGTGACCACCACGTGGAGGTCGCAACGATGTATAAATTTCTTCAGCATTTCAACATCAACTTGGTTGACTTGAGTCGTATGTTAAGAAGACTCAACAAGTATGCCATTGTGTATATATATCATATTTTCTTTAATTCAAAATAATTAGACTTTCTCACGTATCCAATATAAATCTTTAATTTTAATTATTCTTTATTATATTATTAAAAAAATTAAAAAAATTAATATTATGAGATTATAAAAGACAAATTCAATTATATAAATTTTATATTTTTAAAATAATGAATAATTAATAATTGATAGTCGAAGTTCAATTTCAAAAAGTCGAATATCGATTATTTTAAATTGAAAGGACTAATAAGTTAAAATAATAAGTACTCTGTATATCATAATGTTGAAAGGCAGCTGTTACATTCAACTCCCGATTTAATGGTTACTGAACATTAAGCATTTAATTTATTGTACAGCAGGTTGTTTGCTCAAGAACATTTGGTTCAGATCTACAGCCTGCAAATTGAGTTTTGTCATCAGTTGACCAAACTCCATTCAATGCTTTTATGTTGAATGTATTAATCGTTTTTATTTCCAAACGTTAAATGGTTCGTACATAAACTTGTTTCCGAGTTAATGGCACAACCGTTCGAGATTAATGGCACAAGCAGTTTAGAATTGGTAAAAGTCGAGACTTATTAGGTTTTACTGTTTACATTTGTAAAATGATAGTCCCCGTTTCCTAGACTTTCAATTCTTTCGCTTCATTTAATTAATTTCACGTGTCAAAGTTTTGTGCTGAGTGTGTTATTATTAGTGTCGAAAAATATAAAATTGATATCGTTGAATTTATTTTAAAAATATTTCATAATATCATTTTTGTAATTTTCATAATATTATAAAAAATAATTGATGATTAAAGTTGTATCTCGAAAAATGAGAAATTCAATCAATTTAAAATGAAAATAGTATATTAAATGATCATTTTCCCGGTTAATGGTACACTTACACCAATACAAACTTCGAGAATTGTTAGTGCAATTAATTTATAGTAATTCCGTCTGACCACGAACTATGAGCATGATCTAATTTAGCCACACTTGAGCTATCTAACTATTAAATTGCCACTGAAGCCAACTATTGATTTCAAATTGCCCCCTTCACCTCTTTTTAATACCAAATAACTATAGTTCCAAATCAATTAAGGGTAGTATAGTCATTACTTGTACATTGGCTCATGATCCTCCCAAAGAAACCCACAACCATATACCTAAGATAGTGCAATTAAGTTTAGAAACCATTACAGGTAGCAGAAAATCATCTCGATAAGTTCAAATAGTGCGATTAAAGTTAGAACCTACTCGTATGATCTTTGTTATTTGGTGTTAAAGAGGCGAAGAGGCAATTTGAAACAATAGTTAATTCGAAACAAGAAACTCAAATATCATGTGTAGTTCGGGGGGCATGCGAAATTAAGCCTAATTTATAACCGGTATCTATTAATATACTTACAAACTTCATGATCAAACCTCCATTTCTTCAAACTTTAGGAATTATTTGTGTAATTATCTCTTATCCAAAAATCAATTCAAGACAAAAAAAGTGGTTGGTCATCTTATTTTCTCAACTTCAAGTCCAGTATGTAGTGAGTTAGGAAAAATTCGTAGCTATTTAAATCGTCTCGAAATTCTTAAATCTTGGAGTGCCGAAAATCTATTAAACTATTATGCTCCTTATTATTTAAATATGAATCAACCATATTTAATTTTTTAATTTTTTATTTCTATTCAAAATCTAATATCTAATATATTTCCAATTATAACAATTAATCATAAAATCTTGTATTATCACATAACATTACACAAAAAAGATCCGAAACAATTCAACATCAACTTCTTTTAATCACTCAAAAAATCTCTCCGCATTCTTGATCAATCCCATGATTCTCAAGCATATTGATGATATAGATTTATAATATAAATTATTAAAATAACACAAAGTGTGCAATACTAACATAAATCCAAATAACTAATAATGAGATTACAAAATAAAAAGCATCTAAAATCAATATTATCCAAAATCATGAAAAAATCAGAAAATGAAAAAAAAGATAAAAGTTGACTTTATATAACCAAATCAAAGCATAACGAAATAAAATTGCCATGAAGTTACAAACCCCATAAAATCTAATTTTGTGTAATGTTATATAATGATACAAGATCCGTGATGTTAGTGGTATAATTTGAAAATTACTGGAGTGGTAGATATTGGATTGTAAAAATAAAAAAATAAATCTAAAGAACTAAATGTAGTTTGGTTCGCATTCAAAAATAATAAGGACTTAATAGTCTAATCAATTTTTTGAGGCAGGCGTTTGCTGATTTTGAAACCAGCATATCTTCTAATTAAAGCAGGACCCCCAAGTTATACCAACTTGGACGACATGGCAAAAGAACCGAGCCCACCGGGCTATTCCTTAGGATTAAATCCGTTAGCCGGTTCGAGCGGCCCATTGAAGGCCCGAGCGGTGTCGATCCGTTTATTAATGGGGGCTGGATTTGTTCTTTAGCCTTAAGTTTTGGGATGTTATAGCACATGTTAGCCTAAAAAAAAGGTAGTAATGGGGGTTGAACCAATGACCTCTTGGTACAAAGAATAATTTAATGTCGTTGTCTGATGTTGATGATTTCTGAAATACGTGTATAATGATTGATTAACTTATTTAGTATTAAATAATATATAAATAAAAAAGCATAAGATACATCAATATATTATTTTTAAATAATAATTTTAATTAAAAACTATTTCAAGAAATAATTAAAATAATTTCATTTAAATCATGAAAGTTATTTAGTATTGCATAGTAAATGGATAACAACTTAAGATTCATTAATATATTATTTTTTAATTAATAAAGGTTGATTTGTGTCAAATAATATATTATATAAAGAGAAATATTCATGATAATATTACAAACTAATAAGATTGTATTCTAGTTCTTTTAATTATATGATAAAAGTTATTATTTAATGTTGAATATTCTTTAATGTATATGGATAGAGTATGAGATATTTATATATATGGTGTTAGATAATATATAGAATAAAATTATTAGATGGATCAATATATTATTTAAAAATTAAAGACTTTATATTAATGTAATAGTCTTTATCGATATCTTGTAAGAGGAAAATGTAATATTAAACAACGTATAATATGTATAAGTAAAAAAATTTACATACAATCTTATTAATTGATATATAACCTTGAATATTATTCGTTTAACAATATACTTATTTACCTCCAAACTTTATCGATGATAACATTTAAATTATAATATGCAAATAATTGGTTCATTAATAAATTAATAATGTTCTTCCAGCTTGAGTTTGGGCAAAATTCTCTAATTAGCCCTAATTAATTTTAAAGTAGTTGCTAAAAAGTCGGTCACAAAGAATTGCTAAATGCCCCGATCAAAAATTAATTGGCTATTATACCCTTATTATTTTTAATATAAATCAACAACATTTAATTCTTGAAATTTGCATTTTTTATTTTTACAAGCCAATATCTATTATATTTCTAATTATAACAATTAACATCACAAATCTTGCATTATCACATAACATTTCACAAAATTATTTAATTACAAAAAATTCTTTCAAAATAAACATGTACCTTTAGCCCAGAAAAACATTCGATTATGACACATAAAGATTACATATGCCCAAAGGTAAGAATTCTATTTCATTTACATTAGTGAGAAAGAGTTTTTAAGCAATTTATATAATTAAAATAAAGGCATTATCTAACTTGATTGCATCCCCATTGAAAAAATTAGATATGAAATTAAATTTATTTTGTGTAAGGTTGTGTTATATCTACGAGATTTGTGATGATAAGTGTTATAAATTAAAATAGAAGTGAATCTTGGATTGTAGATATAAAAAAATTAAAAATTATATGTGATTGATCCATACTCAAAATAATAGGGACATAATGATCTAATCAATTTTTTAAGACCGACGTTTAATAATTTTAAGACCAGCATTTAACAGCTCCCTTAATTTTCAGCATCCTAAATTCCTAATGTATTTGTAAGTTGCTCCAAGTTGAGTTTTTATTTTTTTTTACAAAACACTAATTGGAAATTTATTAGAAATGAATCTTTTCAATAGTCGATGTCGTGCCCGTACGTCACTTAACTTGTTTAAAGCTAAAGGCATTTATATCAACTCTCCTAAAAATTATAACGATTTTTCTATCTTGTACGCTTAGGGCACATGATAATAATGACAAATGCACACTATAATCATTTAATGCTCATAAATTATGTTAAGAGATATTCAATAGATAATGAAGAATTATTATTTGTGTAACAATTCATTTTTAGTTACATTCACACAAGGTAAGTCGACCACATTGATTAATATTGATTTTATTTCTATAAATTGATCTTTTTAGTATCCAAATTTAAGTAATATTTCGTACTTTATATATTAATAAAAAATATAAATACGAATATTTTGAAATTAATATATAGTAAAAATTTATTTTGAGATATAATAATTTATAGTAATAAAATATATAGATTATTGTACATCATGTTTTTGTGGAAATAATGAATAGTTACAAATACTTACGGAGCATAATTTTAAACGTATAGTGTAGATGGTTTACTTAATTTATGTATTAATCTGAGTTTCGATTGCAACCTTGGTTTTGTTTAATTAATTACTAGCAATTTGTCTACACTTAATTAAATCTAAATTTTATTTGATGAAATTGAAAAATCACTACAAATTCATTAGTATTCATTAAAGAACCTTAAAGAGTATACAAATTTGATTTGAAAAATTAATATATTTGAGTATACACTTATTAATATAGTGATAGTTTTTTTTTTTTTAAATGACATGGGGTAATATGATAATTTTGACTCCTATAAGATAGATAACTAACTGTATAATACTCACTCCATTCCTCATTAGTTGTCTTTCTAAATGAATTTTTATTTCAAATTGGTGTCTCTTTTTAGCATAGAGAAATTGTAATTCTATATTTTCAATGTATTTTTATTTATTTTCTTATTAAATTATCAACCAACCAATGATATATAGTTTCAATTAGTGTCATTTACCTTTTGATAATACTTTTTGATTACTTTTTCATTTTTCTTAATAATCTAATAATGCCAAATAAATTTGAAAAATAGTAAAATAAACAGAGAAAGTATAAGATTGAAAAGGATAAAATGAGAATGTAATTTTTGGTGAAGCCAAGTAACTACCTACACATATTCTCTTTATATATAGTATAGATAATTCCTTACAAAAAAAACACTATGTAACTGAAAAAATAAAAAATAAAGAGACAGTAGGCGGTATGAAGTCTCAATTAAGGGAGCGTATTTCACCGTAAATTTAGTGAATATCTCTAATTAATCCAAATGATTATAGTGTGCATTTGTAATTTTTATCATGTGTCCTAAGGTACAAGATAGAAAAATCGAAGTTATAATAGTGGTTGGAAAAATTAAAAATTGATTAAATGATGTTTTTCACCTAAAAATAACCCAGGCCTCAAAAAATTCTTATACGAGAATTTGTACCTCTCTATATTATTTATCTATTCTTTTTACGTTATTGAAAATCTTAAAATATGATTTTTATGTTTTGGATAAGATAATAGGAAACATTTAAATCTGGCTTGTAAAAAGCTAGCGCAAAAATAAGAAAAGTGATAATTATAAATATATTTAAATTTTTTTTTAAGGAAACTGATGTATATACTCTAAATCAAGATAACTATCAATTTTAAACCACTAAATAATAATTCAAATTATAATTCAAGTTGCTAGCTTGTTACCTTTGCGTTTCAATTATATGCTATTATCAGTTGTTGAGTCACCTATTAAGTATTACCAAATACTTTACCTATGTGTTTACCTGTTAAGTATTGACTAATGTTAATCAAACCATATACTTTTGAGGAGTAATCACCTGAGTTGTTATACACACATCAAAACAATAAAATGGTGAAGAATGAAATTACTGAAATATCCCAGCAAACTACTTAGTAAACTAAGTAGCAGTAAATGGTGAAGAATGAAATTACTGAAATATCCCAGCAAACTACTTAGTAAGCTAAGTAGCGAATTGTGTCAGCGTTTACTACCTAATAAACAAAGGCTGCACTTGCTACATAGCTGTTCATTTGTTACTAAACAAACAAATTCCTTGATGGCTTAAAACTAAACAAACAAAGTAGTTGTTCGCTAGTTTGGTAAGAAACATAGTAATTGTTCGCAAGTTTGGTAAAAAACAAGCATCTTAATTGTTTGTAAAACGAAAAAAATGAGTATGCTCGTTTGTTGTAACATAAAAAAATGCAAAAAAAAAGTCGATAATGATCTTTATTGATATTGAATCAAAGTACAAATACTTATTTTACATTGTGAAATTTGTTGGGACTACTTCCACAATTTAACAGTAGTGGTTTTGATACCTCGTTTGTTTCTAGTCAAACTTCTAGACATGTATTCAACCGGTCGAACAACAGTTCGATCTGGAACCAAGACTTCTAGCCTAATGGTTATTACCCCAAACCTCCATATGAGAGGTCTTGGGTTCGATCCACAGAAGGTCTTATAAAATATTCCCCTACGGAAAAAAAACGGTCGTCTGATTGGTGGACAATTCCTAGTTTGAACTTGTAGTCTACGTAGTAGATTCTTGTCTTGAAAACGCTTTCTTCAAATCATGAAGAGAATCTCCGACAAATTTGAACGATGCATTACAATATATCGTTTATATGTGTGCTATAGCTTGATTTATAAAATTTGATCGATTTGAATTAACTTCTGACAAATATATTCCACATATTATCTCGACAAAGGTTAGGGACATACACCAGCGTCTAGTTGGCATGAATTTCTTTGAATAGATGGGCATTAAATCGGCGACGTTATTTAGGGCACTTGGATACAGAAACTATTATCAATTAGTTAGAAAAAATAGCAAATGAAAAAATTAAAAATATTTACTGACCTTTTGACCAATACCAAAATGTGAGTAAGCATGATGATGTTCCGTTATTGTTCTGGTTTAGAACTTTGATTATGCAGAAATTTATGGGTTGTGACAAGTAATCATAAAATTATATATGATCATAAAAATAAAAAATAAAAATGCATTATCATCAATACGCAGCCGTAGTTATGAAATTAAGAAAATAAAATGTTAATATATGATCGCCACAAAATATAATATAGGTAATGAAAAATATGCTTTAAAGGCATGATACAACTGGCGAGTACATCGTATTTACATTGACGCCCACGTCTCCCCGAGGTAGGGTTATGCACTCTATATGAATCGCAGGAGAAACCAACACAATAGTCATCGGCGTTTGCGTAGTATATCGCATGGGACCCGTCGTATACAGGTTGAACGTGGTGAAGTTGCATACAAACCATGTATGATCAGAATCTCCTTACACTCTTGAATATTCTCCACGTTACCTACGAGTTGGGTCCCAAAAAGCTCAATGGTACTTTGGGTGGGGGTAGGATCAGTTGTACCCTCCGAACTATGGGTGCCTCCTCTCTCCATATCGTTTCCATTGAAATTCAAAGAGACTATATTCACTAACTTCGAATGTCCCCTATACACATAGAGTTGCTTAAGCGACCTATAAGTGGACATTACCACTACAGGTTCTATTTATATGACCAATTCCTCCATTATATGCTGATATATTGAAAAATTTATCAATGTACATGGAATGATAAGCTATGACTTAGAGCATTAGTGGCGATTCTGAGGAATTGATGAATGGTTCGGGTTAGGAACAATCTTCTGCAAACTTCTTTCCATGACCATAACTGCTAGGCGGGTCTTAGCGGCTTATTCGAATGTTGACAACTTTGTTCTCAAAATATCTTGTTGGAAATCAATAGTTATTGGTTTATTTAATATGTCCATTAAACGATTGTTGTAACGATTCATTTACTAGTTTAGTAGATGTGGTATATAAGCAGAACTTCAGCCATAGTAATTGTAATTACTAGTGAGTTCTCCACGATAATATCGGGGGAGTTATGTCGAGATTATAGATTCCAAGCATAACCGTTATAATAAAATTAATGGTCTATTATATTGTTATACTCACATGCTATTATCTGAGCTGGTCACTTTTATCTGATGATGTTGAGTTATATTTCTTATCTGAGAAATAAGCGATTGCTTGTTAGGTGAGTTGATTGTGATCAACAAATATTCTCAATAGAATTTTATATTAATAATGTAAAATATAAAATTAGATAAACTCGAATTAATTAGTTAGTTTAATTAATTTAATGATTAGTTAGCTCGTTAATAACTTGTAAAGTTACTTATTAATAACTTGTTAATGTTTAATTTACTAACGGTTTAATTAAATTAAATGAGAATTGACTCGTCAAACTATTAGGTTGAGCTTTAGGTTAATTTGAGAACCTACATGGCGGTGATTAGGTTTTTACATATGACCGCAGCTTAGCCTTTATGAGGAAGAATTTTGGCCTGCACAGAGGCGAAAATATCAAAGTGCAAACTTGATGAAGTTTGCTTTGATTCTTCGTCGATCTACCGGCGTTACAGCGGTCAAAGTTGACCTCTCACGGTGTATGCGACCAACTAGAGGCATTGTCGTTTTGTGATCTTGCTGTTGAAATTCAAAGGAGAGCCGTGAAATAATTGTTGATGGCGTTTTCGGCTAGCGTTGTAAGTTACGATTTTATGCCAATTTAAATGATCTGATATGCTTTTGTTGGTTTAAGTTTTAGAAACAAGTTTTATAATAATTTCATCATATCTCACTCCTGAGTCGGTTCTTGTAGATAAATGGGTGACATTGCCCAAATGTGGACACGTCGTGGCTACCAGATATAATGTCGTATTTAAGGCATTACTGACGTTGCAGGAACAACTGTCTTCAAGTACGCATGTTGATCCAAGGGGACATGCAGCAGAACTCTCTTTGGTTTTTGGGGAATGTTGTTGATGGAGGGAATCATTTTATATTGGTAAGATCTAATATCTCTCAAATTATGAATTACTTCGTTTACATATTGATACTAATTTGTCAAATTTAAATTGTAGTTACACATGATCATCACTGATCATTCTATCCCCCGATAGCATTGTATTGGAAAAATGGGCCAGTCTTGACTTTCGAGGTTTAGAAATTCAACATGAGATAAAGATCAACTTATTCATAGCGTTACGGGTAGATGAACCGTCGTCGCCGAGAGATATCAATGCCAGTAGATGTTTTAGCCATTTCATCATTATTTAATTCGTTCTTATTATTTAATTCATTTTTATGTAATTAGTATTAAATTATTTTTATCTGTAATTAATTATTTAATTCATTTATGTAATTAATTATTTAATTCATTTATGTAATTAATTATTTAATTCATTTATGTAATTAATTATTTAATTCATTTTTAATATCTTGTAATTAATTATTTGAATTCATTCTTATATAATTAATTATTTAATTCATTCTTATGTAATTAATTATTGAATTTATTCTTATCATAAATTGAATTCATATTTTATTTAAATATATAAGAATGAATGTGTTTATAAGAAAACTAACCACCTATTTACATGCTTCTTAGCTAACAAACTAATTGGGTTTAGATTTACTTTTTTATAAACTTGAAAATAAGTAGTTTCTTACACTTTTGTTTTTAATTAAACAAGCACCAACATAGTTTGCTTGTTATCTTACAAGCATTTCCCGCGTTTGTTAGTTGGTTTATAAACAATGAGTATTAAATGGATACAAATTGATAAAGCAGTAAGCTTGTACCATGTTTTCTTGTTTTGGTGTATGTATATTGGAGCCGTGTCCTTGAAACCCCAAGCAATGTCCAACACATAAACATCAGTTGAAATTCGTTAGCATACGCTTCAGAGCTTCCGTAGGAAACATTACCACTTTGAATTCACGCAAGTACTCTTAGCACCTCAATTTGAATATTTGTACAAGTTGAAGCAAGGACGACAAGAAATCTATATGAAAGCAATTATAATACTTACTAAATTAAACACTATATTATCTCCTCTACATAAATAGACAGGCCCTTACTCTTCATGCATGACCAAGTCTGCATAATCGAGGGGGTCCAAGCGACCAAGCCACTTTAACAACTAGTTGTTATGTTAATCTGATATTGCTTCATTTGATCTTCCAATTAATAACTATGATAAAAATTCGTCCCACATTTATTTAGCTTATATTCAAATCAACATTTACATCCATCAATAACTAATATGGTATCTATAGAATATGACATTTTACCCTTCATATTAAATAGAGCAAATCATTTATCACATTTCATGTCCTCATGCATGACATATCAATCATGTCACAACAACGGTACGATTTAACATTCAATTTCATACAAAATAAGACATCCAATACACAAATCCTTTATAATAAACGAACACAATCTTTGTATTAGTAATTATGTCAGAATCCGATTCTAGTATCTCGTGCCCACATCAAAATAGAATTATCAACTGTCAAAAGAATCTACACGTACAATAGTCAACAATTAGCAATCAATTTTGTTTCTTTATATACATAATATTACATCCTTTTCTTTGATCAATAATTAGTCACAAAACCAAACAAATGTATGACCCGCAACCAAGTCCGGCAGACATTCATTAGGTTAACCTAACGTTTTTACAGCATTAAAATGCCGGAGTAACCATTCAAAACGACGTCGTTGTACTTCCAGAAATTCCTCCATTTTCGAGAAATAGGTCTGATAAGTAATTACCCAAATCTTCAGGGGCATATCTAACAATTGATTCTTGTCCAATTTCTCTCCTAAATGTACCACGATAATGTTCGTAAAACTCTTTATAAGTTGGAACTATTTTTTTGGCTAATGAGACCTTGACTTGTTCTCTCAACTTTGGATCGGGTATGACCCATGTAGATTGGATCCGGTAGGCTTCTTCAAACCCGGAATTGAATTTTTTGAAACAATCTTTCACATATTCTTGTGACATGTCCTCCATTGGATCATCCGGAAATGCTGAGAACACTTTGCTCCAACCCATTCTTCCATAATTGGATACATATTGCCTAACCTTTGCCCCGTTTTTCGATAACCATTCGGACCCCAAAATGGTTACCAAATTAGAGTTCCGGATCTTGGTAACCACATAGTTAAGGTTATTGGCTAAAAACATGTAAGCTAGTGCGACGTTCTTGTAAAGCTCGGCCTTGGCGTCGAGCTTGCACAATAGTACAAGTATCAACCACGCCACCCGTTGAGCCAACAGGGACTCACCACAATCATCAGAAGAGTCATCTGAGGCGCGGGACCAGAAGTAAGCATCCGGGAGGGGGGACTTCACTACCAAAGGCCAATCCGCAACAATGTCCTCCAGGGAATCCCTGTAATCCGCCAGAAAAACCAAATAGTTCATCACATACCGAGTCAGGGGATGGATTCCCCCACCAGGGACAGCCTTGGAGGTGTCCTTTTGAACAGCTGATTCGAATTCGGACAACATGAAACGTACGCCTTCTCCTAGTTTCACCATTGATGTTACAGCCTGTGATCTCACGGCTGAGAAAGAATCAAACGAGAAAATCACTTCAATTTCAGGCCAAAGTGTTGAAATTGCCTCATACAAATCCAAAATTCGAAACATTTTCTCGGGTGATAATTTCTTGTATTTAGCTACAATTTCCGGGAAGGTGAACAACGCTAGTGCACGATCTCTAGCAACCTCCACAAAAATGGACTCAATCATTTTTTCCGATGAAGAGAAAACGTAGTCACAAAGTATTCTTTCTCCGAGGAAGATGTTCTTAATGGCGATTTTTATCCCTTTGAGCCAATTCTTGATTTTCAACTCGATATTATCCCAATCATGTTTCTGAATTTGTGAAGGAGTTAGGATTTTTTCCAGGACTCCGAGGTTGTAAAGGCTCTCGTCAACAATCGATTTCCGGGCAAGTTTGTAAATGGTGACACATTCTTTGCTATACCCTGAAGAAATCATACACTCTGCAATTATCTTCAAATCCTCCATGATTGAGTTATTATGATTATTGGGTTCTTCTTCAACTTCATCATTGTTGTTGTGAGTAGATTCTTCATCATCTGAACAACTAGTACTCGTTGACGAGGCGTTGGAGATGGATTCAGGATCAAGAATCTCTCGGTTTCTTGACAAAATGTAATGGAATTCTTTTTCCAGTCTTCTCATTGCCAAGTCCATCAAATTCTGAGCCCTGATTAATGATTCTGAGCTGGAATCATTCTTTATCAAATATTGCATAGTTTCTTTAAGTTCATGAATTGCACCTAACAGTTGTTTTGCCTGTTTAGGACAATTCCTGAAAAGGGATGAAAAGTTTGAGTATGTTGAGCCACCCTGGACTTCCCATTGAGTTATAATTGCCTCAGCATTGTCTATATTCTCCTCCATCATTTGATCGGAAAACGTGTACCGCGATCGGTTAGAGGAAGAGGAGGAGGAGGAAGTGGTAGTGCTCTCAGAGTGTAGTGATGATGAATCTCTTGATGAAAAGAAATTAGTCCTCATATTTAATAAAGGTATAAATGTAACGTTTGCAAATGCTAAAAGATGACTTTAGTTTTGAAATGATGATAATTGAATGTGGGATAATTTAGTTGGGTTTATAAGAAAAGTTTGGCCATTAAAGGATTTGATATAATGAAGAGGTGTATATAAACTATATATAGAGGTTGGCAAGAGAGGGTGAGATGGTGACTATAAGAATCAATCAGTTCATTGTTGACTAGTTCAGTAGACACGGTTTAGGCCTTAGGGAGTTAGGCTGAACTGTTATAGACACACCAAAACAGTGGGAAGTTGGGGTGAAATGATGATTTTGCACCCTATTTGTAAGTGTAATAGTTACAAAAATAATGCTCAGGGGTAAAATAGTCATTTTACTGCTAAAATCACTATTTTGGTGTGTGTATATTGAATCCCGGAGTTAGGGAACTAGGGGAGGGTAATCTTTTGTTTTTTTGGATTCTTCTGTTTGGGTTTGTAATATCTTTCTCTCAAAATGGTTTGTTTCTAAGTTGCGTATTAAGGATAGTCACAACACTTATGATAAAAAAAAGTTAGAATGGTGAATATTATCACCTTAGAAAACATCAGATTAACAAGATCAAAATATATCTACCTCATTCATGTTCATTTTATTGCATTAAAACAAGTCGATGTTTGAATTAATTGTAGATTTGGTTCTAGAGAGTGGGATGGTACAAATGTGCAGATTAATTTCCGAAAAATGGTATAAATATTAGAAAATGACAAATAGTGCACATTCATCCTTATTTTGGTCATTAAAAAACATGGACAAACGTGTAATATTTGTCATTTTTACGGATAAATGAGCTACATTTATATTACTTTTTGGATTCTAATCTGCCACCTCTCGATCTTCCGAGTTAAAACATTATCAAACCTTTGACTCGATGTTAGATTATTTACATGCCTGGATATTGATTATTTGATTAAAAAAATATCAAGGACACTATATAAAAATGAAGATAATAACAATTAAAATAATCATATTATTAGCAAACTATATTGAACGTTATAAGGAGATGTCAAGCATGAGACAATTTCGTATTAAGAATAGTGAGTGCCAAAAACATCATAACAAAAATTGGGCCAAGGCCGCCAGGAAATCTATTGGATGGTATTTGAGTATTGACAAATTACCGGTTACCAGCCTATCCGAATTCGTGGTAAATCACGTCGTCAGCGGATTGTTTCATTAGGAGCAAGTCCTTGTCGTGTATAATAAATGTACAAAAAAATACTATCAAAATAAGTAAGGTTGCTTATTTCTACATTAATGTTTTTAATAAAACTGCATGAGAAGACCATTTCAATTAAGGTACTTGATGTATTAATTAATTAATGTTCTCAGATCTAATATTGTTTGACTTCTTCCACGCACTTAGACCTGCTTGTTATATGGTACATATAATATAAAAATATGTTAAATGACCCTTATAATTATTATTGTTAATATTCAAGTTTGATTAATTAAGATATTTAAGTCCTCCATCCTTAAGTTAAGGTTGCGACCAAAGTGCACTCAAAACATAGGAGTACAACTCAATCAAATACCTTTTAGATTTGCAGTAGTATTGCCATTACTTGTTTGATTATAGCAAGAAGTATCAAACATATTTGCTTTCTCATACTTCTTCTTCCATTTCTATCTAAATGACCTGTTAATTTTATTAAAAAAAATATTACTAAAATAATTTACTTATTAACTTTAGTTTTTAAAATTTATAAGTCAATTTTTTTAACTAAAGTGAGAAATAATTAGAACACTAGGTGTTATCTAGTTCAGTGAAAGTAGTTCACTTTATCTTTTAATATATTCACGGATATGCGGGTATACAGACGGCCTCCGGTCAACTTCCACCAAGTCAAACCTTTTTTTTATGCATATTCTATATAATCATTGTAATTTAAATTGATGAGTTAATACTTGTAATATAAAATCACCTCAAGTTACTTTCTTTTTCTGGCCTTCATTTTTTTTTCTTTTTTTGATAAACAAGAAAAAAATTTGTAGATTAATAGTATATGTAGACTAGTTTATGGCCTTCATGAGTCTCATTTACAAAACTTACTAAGTATGGTGCTTACAAATGGTACAATTGTACTTTCACCTTAATTCAAGTAGAAATATATAACCATTCCCAGTAAACATTGCATGCAATGTGTGTTAGTTAATGAAAAGAAACTTAAAATGTCTTAAATGTCACGTTTTATATGAACTGTCCAATAAAATATGATAGTTATAGATGATTCAACGATGTGTAACTATATAAGCACGATACTTATAGAATTTGTGTAGCATTAGTGAAACTCCATCCGGAGATCCTTTCGAGTTTGGTAAAAATCTCCATTCGATCGTTGTCTTCAGTGCCTTAATTTGTTTTCGATCAATATCGTTCTTTGTAGAGGCAAAGTTGGTCACCCATGTATTTTACGCGTTTAATCGAATTTTTCCGAATTTTCAAGGGGATATTTTTATCATTTCATATATAATAAAATAAAACAAAAAATAAGTCCATATCCCTCCCCATCATCTTCCTCAAACCACCCACCCCAACTACCCGTACCCCCTCCCCCCTTACCTGCAAATCAATATCAGGAAAGTTCCTAGTTCTTGCCAATCTTTCAGCAGTTTCATGACCTATGACTCTAGAATCTTTCAATACACCACCATTGAGTACCCAACAAAGCAAGATTATCAAGGTTGAGTTCATCAGTCCAAGATAAACCGAATAGCATGTAATTAATACTAATGTAATCAAAATAAATAGTCTAAAATTGCCATGCCTAAGTTAACATGACTAACTTCATGGCGAAATCTAGTAAAATGACAAACTGAAAGTTTCCATTTTGCCGCAAGAGTTCAGTCTGAAACTATAACTCCAATAAAACAGTGCCAGACTCGTCTAAGCAACAACTTTGCTGGCAGTGGTTGATTCATATTTCCAGTTGGGCGGAAGCTTCTTGGTCTTCTTATAAGGAAACAACAAGGTGGGGGTGAGGAGTGAGGTGGGGTGGGATGGGGTGGGTGGTTTGGGAAGGTGAGTAAGGGAGGGTGTGATGATTTATTTTTGTTTATTTTATTATATATGAAATGACTAAAATACCCTCTTGAAAATCCAAAAAAACTCGATTAAACGTCTAAAATACATGGAGCGATCAACTTTGTCCTTCAAAGAACGATAATGATCGAAAACAATCATAGTTAAAGCACAGTAATCGAATGAGGATTTTTAGCAAATGTGAGTGATTTCCGGTGCTATTTGCTCTTGAATAAAAGTGTTGGTGATATTTTTGTAATTATTTTAAAATCCACTGAATAGGACTTATTAGAGTGGAGATTTCAAGTGGTCTATATTATCTTTAGAGTCAGATATCATTATGAACTTGATTACTCTTTAACTTTAAAAAAAAAGTAGCTTTGGTGATTTCATACTTCTACATTTTATGGGAATTACCGACTCTTTCATACGGCTCAGGATCAGTTCAAATGTCATTCTTTTTAGTGCCAAAGCCCAAATGTTAGAAGATTTGTCTATTAGTTGGCAAGATATTGAACATGCCTTATGTATTTGTCCAAAGTAAAAAATAATACTCCGTACAAGTGATTTGTCAAAAGTAAAAATAATCTCCAATATAATACCAAATTACAATTTAATCCTAGAAGTCATAAGTTCAACTTATTCTTCATATTTTATAAAATAATACTCTCCATTTTTTTTAGTTATCGTTTTAGCAACTTTTTGTCACATGCATTAAGAAAAAGAAAAAGTAGTATGAAAAATAAATTTAAATATAGAATGACAATAATTTAAACAATATCATTAATTGGTTGTTTATTTCAAAAGAAAAAATAGTCAAAAAGTGCATTGAAAATGTAAAAAAAAATATTTATTTTGTTAAAATGACAACTATAAAATAATAATATTTTTGGCTAAAACAACGGAAGGAGTAATGATTTACAACATAACAACACATCAATTATTAACATCAAAATTCCGGTCACTACTCGACTTACAAGGGTATAAGCTCAATTGGTAAAAAAATTAAAGAAAGTGATAAGTACCAATATTCTTGTGTCTTCATAATAGGTGTGAGTTCGATTTTCATAAGGAGCAAACATTGTGTTAAAGTGGTTAAAAGTAAAGTTCTAGTCACAGATCATTGGAATCATGATCGCTTTTAAAACGTATTTAGAGCGAAGCCATGATACGCATTGAGTGTGGTTCAATGACTTTTACAACGGCTAGCGCAACTTCCCAGGAGTATAATATTCCTCTACTTTTAAATCATTTTGTGAATGGTCAAGATCTTGACTTCAACTCAATAACCAGGACCATTATTTACCATTCCCAATAAATCTATTCACTCGTCAAAACCAACAAGAAATAAATCTTTCCCAAAATTGGTAGTTTTGCCTACCAATTACCATGCAAATGCAAACCAGTAACAGTAAAATATGGCACAAAGCGTTTTTCACTCGTCATTACAACTATATTCATCACATAATTAGAAGATTAAGTAAGAGTAACTAGTAAAAGATCATTGTAATATTTCATGCCTAACTAAATATGGAACAAATCGTTTTCCATAGTCATTTTGTCCCAAATTAAAAGGCTACAAAAAAGCAAAAAACATTGCCCTACATGGCTACATAAATAGCTCTACCGCGTTAGAGTTAATTACTCAACAACAGTAGTGCAGAATAATTTATAGAAATAGTCAACATTTCACATTCATTTTTCAGTGCACTCTCTTTATGCAACGTCTATATATACACCTAACAAATTCTAATTTCTCAAGAATAATTTAAGAACAACTACAATCAATCACCATGCAATGCAAGAAGATATCTTAATTCTCCAAAATAAATAAAGCCCTCTAAAGTTGGTTCTTAACACACTCAAAATTTAACACATGAGGACCAGTTTATTTTCAACACCGACGTGCTCAGAGCGCACTTCTACTTCCTCCTCCTCCTCCTCGAGATATCGTGCTCAGAAAACTTTTTCAGAGCAGATGATGGCGGAAAATATGGAGAATGCAGAGACGGTCATAACGAAATGGGGATTCCAGGGTTGTGAAAACTACACGAAATTCTCATCCATGTTCCGCGAATATCCTGAAGAGGCAAAGAAGCTATTGAAAGCAATCCAGGAGGTTCAGAAAACCATGTACTATTTGGTGAAAGATGATCCTAGTTCTAAACAGCTTATCCGAGTTCAGTATTTGATGGAGATTTCCATGAGGAGACTGGAAAAAGAATTCCATTTCATGTTGTCCAGAAATAGGAACATTCTTGACCTTGAAGCCATCTCAAATCAATCTTCCAGCATCTCTTCCTCAAGGACTAGGATCTCCGATGATGTAGAATCCGCGTACAACAATGGTGACACAGAGGAAGAAAACAAAGTTTCAAATGCATCTATCATGGATGATTTGAAGACAATTGCAGAGTGCATGATTGCTTCAGGCTACGGAAAAGAATGCATTAACATCTACAAACTTGTTCGAAAATCTATCCTTGACGAGAGCCTGTACAACCTAGGTGTCCTTGAAAGAAAAACATCTCCATCAAAGATTCAGAAATTACATTGGGACACTCTTGAGCTGAGGATCAAGAACTGGCTCAGATGTATAAAGATTACTATGAAAGATATATTTCTCGAGGAGAGAATAATCTGTGATCATGTTTTCTCGTTCTCAGAGAAAATTTCTGAATCCTGTTTTGTGGATGTTGCTAGAGACCGTGCTCTAACATTGCTCAGCTTCCCGAAACTAATCGCAAATTACAAGAAATTATCAGCAGAGAAAATGTTTTGCGTTTTGGATATGTACGAGGCAATTCCAACTCTCCAGACGGAGATTGAAGTCATTTTCGCATTTGATTCATGCTCAGTTGTAAGATCACAGTCTGTGAAGTCACTGGTGGCGCTCAGAGAAGCCGTTCGTACAATGTGGTCGGGATTTGAATCAGCTATTCAGAAGGACAACAGTAAGGCAGTCCCTGGTGGAGGAATTCATCCCCTGACTCGATACGTGATGAATTATTTGGTGTTCCTGGGTGACTACAGTGGTTCCCTGGAAGACATTGTGGCCGATTGGCCGCTGGTAGTGAAATCTCCACTTCGGGAAACCTACGTCCCCGCTCACACTTCACCTTCATCCTCCGTCCATGACACTGACGAGGGCGGACAGGGGTCGGTTTTGGCCAAAAGGGTGGCCTGGTTGATATTTTTAATCCTATGCAAGCTTGATGCCAAAGCTGCTCTATACAAGGACGTCTCACTTGCCTATCTATTCTTAGCCAACAACCTTAACTACGTGGTTGAGAAGATCCGGAAGTCAAACTTGGGAGCCATTTTGGGGTCAGAATGGATTTTCAACAATGAAGCAAAGGTTAAGCAATACACATCAAATTATGAAAGAATTGGCTGGTACAAAGTAATAACATCATTTCCAGAGCATGCAATAAATGAAATGACCCAAGAAAATGTCATGGAATGTTTCAGGAAATTTAATTCCGGGTTTGAAGAAGTCTACAGGATCCAGTCATCATGGGTCATTCCAGATCACAAGTTGAAGGAACAAGTCAAGCTATCATTAGCAAGAAAGATAATTCCAGCTTATAGGGAGTTCTATGATACTTATCGTGGCACATTTCGAACTAAACTTGGGGAAGTTCCCATTATCAGATTCAGTCCGGAGGATTTGGAAAGTTACTTATCCGATTTGTTTCATGGCGATGGAGGATTCTCGGGAAGTACAACGCCGCCGCATTGATGTGGTATATCTTCACATAACAAACTCGGCCGTCATAGGAAGGAGGGCGGCAATGGGATCTGCATGCTCACAAATAAGGATCAACTGATCCTGTATAGAGAAATTTTGACCCAATGGTAGATAATACATACTTTATTTGGGTGAAGTTATATATACATACTTTTAAGAGTGATAGAAACTTGATAATACAAAGATTTTTATGAACTATCGAGTTGGGTAATCAAACCACACTTGAGTAGCTTGACTTATTGCCAAAACTAGTATTTACCAGACTTATGCTTAATCCATACTTCATTTCAACCACTTCGCATTTACAAATGAAAGAAGTAAAACCAAGCGCAAACGTAGGCAAATAAGCGTAGGATAACAAAGTTTTATCGAGGAAGTTCTTATTTTAGTTCAATCCAAATGTAGGCAAATAATTGTTTATTAGATCATCATCAAGCATTGAGCAAAAAAGAAGAAAATAAGCGGGATGAGAAACATAGAAACAGGACAGAGCGGTGGAACTGGAGATCTTAATAAATTTATTAACTCCATATATTAATTCAATAGTAAAGCAACACCAACTGAAGAATAAAAACCTGTTTTCTTTGGTTTTGAGCAAACCACAAATTTTTTCCCTAAAAGTGAGCTCTAGACTTTGATAGCATATTTCCTCCAAGGGAAGTACATTTCCTTCTTCTTCTCCCTTTCAGTCTTCAAAGATGCCTCAAACATTGGATCTACATAGCATGTTAGTAGATGACCAAATAAGATGAACTGATGAAGACACACAAAAGACACCAATTAGATGTATCACATAAGCATGCTTATTAGTAGTTCGCATAGCAGACAAAAATAATTTCCATGTAATATATGCCAAATTGATACGGATTATTGGGGAACGGCCAACATTCACCCAAATTTGACTCTAGTAAAAGATATGCATCACTTGGAATTGATAATGAGCAATTGATCTCAGACACTAAATCGCTACACGGAACTACTTCAAAATATAAGCCTTTGGGATATGGAAGAGCTATGCAAATATTAACTTCCCATATGAAATATAAAGGTGGCTCATTTATATGTAGCTTATGCATTATGTTTAGTGCTGTTGTTGAAGTTCATAGCAGCACCAGACCGTCCATAAGCACATAGTAGAGTCATAGACATATAAGCGAAGTACATAAAACTTACACAATCAACCGAAAACCAGCAACTAACAAAGTCCAACAAAATTTCTGCTCAAACTTTTATAGACATTGACGTTTTAAAAGAGAAGAAATGAGGCTCAACTCATTTGAGGATTGTCAAATTTAAGTCAAAATTCAATCACTAAACTACAGAGAATAAAGTATAGATTTAGAATCCGTTTTGCTTCACTTGTGAGGTTATCAATCAAAGAAAGCATATACAAAAAAGAGCCTCAGGGATCTTGGTGGATAAGGAATCATCAAATGAGATTTCAACTAAACCCCATCAAGAGTAGCAAATATATTTCTAGCATCACTGGCCCAAATTCAGCTTTGTGAGTTTCGAAATAATAATATAATGCGATTGGAATGCTAATAAATGCTGAAACAACTAGATATAAAAAAAGAGCAATAAAATATTTAGCAACATAATTTATATGTCAATGTTTCATCATATACCAAATAACAAATTGACGACATCATATGCAATATTTCATCACAAACAAAATATCATATGAACCCATTTGAAGTAGGACACAACAAGATGGATTGAATTTAGATCATTCATCGAACTATTTGTTAGAATTACTGTTAATGAAGTCGACAGGATTATGAAGCAAAGACATGTAGAGGGCTAACATCAAGCAAAAAGAACTTTTGATATGCACACTACATTAATCCAACATGAACCAACCAGACCCTAGCAAGTAACAGAATTAATCGATTCGAAAGCATAAGTTTTAGCAATCAGCTAGCAACATTTCTACTATCCTCAATACTCACCAATCTTTGACAATCATATACAAACAAATAAAATAGGTAAACCAACAAATAACAATTAACCAATTGAAGTAATACCCGATGCTTAGTGAGGCGTCGTCGGATAGCTCTGGTCTTCTTAGGGCGAAGATCAAGTGGCAAGTACATCTTGTTCTTGTACGCCTCCCTTAATGCTGCTTTCTGCTTCTGTGATATCACTGTCAACACTTGCACAATCGACAATCTCACCACTTTACTGCACACAACCAAAAAAATTAAAGATATAAACACATTATATATACTACCTCCATCTGAAAAAGATTGTATAGTTTGATATTCAGTAGTGAAAGTTAACAAACTTATAGCCTTAATTAACACACATAATTTTGATTTGAGTAAAAATATCATCTTAGTAGTAAACTAGATTAAAAATACTATCTTTAGATATATTTTTCAATAAATATTATACAAATGGTCAAAATTAACAAAACTTTGTTACCTTAATTAACACACATAACTTTGTTTTGAATCAAATGATCTTGTTAATAGTAAAATAGGTTAAAAACAATATCTTTGGCGATATTATACAACATTCACAAGAATACTTGAGTTCGAAATATAACAAGTCAACCATCAATATTCAAAACTTTAATTTGATCAGATTATCATGTTAATATTCACACATAACTTTGATTTAAATCAAATTATCATATTTACAGTAAACTGGTTTAAAAATACCATTTTTATATATTTTCAAAGAATATTATATAACATATAATATAACATTTGAGTTCAAAATTTAAAAAGTCGACCATCAATATTAAAAACTTAGATTTGAATCAAATTATCATGTCAATAGTAAAATAGTTTTCAAATACGATCTTTTTGCATATTTTTCACCGAATATTATATAACCTATACAATAACATTTGAGTTCAAAATTTAACAAGTCAAACAATCAATATTCAAAATTAGACAATCTTTTTGATACATAGTGAGTAATAAAATGCAAACATAAGTCACAATAAATAAAATTCATACATCTTTGAGAGCTTGTTTGGTGCTCCACCTGTGTCTTTGAGATCTTTAAGCTAACCCAACAACTCATTCTTTGACTTCTGCCTCAATTCATGTACCTTAAGTACTTGATCCTTGCTTTTCATATTAAACATCAAGAAAACAGTTAGAATGGTCTACTTATATCCCAAAAAGATTGTCCATTTTAATTTATAATCATTGAAATTAACAAACTTTGTGACCTTAGTCTAACTGTGTAATACTCAATATGTATATTCATAATTTGCAATACTATATAATCGCTAATTTACAACCAAAAAAAAAAATGGACAATAATTTTGGGACATGAGAAGTATACTAATTTTGGCAATAATAGAAATACTGAGGTTGATTATGCTTACCCATGGAGACTCTATACCTTCATGTATTGGTTATGGAGGCAAGGGAACCTAGGGGCAAAACTGAGGTTAATTGAGTGTTGTGGGAGTATTGACTTGAACTTGAAAGCTCGATTGGATTCGAAGTTCGATTTTATATAATTAGACCATAACGTGAACCTTAATTTTGTTTACATAAAGTATAAGACGATGTTTTTATGCTGTTCGAAATATATAAATTACTCATTTTTCAAATTTGACTAATTTTACCAAGAAAATTCGAATTATTGATTTAACATGTGAATCAGATTAAACTGAACTTTATACTATCGTTTTTCGAAACGATTGTTTATATGATATCTAAATTCCTAACACATCTATCATAATATATGACAAGTATATTGCTGGTTTTAATAGAAAAAAGAAAAGAAATGAAATATATATAATAGTCCGTATCTCAATTTCTTATAACACCATATTATATATGTTTGTATCATGAATAGATATACTCATATATTATGCATGGAGTTAATTTGATTATCACCAAATGGCAAGCTTATCTAAAAGAGACATCTTAGGCACTGTAATTATGACACACTGACTCTGATATCCACTTAAAAAGTGTTCGAAAATATTTGGACCTACCAAATGAGATTTTCCACCGTATTGTGGGAATGTAATCATTCCAAGCATTATTTGATATTCCGGAAGAGTTGGTGGTTTCATTTAGTTTACATCCCTATGGGCATTGCCTATATATGTTGGCTCATAGCATGCTAATTCGTTTATTAGAAACATAATAATGGTGGATGAAGTTTGAGGGAAAAATTTGCCAAATTCATTTCTCTAGCTAGCTTACTTGTGTTGTCACTTTAGCTTGCTCAGTATTTTGATAGAAGTTCATATACAACAGTCAATTGTCCTAACAATAATATTGTAACAATAAAATGGATCAGACATGTGACTGATGCCAGCAAACACTTTAGCTGGATTAACAAAATGTGTCCTCCACCAGCACTCATAAGATCATTTTTTGTATCTGTAAGGGTGTTCGAGTTGGTAGAGTAATGAGATTGTGATCGTAACATCATGAGTTTGATTTCTCCTACCAATACTTTCTTGGTCGAGCCTATCACACGAGATTTGCCTAGTGTAATTTACCTGACATAATTTGAAGGTTATTAATTACGTCATCCCAAAATCTACCAATAACGAATGTCCCGTTAACAAAAATCATTTTTATTTTCCAAAGATGAATTGGAGAAACAGAATCGTATGTCATACTCCGTTTTAGAAAAAGAATCAGTTTTATTTACTATGTTGTCAGTTTTGGCAGTAATTGATTTATAACGGATAAGTTAACGCCAAGAGTTCTGACATACTTGCCTATTCTGGTTTATAAGTGACTGAAATCAAGAAATTTTATTTTAGATGCCTAGAATTGTAAGATCACCAACGTGCTCAGCCGATCGAGTTTCCTACTGCAATATTCGGTGAGCCAGATTATTTATCTTCCAGAGATAGTATGTCCCCCACTCTCCTATAAATTTTTTATTTTTTTTAAATTAACGATAAATATTAACAATAACAAATACAGAAAATATAATAATTCGAGTAATTAATTTAAAGAAAGTATGAAATAATAATTATTTAAAAAGAATTTAATGATCCGATACTTCCTAATGAAAGTTTGTTTGTATGTATAGATAGAGTAAGGGGGTGTTTGTTAAAGCTACTAAACTAACTTGCATTTAAATTAATTGACACTTAATTTATTAATCTTGTTTATTAATGAATTATTTTAAATATTTAATAAATTAAGTACTCATCAAAATCCTTCTCAAAAGTAAGTTAAAATTAGCAGAAACTTTATTTTTTATAATCAAATGTCTACATGATTCTCATAACTACAAATTCTAACACTGAAAGCATTTCATTATAAACTTTCTTGCTTCTGGCGTTCTTGCTTACCACGATTTATCTGAGGTTAATAATTTTTATCCACTCTCTATTCAATTTATATAATACTCGGATATTTATTTTCGAATTTAATTCTTTGTCATTTTTATTCGATATGTTGTATTGTTAATATGAAGAGTCAATTATTATATCGTTGTTTGTTAATTAACATTTTCAATTTAATTCTTAATATTTATTCAATGTATTATGCTTGTATTGTTAATACTCGGTTGCTAATGCATTAACTAGAGAATCGAAGTGGTTGAGCTTTCGGCATGTTTTTGTGGTATTGTCATATTAACGTTAATATGTTAAGAATAGCGTTGATTGAATTAGATTTAGATTATGCTGTATTGTGGTTATATTAGGTGACTTCTAATTTAAGTAAATTAGATAAATAAGTTGATTGAAGCTGTTTTAATCAGTACATGAGGAAACTTTAGCGAAAGTGATTACAGTATTGTAATAAGCTACTTTCGCTACATTTGTTTCGGTATGTATGCTTATTAATTGAAAAAATTGTGGCTATTATCCAATTTTTTCGGTATGTATGTGATCAATTTATTGAATTTTATATATTTTTTATAAAATTTAAATATTTATTAATGGTATTTATAATTTATTTATAATCAAATTATTATATTTATACTACTATTTAAAATCTAATTAATAATATTTATTATTTAATTATCTATTATAGTATTATTTATTTAATATATATAATTAAATATATATAAGTAAATGAAGCTGAGAGTAGGAGCAAAAGTTATCAAAAATAACTTAATTTAAATTTTTTTCTTTGAATTTTATCAAATACCTAAATACTTTTAGTATTTGATTGATCATAATTGATTAGGTAATTCAGTTTAATCGTTTAATTTTGATTTGACTTTTAGATTTAACAAATATCTAAGTGTAAAAATTGATAACTATATTAATATGTAATGAGGCATGTAGTTATTTTTTGGAGGGGGATGTATATCATTACAGACAAGAAAGCTACTTTCGGTAGCATGATATGATATGACCTTGTTTGATCCCCTAATAATAGATAATTTACATCAGTTAGGCCTGGTGGCTAGAGAGTGAGGGGGTAATGATATGCCAATAATGATAAGGGTACTTCATTTTGAAATAAACCAAGAAAAAAAGATCCATCGTCGACTCATGACTAGTGGCAGCAATCATTATTTCACACAAAGGTTTCTGGTATAAACTGGATATACCCACTCACCATATAAACAAAGAGAAAAAAAAATAAAACAATTAACTTTAATAATGGATCGGAGTACAGTATATAATTCTTGTGTCTTCCAGGGTTACAATAGTTATGTTTACTGGAGTGTTCGCTTGCATGTTTTGCTGGGACCTTAGGTATTTGTTTAGTTTGAGGGAATGAATGTAAGGAATTAAAATATCATAAAATATGTATACCCTCGTAAAAACTTAAACTTCAAAATTATTCCAAAAATAGAAAATTAGTTTGCCATCCTAAATTTTGTTTGTTCTTTTTAAATTTGACACTTTGTAATATTAGCCAAATAAACTAATTACATTACTCAGTGTTTGGTGGTAAAAGTCAAGGGTAAAGTTAGTATCGGAGTTTTCATTTGTGCAATAATAATTTATAAAGGTACAAATTTGGTGTACAATTTACAAATGGTCATTTTCTTTAACTATCGTGACATCTAACAACAATTAAAAAAGTAAAAATATGTTTATGCGAATAGATAAAACACAATCAATTAATAAGAAATCCGTTTATGCGAGTTTGAATGTAGCGATGCATGAAAGAAAATGACTATTGCACAATAAATTTGGAACTTCATGACTATTGTTACTCTTATAACGGAAGTAAATTTCGCATAAGCAGATCTTGAATCCCAGATAATGAATTAAGTAAATCTCTTAAAAAAATAAAGAGCCTTGATTGCTGTGTAATTTGTCACTGAGGGAGGCACTAAGTGCATCTCCTTAGAAGCCTCATCAAATCTCACTTTATAGCATATGGAAAAAAGTTGCAAAGCATGTTTACAAATGGTCATTTTAACAACTACCGTTACATCTAACAACAGTAACAACAATTAAAGAAGTAAAAATTTGTTTATGCGAATAAATAAAATACATTAATTAATAAGATATCCGTTTAATGCTCTTATACTTGAGGAAGTAAAATTTACTTAAAAGATCTGAATACAAAATGATAAGATTAGTAAAAGTCTTAAAAATAAAGAATCTTGATTTAACGTGGGTAGCATCATAGGGAGGCACTAAGTGCATCTCACACCTTCGGCCTCATCCATCTCCTTTATTTATAACCAAGTCATAGCTAAGTGCCCAAGTGCCTCCCTTATTTTGAAAATCCTTTTCATAGTCCTTTATATATGTACCCCTCTTTCCATTAAGAACTACCCAACAAATATTACCCTTTTAGCCTTCTTCCAAGTTCCAACTACTACAACAACCAATGAAAACCATAGAGCTATTATGTGCCTCTCCAGCTTCAACAGCAATATGTTCAAGCATGGAACAATACAGCATGGTCCGTCACGGAATGAAGCAAATCGACCACCATACTCACCGCCTCGGCGACCGAGTAAAAACCAGAACTCGGGCTTGTTTATCCGAGTTACCTTTCGAGCCTAGGCCATCTTTCAACCAAAAACCAAGAAAATGTCCAACCAAACAAAGTGAAATTCGTCGTAAAAGGTTAGATGATATTGGAGATATCCAACATAGTCCTCATACTTCTTCAAGATATTTGTTGAGTGAAAGTAACATGGTTCAATCCTCCTTACTGGATTTAGAGCTTTCCTCAAGTTTGGTTTTGTATAAATCAAAGAGTAGTGTGAATGAGAGAGTGAAGGCAATAAACAACTACAAAGAGCTTGCAGTGTTTAGATCTTCACCTTCTCGTTCATCTCATGAATCTCCTGTTCATAAATTGCCTTCAACAACGTTGGCCTCAGGGAAATCGAATGATATTCAAGTTCATAAATCTTCTTCTACTCCTACTGGCAATAAGGTTAGTCAAGAGTTCATGACTACCTACATACTTGATAGCCAAATATGATGTTTAAGTACCGTGCTTCATTAAATCTTATCGTTACGCACATAAAACCAAAGTCATTTTTTGAGTGTATCACTACTGGAAAATGTTTCGTCGCTAACACTGATGTGCAACGAATATGCAATAGATCATTCATTTACAATAGGTATACAATAGGCTCACCTGTTAGCGACAAAACATTTGTAATAGACACTTGTAGCCACTGTTTATTTTTCCAATAGTGTATGCTTGATTTATTTATTAGTAGATATATAGTGTAGTATAATCATATATGGTTTTCAGGTTGTGGAGCTACGAGTGTCAATCCATTGCAAGGGATGTGAAGGAAAAGTAAGGAAACATCTCTCAAAGATGGAAGGTGAGCTTTAAATCTTTTATAAGGAATACTATTTTTTTCCATAGTTTCGCAAAAGCAAGTTAGTTTTTCTTTTTGGCCTATACTTATGAGCAACTTTTTTTGAATGATTCAGGGGTAAAATCTTTCAGTATCGACTTGGTTTCAAAGAAAGTTACGGTAGAAGGGAACGTGACCCCTCTAGGTGTTTTGGCAAGCATTTCAAAGGTGAAAAATGCACAATTTTGGCCATCACCAACTTCATCTTCATCATCATCAACATCTTCCTCATCATTGTCATCCTCTTCAATGTCTACTAAGCGTGCCTGAATAAATTAAAGTTACATTAATGGAAGCTACCTACCATAAATTAATATCCTCCCCCTAACTATGAAATGTTCAAATCAACTAGCTAAATACTCATAGTAATGCTAAGGGTACCAACATTTTCTTGTTTGACTGTTCTAATTAGTTAGTTTTATGGAATGAATGAAACAATGTTTATGTGATGGGGAAAATTAAATAGTATTCTAATTGATCTTAATATTGATTTTTTGATTGATTACTAAAGTTATTCTTTGGTTTTCTCAAAGTTAAATTATTATTATTACAACTCACAAGGAGATTCTTGGCACAAACGAGTACTTTTGGATCTTCTCTTCTTCATTCTCTAGTATATACTAGGTAACAGTTACATCGGTGTGGTAAAATCATGTCAGATATTATATTATTAAATGTCGAGATTGAAGTTACCAAATTAATATTGTGCCGTGATAGTATCTTTTATGGTCGTCGTCTTGATGTATGGGCGAAATATGATCTTAGAGAATTTGTTATTAAATAATCGGTTTAATAATTTAGCGAAAAAAATGAAAAGACGAGAAAAAAGCCACAATTATTAATTTAGCATCACATCCCAGTGGGTGAAAATATTATATTAGAGAGTTTATTAAAGAATCATTAATTTATGAGAACATTGTAGATGATAATTGTAAAAAAAAAACAAACACTGTCAGAGGTAAGATTTGGTCAAAAATATTATTTTAAAGAGAGCTTTATTAAATAACGATTATTAATTTATCAAAACTTCTAAATTAGTTGATAATTGCAAAATAAAAAATAGAAAAAAATATGAATTGATAATTTAGCAAAATATTATCTTAGGAAGATTATAAATGTCATTTATTAATTTATCACGATCTTCTATTGTAAGATAATTGTGAAAAAAGCACTCATCCACAGTCGGGACCGGCAAAAATAAGTGCATAAAAGAATCGATTATTAATTTATCGAGCTTCTACAGTAGTTGATAATTGCAAATTACCATTAAAAATGAAAAGGAGCGAGAAAAAAACACAATTATTAATTTAGTCTTGCTATCTAGAGTTGAGGCAAATTTTCAAAATATTATCTTAGAGAGTTTATTAAATAATCGAGTATTGATTTATCGAGGTTTGAAAAAATGAGCCACCCTTATCCAAATATATGACCATTGTGCATATCACAACTCCGCGCTTTTTTTTGCAAATTAAAAAAAAGGAACAAAAAAAATATGAATTATTTATTTAGCATTTTTTATCAAGTCGAGGCAGAAACTTTAAATTCATCTATGTTTTTTATAGTTGTAGTTTAGCCAAAAAAAAGAATATTATTTTTTTTATAGTTGTCGTTTGACATAATAAATAGATTTTTATATTTTTGATAGCTTTTTATTATTTTTTCTTTTAAAACTAATAATAAATGCGATGATATTTTAAATTGATTGTAAATTACATATTTTAATGTCTTTTTTGATTATTTTTATTTTTTTTTAATATATGTGCGAAATCTTTAAAAGCGGCAAATTAAAAAATAGGAGTATTATTTTAGAAATTTATTAAATAATCGAATATTAATTTATCGAGGAAGTATAAGAAAGAAAAAAAATAAAGATCACGCGGTTATCCACACATATGATCATGCGTGCATATCATTCATTACACAATGTTTTTTTTATAGTACATTTAAATTAGATTAGATTAGATAAATAGCTATCCATACAAGCTGGCAGTGGCATGTCTGTCTCTATGAATGTCTTCTCGTTTTCAGCATTCTTGATAATATACACACATTCAGATACGCTTCTTTTTGTTGCTTGTGCTCTTTATGGACATCATTGACTGGAACCACACTTAATCCACTTCATTCTCTTGCCAAAAATTTAAAAACCGGAGTAATTAAGATCGAGAATATTTAAATTTCAAAATTATAATCATCGAAAGTTGGGTAAATTAGACATTATGTATGTTAAACATTTTATACGAAAATCAATTAGTTGTAAATAGATGAAGTTTATGTGATCTTCAGTAATATCATAAAAAGTGCTACTTGTCAATGTAGTATGTCTGATATCAGCCGCTTAAGTACTCATAACGTCTACTTCGATACGTATATGAATTTGTTAATATGGGACAAAATAATTTATTCGAGTTAAAGCAATAATCGCTGAAATATATATTCTTCAGCCCAAATTTAACTGATACCTATCACCAGTTAATCTAAAATGTATGTTGTAAATTAAGATAATCATCATTGATCTAAAATATATGCCGTAAAATAATGAAGTAACAAATCTGTAAGGTATAGGAATGATAATAAATAATAGGCTAAATCTCGTACAAACACGCCGATTAAGCAATCGTTTTAAATGGCGCGCAGTATTGATGCTGATAGATGCACTTGTCTTGCATTTTTGACACATGACTTTTTCAAGAAATGGGTAGCGCTGCTTATCTTTCGGAAAGAAATGAAAATCAAATTTCAAAGGACAATTTAGACAAATAACATCCCAAATATTTCTCATAGAGCTGGCAGAGCGCTCATAGAACTGCATAATTGCAACTCGCGGCTCAATTTTAATTAATTAAATAAAAATAAAATAAATCATCATCTTAATTTTCCTCCTTGTACCAAAGTTAGTGAAGGTGTTTTTATCTGTTTGTAAATGTTATGATAATTGATACCATTTCTTTAGACTAAATATTTTAAAGTATATGCTAAACTTTGATATACCTGAGTAATGATTAGGTAGTGATAAAGCATAATGTGCAATGGCTATAAGTTGTAGTGGTACTTACATAAAAGTGAAAGAACCGTTCAATTAAAAGCTTTAAGATTGCCTAATAACAGTCTTAATAACATCAAGGGAGTGGGGGCAGTATTAGGCAATCTTAAAGCTTTTAATTGAATTGGTTAAGAATTATAATAGTTGGAGTTAGTTAGAGGGGTGGTGAGTTATTTAGATATTTATTTCTCAACAATTGTCATTTCCAAAAAGTGGTTTGAAATGCAATTCAGTGTCATTGAAATTTGGAATATTTCATGTCTTCAGAACTGGGTTTTGTTAGTTCAGACACAATATTGAAATTTAGCCAAGATAGTAACACTTACTATTAACTTACTACTCGCTTTACAGTAAGGAGGCGAGAGTGTTAAATGTCATTGTCATAGATTCTTAAATGCGTGTGGGTTAAATTAAATGCAGTAAATCTCGCTGTGTGAAGTGGTTTAAAGGAAGGCTCTCGTCAAGCTGATTGATAGCATTCATGGGTCATGCTCATAATAAAATTCGTAACAGAAGCCGTGGTGTAATGATTTATGATTTTTTACACTATTAACACTACCTTTGATGAGTCAATAATATTAAAAAGAATGGGGACGTGATAACACATAGCTATGACTCCTCATCATCATATTACAAGGGAGAATTTCACCAAAACATAGTAATAATTAGGACGAGGCAGACATCCCATATCAACGGATAATATCACACTGGTGTGTTCCTCTTTATGTTTGACGTGCCACCATGAGTCCATGACAACGATTGATCAGCACACTGCCTGTTCGAATGCTGAGCATTTCATAATACTGGTAATTTATTTATTATTATCATAAAAATCCTACCCAAATTAGCTTAATATAATTATTTTTATAATTTATTAGCCATTTATACTTAAGTACAATAGGCATGAACCATGCTTTTTATATATAATGATAGTATAAATTGATATCAGACAAATAACGATAATTTTAACAAGAAGGTATGGTTAGTAGTGAAATATTTTTGGAAAATTAAATAGTTTTTCATTTGTGACTTCTTGCTATTAAGCTCCTCTCCAATTATATCCCTTCAATTTTCTCATCTTTTGATCTGAATCGTTGAAATATTAATTACAATAATTTATTAGAAAGGTTACATTTTTATAATTAACATATTTCTTTATTTTATGTAAAACAAGAATTGGAGATGTTTGTAATTGAAGAATATCTTACTCCACCTAAACAGCCAAATCTATATGACACGCATCCCCTTTTCTTTCGTGTTTGTTTGTGCAATACTCCAGCTTCCAAGGGATAATCCCGGATATAATGACAACAATAATCAAACAACTTTTTGGTAATTATTGAGATATCAGCTCTATTTTTTTCCTCAAATTTATATTGGTGGGCCTCATTGCTGTCTTCATTGTTTAGTCCTCTGTTTTTAGCTTACTTTTGACCACGTACAAATTTTGAGAGTACCCACTCCTCAATTCAATTTCAAACTTATTGTACAATATTTTTCCCTGATTTGTCTATTTTCTAACAACTTTATCTTCTTTGACTACATCCTAGACCGATGAAATTTTAATTGATCTCATTTAAATTAAAGTTCGTGATTAACAGATCAAAATAATATTATTATTCTACCAAAAGGACTTTGGTCTTCACTTTGGTGATAAATTTAGTAAAATATCATGAATCAATCATCATATTTATCTATCTGTGGCATTATCTTTTTTATTTGAAGATTCATAACGATTTAAGGCGCCAAATATTTATTTTACCCCATAATTAAATACAAATTTTTTGAGTATTTTCTGAGAAATTGTGTTAGTTGATACGAGATTTTCCTATGGATATAAAAACATTAGACTGTAATCTAGTATACTATATTATGTTATCATGTAAGAAGGACAAAATGTAATAATTGACAATTTTGTTGTAACGGTTTACAATGTAATGATTGACAATATTTCAAGATTGCAATAAATTGTGTTAGATGCAACTTGGAATGCTCATCGCTTAGCTTTTGCATATGACGTCATAAATAAACATGCATGAAATACAATAACTTCAACACAACAAATATCCACAAACATCCACAAACATCGTTCTATTATATATTGTTCAAAAGTAACCAAACATCATTCATTTAAGAGATATCTCATAATCAAAAAGCAAAATGGGTAGTTTTCGAAATTTGTGACGCTTGATTGCAACCTTCTTGAATGCAAAGTTTTCATTAGGATTCTTGTACTACTTAAGCAGGTTTACAACAACCTTCTAGTCCTTGAACTTTGCATCAGTTAACTTGTGCACATCCACTTTTACAAACATATAATTCACAATCCAAGCCATTTGATTGTTGTAGGACATCCACTCTATTGTTAATCCTTACCCTCGACATCTTTGATGTTCACAAAAACGTCAAGGTTAAAATATAAAAATTAATCAAATATCATCTATTGGAGTAACTAATAACATCTTATACTGCATTAAATAATATTATATATAATGTGTTATAGTACAACATAGTGTCTTATATAAAATTATAATCGGTCATACTAAGTTATATCGTAGTAAAATGACTTATAGTGTATTATACTGAAACATATCGTGATAAATTGACTTATAGTGTGTTATATTACATTATACCACTGTATAAAAAGCCCTAAAGAATAATACTACAACATACGATATTATAACATTTCAAAATATCATATTTGAAGTTATACATCATATTTGGTCCGATTGTTCATTTAAAATTAACAAGATTCTACCTTTTATTAAAAAAACAAACTCAATTTTTTTATGAAAATCCTAAAAATACTCTAAACAATAAACATACATTTATCCTTAGAAGTACCAAATATAAGGCCACACACCAAATATGTAAAATATAGATCTCTTAAATATATAGTCAAATTAGGAGAAATTATTACCAACTTACATAATTTCTGAAAAATGCTCAAATCTCTCTCATCTTTACGGAGATTAGTAGATTATACTAGAAAATTAGTGTTAAAGGGGAAGACTTTAAGAATTCTAAGACAAATGGTGAAAATCTTAGAGAAAAGGGAGAAGGTAGAGAAATAAGTGTTAGAGAGAAAGTGAAAAGTGTATAATGAAAGATAATGTGTGTCTGGACAAATATTATGGGTTGACCATGATATTTGCTTGCCAAATTTCTCGCACTTCAGTAGCCTTTGCGAATACTTTTCAGTATTTTCATTTGCTTGTAGACTGGTCTCTTTTGTTTAATCTTATGACAAAGATCTAATCATCATCTTATGATTATATCGTTTACTCAACTCAGAAGGTTTTTCCATGAAAGTGCCTATAGTAATTAATTCTCCAAAAATTACTATGATACAAATTATTGTAAATTAGCCAATGTAGAACATTGTAGTCCATTAGGGAGATCATTGCACAAGTAATTCTTGAAATTTGGTAAAAGTGGAGATCTAATCCTAAAATTTGCAATGAAACACATCAGTCCTAGAGTTACATAAAAGTTGTAAAATTGATTATTGAAGTTACATAAATTGCACATATGATCCATGTTAGTATGTATACTTTCTTAAAGATAGAGACTATATGTAACATTTATGTAACTCTACTGACTAAATATACACCCGACCATTAGGAATTTAAAGAGTTCATTGCAGAACAAAAAAACATCAAATATATTGGCATTTACCTTTCTTTTCATTCATAACTTGAACAAACAAACCACACAATAATACCAAAAAAAAAAAGTTCAATTTAAATATTTCACAAACTATTAAGCAAGATAGACAATGATCTCCAAAACAGTCTCCATTCCATCAGTCTCCTGGTGGTTAGGATCAGCTGGAAAAGTCTTGACAGTGGCAAATCCCTTAGCATTAACATATTTCCCAGTGCCCCCCATAATAGCTAAATGTGACTCAGATTTCCCAGTCCGATGCACACCAAAAAAGCAAAGGGTATCAGCATACCCACCTTCTCTAAACATCACATTAAATATCATAGTCTGACTAATTCCATTTTGTGAGCTAGCCACATAGAATCCTTGAGCCTTACCAATCAGGCCCGAACCGAGTTCGTGCCCTTCGGTTAATTCATCATCAAACACTGTCAATGTACCAAACATGAGGTTCTGAAGAGTTGTTCCTGTTGGAAATTGAGCTAGATTAATGGCTGGAAAGCCGAAGTTTCCGCCTATAATTGAGTTTCCGTTGTTTTGTACACCTGTGTTGGAGAATCCACTCAGGCCACTGAGGAAAGGGACATTGTTGTTGTTAAGAATTGCACTGTTTCCGTTGTTTGTTTCGACGCCTGTGTTGACTGATAGGACGGCGCCATTTGGCTTGGCGAATGCTACCTGACCGCTAACGGCTGGATTGGCTACAACTCCGGTTACTGCTACTGCGGTTGGCTGTGATCCGCCGAGTATATCGTGCATGAAGAAGGTGAATGTGTGTTTAGGAGTCTCTACAGGGGAGTCGGGGGAACTGACCCCTGGCGCTGGAATTTTTCCAGATACAGGGGACTCGGGAGAACTGACTCCGGATCCTGGAATTGGTCCAGATACCGAGGACTCTGGGGAAGTGACCCCTGGCCTTGGAATTTCTCCAGATACCGGGGACTCGGGGTAATTGACCCCTGGCCCTGGAATTACACCAGACACCGGCGACTCGGGAGAAGTGACCCCTGGGCCTGGAATTGCACCAGGAATTTCTCCGGATACCGGGGACTCGGGGTAATTGACCCGTGGCCCGGGAGAAATGACCCGTGGGCCTGGAATTGCACCAGAAATAGGATTAGGGAGAACAGTGGGTGCATTGGATAATACATCGTCCGAGAGTGCACATGTGAATGCCAAAGCAAGTATGAGAACTGAAAGGATGTGTTTTAGCTGCAAACGGCTGGATTTAGCCATATGGGAAGATGGTGAGTTTTCTTTGTTGCAAATGATGTTGAGAAATGATTTGGAATATCGGTGATCTGACATTTCGATAGAGAATATGGAGCTTAAATAAATCAAAATCGTTGTGGAGTTCGAATGGATGGAGTTGATGAAATGGAGCAGGTGATGATCACCATTCCTCTTCCATGTATTGTTTCTGTTGGAGATAGGCTGGTTTCATGCAGTAGATGATTGAGTAGTTGTTAATCAGAAAAACAAGAATTGTTTACGACTCACTAAATCAATTTCTAGTTAGGAATATTTATAAAAGAAACACATTTGAAGAAATAACTTATCTATATAACCTTTGAATTTTATCAAAATATCTATACTAATAACTTTTTATACATTAAAAAAAATATGTGTTGGATACTACATATATTATATGTTAAATTCGAAAGTTGCATTTGAATAAGATTATCTTAGACTTAGGGTTACAGTTGAATTTTTTTGAAAAAATATACGGAGTTGATCATATCAGCATTTCCCGGTCAGTTTGCATGTTAAATTTGAAGGCAAATTTTGGTGATCACATAAGCCAAACTAACAAGGAAAATAGCACTGCCAAGCACCTTAAATGTTTGGACCACATCAATGGGCAATATATGATGCTCAATATTGATAACTAATCTCCTCAGTTGAGTCAGTGACGAACTCTATTTAACAGAATGACTACAATCTTGACACGACAACAACCAAAATTGCGACGATTTCTTTAGTAATTTAGTGGCTAATCTTTCCCCATTTAATCAATCTTATGAGATTGAAGTAGATTTATGTTCTCACTTTTTTTGAACAAAGGACTCAGTATATTTCTTGAAGGAGGCTCATTGTTCTTTTAACTATTGTGTGTAGGGGTGTAAACAGGCCTATCAGAGATCGAATATCCAAAGTCTCAAGTTCATTTCGGTGAGCTTCGAACTTTGTAAATCAAAAAACTTATTTATATTAAAATAAAAAACTAATTGAATCATAACATAAAAAACTAATTGAATAAGAATTACATGCATCATCCTCAAAATTTATGCTGAGTCTCAAAAGAACAAAATGGAAGTGGCGGGGGTGTTTTTTTTAGATTATTTGGAAGAGGGTTGAAATGATTTGGGAATTGGGACTTGGGAGACCTAATTTGGGGGTGGGATAAATGTTTGAGAATTAATAGACTGGCGAGAGGGGGATTTACTAATACCGAATGGACCGGGGGAGGTGGGGCTATCAATTAATGGACCTTTGGTCCATATATATTCAGGCAGCCTGCGTCTGAAGGCATTTCTCACGTTGGTCGCAACGAAACGTCGAGCAGATCTTACGTCCCGAGCCAGAACTTCAGGCTCATTTAGAGTTGTCCAACCAATGGTTAATAAATAGTCCGGAGGAAAACATTAAAAAGAGGGCCGAAAGAGGATACCGCATTACCAAAAATCCAAGTAAACAATTAAAAACTTGTAAATGGTTCATATAAACACCACATAATACTCTCTAGGAAAAGAAAAACTAAGAAAAGTCAAAGCTATTGCCGAAAGACTTGAACTGCTTCAACTTGTTCACTGTGGTGGTGGGAAGAAAATCTCCTCTGCAACCCTCTTTGCCCTGAATTGATTCTCCACTTCCGCAGGGACGTTGAAAGATGCCTGAAGGACTTCTGGGGATAACGCCTTCCAAACAGAGGTCTTTCCAGCCAAGTGAGTGAAGATTGGACTGCAATTCAATCAAGTGAGCAATTAGACAATAGTCTTGAAGGGCATTCGATACAAATATGATCAGATAATTTACTAAACAAGAATTTAGGATACTTACTTGGGGGTAGAGATAATAGAGAACCAATCCATACCCTCATCACCAGAAATCTTAGACACAACAAAGAACCTTGGAACAATGAACAGACTTCCAGCCTTGATAGTAGTCTCAAGAACACGTTTCCCGTCAACACCGACAACCTGAACTCGGCCACTTCCCCTGACAATGTAAGTGACCTGCAATGCAGAATCACAAGAGAAACCTGGGGAGCACATGGCTTTACCATTGAGCCTAACAAGGTCGGCACCAAGTCCGACCTCGCCAACCAAAGGCAAATTCTTGGTGTTCAACACCACAACCTTTCCACCACCCTTAATGTCAACATCCAAGGGAGCTTCCTCACAGTTCAAAACCATGCCATCTCGGTCACTTGGCCTTGGCTCGGGCATCTTCAATCCAGCATCAACCTTGACAATTCCCTTACCCGACTGACTTGAGACGAGGGTCTTGGCGACGCTCTCGTCCAAGTCCCAAGCCCTGCCCACAAACTCAGTTGAGAAACCAGTGAAGATACCATTGGAACCAGTCAAATAGAAGTCTGTGAATGAACCAGTTTTGTGGGCTTTTGAGGTATCACCCAAGAAGAGAATAACAAGGTCAGTGTCCTCCTTGTTATACCACCATGTCACAACTCCAAAAGGAAGAGCAAGAGCATCACCCTTCTTGATAGGGAGAACCTTCTCTTCCTTCTCAGGCAGAACAACTCCAGCAACTCCACTTCCTAGAAATATTCAAACCAAGAAATTAATTGTCACAATTCCCAGAAAGTAATTTAATACTGAGTACATAGTAAAGTCAATGTTTGATGAAATCTATACAAAAAAGTTACAGTGGGCCCACCACAATCATTCAATAATAATTATTTGTGCACCATTTAATGTTTGAAAGATACAGAAGTAAACACAAACAATCACTCAGATTCAATTCCTTTAAACATTGACATCTTCTTATGATTAACTATATACTCCATTTTTTTTAACATTTTCGTATATGTACGTGGCTTTTGGCCAATGGTGTGCTTAAATTTATATGTTGAAAATTATAATAAAATAATATTATAAAATTATTTTTCAACGAATACAATAATATATAAGTCGACAATGAACAAACAAAATCAATCAACAAGCAACAATACCATTATTTGCAGACAAATAACATAAACATAATCAACAAACCATCATCATCAAAGATAATTCAACAACATAATCAAAGAAACAAAAAACTATCATATTCCACCAATTACACTTAATGATCAAATTATGAGTACCCAAAAACCCAAAATTCAAAACTTCATAAAAAGGGGTTAAAAATCACACCTTGAAGAACATATGCAACCTTAGCAGAATCTGAGTAACGTGGCAGAGCAAGACCATTCTTCTCAAGTGCAAGCTTAGCAGCTCCAATATTACCTTCAAGAAACAATTAGTTTAGCCTAGTAATCACGGAATATTACTCGATATTCGACCAGGTTATGGTTTCGTGTTGAAATTATTGCAATAGTGACAAGAATTGAATTAAAGAAAAAATGTTACCCTTCACAAAAGGATTAGTTTAGCCTACCAGTCACGCAATATTACTCTACTAGGTTTCATGTTTAAATTCTTGTGACAAGGGTCGAATTAAAAAAAAAAAATGTTACCTTCACAAAATCATTAGTTTAGCCTAGTAGTTATGAAATATTACTCAGACTATGTTTCGGGTTTAAATTCTTATAATAATGACAAGTGTCGAATTAAAAAAAAAAACGTTACCTTCACGAAGCATAGGCAACTCTTCAGGGGACCATGTTAGGTACGACCCACCATTACCCTCATAAGCAGTTCGTGGCAATTTTGGTGAAAGATCAAGCTCCATCTTTGATATATACCTAACAAACAATACTCAAAGAGAATTATAATAATAATAATCAAGAAAAAGAGAGATATTAAAGAGAGGGAGATTATTGTATGAAAAAATATAATGGGGAGAGTGTGTATTTATAGGAATTATGAAGCCTAATTTTTTTGGTATAATCACGATAAGATTTTCAGTTTTAATAATGATTGAATTCTTTTACTAGGAGGATTGTCATGATAAACGACAATAAATTAAGATTATTGATAATTACCCCCAATCCAAAATAATTATTATTTTAAGAAATCAAGATATAATTTTATTGAAATTGATTCTTAATCATTCATTGTCTTAGCCCTTCTAATAAATATAAAATTTATATAAACTGTTCGTCTTTAAAAATAATTTTTATATTATTAATTTTATAATTTTTGAAATTATAATTTACGAATAATTGATGTTCAAAATTTCATCTCGATTTTCGAAAACAAAAATCATTTTGATTTTGAATTGGAGGTAGTACGACATATGTAATTACTATTGCAACGGAGTATGTAATAGGATTGATTAAATTCCTAGATCGTAGGCTTTGTGTTAGTGTTCTAATGTGTACATAACTACATATGTATCACAAATCATTATGGAATACAATTTGTAAAATTATCCAACTATAACTGAATAGTTAAATATTGAAATGATGAGAGTCAGTTAGATATATAGTTGTTTTATTGGATTTTTTTTAATCGGAATATCGTTTGATAATTATTTTTGATTTTGTTTTGGATGTGGCTATAAAGGATGATATTGTGTTATTGAAGGATTTGTCTACCAATAGAAATAATTAGAACTATTATTAACCAATAGATAATTATCAAATGGAAATGGATGACAATATATGCGAGGATAATTCTTAAAACAATTATTGGGTAATAACTTAGCTTAATTTGAAGACGTGCACTTTTAATATTGATATCTTGGGAGTGTTTTTAGGTATTTGAGGGAAGAACTACATTAGCACACCAAACAACATGAAAATTTGGTATTTGTTTCCGGACAGCCTTGGCTCAATTAATGGGGAGAGTGTTAATTCACCATTACGTCGGGTTGAGGCGTATCTACTTGATCACTTGGAAAAAGGAAGAGTCTTAATTCTGGCAAGGTTGAGGCGTATACCGCGACTTCCTCTTTCATGAAATCTCGAGGGCGAGGCTTGAAAATTAGTATACTTGGCGTGGGTGCAAATTGGTTTGTTAATAACACGTCTTAGTGGGTTTGGCAACAAAATTTAACTATCACAATAATAGCAACATTCTTCAACTCTCAAACATTATTCAATTATTTTTCAGGACCATCAATGTGTACAAAAATAAAATACCCAAAAGTTCATATTATCAGCTACAAAAATCAATATAGTAATGAAGAAAATAATTTCGAATCATGGTTAGATTTTAGACTTAAGAATCCATTGCCAAACAACATACAGTAGTTCCTTAAACATTCCTCTCACTCATGGAAGCAAATTTCTTTAAACCAATTTCTACATAGTTTCTTTAAATAATTCAAGAAAAACCTCTGCTCTTCCTTGTACATATGCGTCGTAAACAAAAACAACTACAACCTGAAGAGCCATATTGCTAGGAAATTCTTGCTGAATTGGCGGACAGTAAATATGTCCGCCTGGTTAGAAAAGCGCTTTAGGAATCCCTTGAAGATACCGCGGGTGGTGCTAGTTATCAACACCAGGTTGCCTTAAACACACCCAGATGACATTTCATTTGCGCTATGCTCCAATGGATCTCGGCTCTTTCAAAAGAGAACTTTCTCCAGGAAATTGATAGTCGGTCTGACAGTCATACTAGGGGATGCTCTTCAAGGGAATAGAGGCTTCATCTTCGTTTGGTTCTGATGGTGGAGGCTTTGGACTACTTCTTAAAAAGCTTTTTGCATAAAGTGAGCCGAAGACAATAACCTGGAACACAAATTCATCAAAAAGTTAATATCTACGAAATTCATTCGTGAAACATTTTTTAAAGTGTAACTATGATTCTTTACTTACAGCTCCAATGCATTGCTCCCAACTTAATGGGTGGCCAAACCAAAGACATGATAGCAAAATGCTCACTAACTGCATTCAGTATTCAGATGGAACAAATATTAGATCAACCCCCAATAAAATTTAAACAAAATTCGTGTTTCTTAAATTACTTTATTTTTATGTATACAATCAATAAAAGTCAGATATACCTGTCTTGTAGTCATTATTGCAGCAAATGTTAAAGCACCAAATGTGCGGATGGTGTAAGAAATGAAGAACTGACTAATCGTTGCCACCTGCAAGGTAATATCAAATTTTATGCACGGAACATCATAGAATAATTTTGTCTAGTAAACTATGATATATGAACTTACAGTTGACAACAGCACAATGTCAAGTAGGCAATCATTGTAGCGAGAAACAAACTCAATGGCCAAGAGAAGATTCCCCTGTAAACTTAGACCTAAACAAAGATAAAAGGCAGTCCCTTCGTAAGTATGCAAATCAGGGTACTATTAATGTAAGAGGTAATAAATAGAAGTTTCTTAAACAGGTCACTGTATGATGCAGGCAAGTTTTATTTGGGGAAACAACTATTTATGATATAGGGAGGTCCTATGTGGTAAATAATTCAATTATAATCAACAATAATGGCATCTTGAACAAATATGAGTACATTATAAACATATGAGTAAAACCCCTCGGTGACAAAATTGGACTCCACCTTTTAATCTACTCTCTTAAAACAGCCATAACAAAGGAATAAGGGCGGACCATTTACATGAAATGAAACTGGTAAAACCCAGCAAAAAATATATGGTTAGAAGCTTGATGGAAAACATTAATCTGCAAACACTATCTTCCACAATGTCGTTAGAACATCTATCACGAGTTCGCGACTACTGCATAATTTTAAAAAATAGACTTCCCTAATCCCTTATAATGGGCAGTGCTTGAATTTGTTTGTGAGATCTTAAAAACTTTGTTTGCTGAAGTTCCCAAGGGTAGTTCTATCTTACCAATAAAACTGAGGATACATGAACATACTGTTGTGTAGAATATCTGGGTTTGAATCTCCATATCATAGCCTTTGAATAGTTTATCTTGAAATGTGCTTGTAAAGCCATCACACCTGTAAGACATGATGTGCACATTAAATACCGAGTTACCGACAGAAAGCGTTTACATACTTTAGCAATACATAAGGTTCTTTTGCAGTTGAAAAATACTAGACCTCTGTACACAGTGAACAGAAAAAGAAAATGTAATATTCTTCGCAAACATCATATTAACAAGCTATAGTGATTTACAGCAACAGAATCATCACAATATTAAAATATCTACTGCATAAGGAAATGCATCTCATGTTTATCAAAAAGAAAAAAAAATATGAAATGATGTGTAATGTGTTTGAGAGAATGAACTAAGCAAGTTCATATCATATCATAGAAATTAATAGATGTATGGAAGTTTGAGACAAATAAGTATATGATGCAAAACGTTTCATGATATTTGAAGGGGAACTCTGCAATTAGATAAAAAAACATGAGTTGGATGTTCCAAAATGAAAATTTCATCTACATTTTCGTATTAAGTTTCAAGTAATTTGGTTTCTTGTGAAATTATTGGTCATCATGGTAAACTCAATTAATCATCAGGGACCTTATCGCGGGTGCTGTCTAATTTAAAATGCATAACGAGTGTTATTCCGTTTGCTCATTAATGTAAAATAAATGGTCACCATGGAAACTGAATTGAACATAAGAAAAGACCTTAACCTTTGGACATTGCTTGACCAAATGAATGATAGTGACTATATCATAAATAATCATATATTCAGTAATTAAACATGCAAAGTTTCATTCAAAGGAAAATCAGTTTGCAGTTCCATATATACTCTCTCCGTCTCATATTATAAGGCATTGTAGTTGATTTAACTCTTTCCATAATATAAGGCGATTTTTACAAAACCCAACGTGATTCCTCATTTTACTCACCTTCCTACCCCTAATTAAAGTAGTAGGCACAAACGACAAATCATAAGACTTTTTCATTCCCGTGAAATCAACACTATCTATAATAAGGATAATTTCATCTTATTGCAGGGTTGCACCTTTATTAATCTTGATGAAATTAGCCACGATGATTTTTAATTCACAGCGGACGGAGAATTTCTTAAGATGTCAGTTTCAAAAATGAGCACTTCACTTATGTTAAACCAATCTTCTATTTCTTTCTGAAGATTTGTGAAACATGTGCTTCAGAGGAAGATCAAATCTTAAAAGGCTGAGAAGATTCAAATCAAGAACACAGTGCAAAGAGATCACCCTGTTGCATGGAATTAAAGCAACTACACAGTAGAAAATAGATTAGGCTGTAGCAAGGTAGTGCAAGAGTAATGTAATAATTATGTAAAAGACTTCATTCAGGTAAAGTAAAACCGCGAGTGAAACAAAAGAAAGGAGATTTTTTGATGTACCTAAGATGTTCAATATATGCGTATCAGTAATTGGAAATTAGGAATCGCAGACTATTTTAATTAATCGGGATACGATGTTAACAGTAATCATACCCAAGATAACCAACCATCAGCAAGACACCCCAAACTGTGCTTTCTCGTCCTCTGTTGTAAGGACTAATATCGTCTGCTCCCTGCAATATATGCAACAATATTAGTGCTTAACATATTCCAGTTTTTGCTAGTATCTCAAGCACAGTATGAGGAACATCCCGATAATGTATTAAATTAGCTAGCAACATTACATTACTCAGTACATATGATCCATTCATCCTGGTTCTGCAGGTTCCAGTGATCAAATCAAGTTTAAACCCTAAATCAATTAAAAGGTCATGTTTTTCCGACATCCATATCCTACAAGATAAATAACTAAGTCTTCAAGCCAGAATGAAAGGAAAGAGATAACAAACCTAATGGCCAATTTGGTATCTGAGGCTGGAATAGAATGATCAATAGCAAGTCACTTTTCTCGCAAACTCTTGTTTACATATTCTGAACCTAAACATCACACCCTAGTATGAACAAGGAACCGTCTTTGTTTGAGAAATGAACTATAATGTTCTGATATTTCAGCTCATGGCTTAGAACATCAAAAATAGCATGCATCCCACAATTTTAATCAGATGATCTAGCTTGATTGTTGTCAAATTAAAAATAAAAACCCTAAAGAAATTAAGAAGCAGCCTAGTAAACAGGAATGTAAGACAGTCATTGCGGAAACAGAATAAAAATTGAGCACCCAAGAGTGACCAACAGTGCCAACAAATAGTCACGACTGTTATATTTCTTCTGCATCATGATACTGCCCCAGAGCTGCATGTTGAGAGTTACGAAAAACAACATAGCAGAATTAATCAAAGTTACAAATACACAAACCCATCCAGATAACAAGGTTTAGAACAAATGAACAAATAAAGATGGTTTTTTCCATAAAGTATGGCACAAGGAAAAATTCATCAAGTCAAATAACCTGCAATGCATTAAGATAACTCAAAATGAAGCAAAAAAGACTAAATAGACAGCATGCATTTGATGTACTATCCATATTATATCAATAATAGGGATATGAATGATATGATTAAACTACTTTTCTTTTCTCTTTATTGGAATCTGCAAGAAAGAACACAATGATCTAAAACATCTACATACTTAAGTAAACCTATATGTTGCCAGTTAAGGTAACAAGCAGGAATGAAGTGGACAGCAAGAAGAGACACGCAGGCAGACAAACATAAGATATACAGAGACTCACTAGAATAATGTAGAAGGCTCTAAAACAAGTGTTAATATGATAGCTAGAACAGACTAGAATCTACCGTCTAAGTGAGGGATCGAACTTTTGAATGAGTCATATTGCCCCCAGACAAATTTTTTGGCCGGCTTGCACCTAAACAATTTTCTAGATCAAGTTAACTCCCACTGTCCAGTTTTTCATTTAAGGGTAAAAAGCGGGACTTTCTAAATATTAAAACTTTGGGTACTATTTTAAAAAAACTAAAGTACTTAGACATTTTAGTAATATCAATTATATCATTGGCAAAAATAAAAAATAAAATAAAACTTCCTTCCTTAGTCTTCCCCAACCTCCCACCCCACCCCCAATCCCCCCACCCCCACAATCTGACTCCGCCCCAATCATAAATCATAAACTCTACAAATATCTCGGTTAAAGCTAAATGCCCAGCAATTTGATTTTTTACAAAAAATAAATATAAATAAAATAAAAACATAACTTATCCCCAATCTTCTTCTCGCATATCAACCTCATCGCTCCGCCCTAAGCGGCGACAAGCACGGCGTAATTCCCGCAACCGACAACTCCGCCCGATGCGCTACGAGTTTATTTCAGCCCATTAATAACTTGTGTTTAATTTTAATTTTTTTCCACAAATTAGGCGGCACGAGGAAGGAGATTAGGCATTCTTGGAGCTTCATAATCATAGGGGCTGAGCTAATGATGATGGTGATGATTGTAAGAAACTGACCTAGAAACATTGTTTAGGGTACAAAGCTGAGCTATAAAAATCGAGCCAATCCCAATGAAAGTTGATCCACTTATTTGAACCAAGATTCATTATTAGTTCAAAGGATGCTGTAAAAGGAATTTAGCCAATGACAATTAACTACTCACCATTACAGGAATCATCTTTGCACACTTTGCCAAGGTCTGAACAGGAAAACTCACATACTTAAGGGCCTGTGCAGACATTCAATCAAGTATTATTCTTTTATTAGAAATTTTTCATGTTACTTGACCAACCATCTCAGAAAATCATCTTCATTTTGAGTAATGAAAATATGAATATGATCTGGTTCTTTGATTTCAATTAACACTAGCACTTTACCTCATACTGACACGCGGTGGTAAGAACATTGGATAATGAAACAATACAATATTTGTAAACTGGAGCAATGGGGTCCAATGCTTTTTGGCTAGCCTGGAAAAGAAAAGGGGGAATGAAAAGGAGAAGAGAAGAATCGAATGATGAAAGAAGGGGTGGGAGTGTCAATAAGATTGCAAACAAGCACATAAACATGTTACTACTAGCATGAAAACACATCAATTCAAAATTTGACATACCATTAAAACTCCAGCAGAGATGGCAGAAGTTGTTATCCGATTGCAGAAGACAAGAAATAGTGAGTACTTGAAGTATTCTTTTTTCGGTCCATATGGAATTCTCATAATCTTTTCCTGTGACCAGAAGGTTTTTTCAACATGCTCACAAGGTATAACAGATTAACCAGAACATAAAGCAATATTCAAAATTATTCAGGCGGACCGATACTGGACCACCAGGCACCACCATAGACTTTGACAAAGAAAATTCCCATGTAAATGAGTATGCAACTTTTGATTTGACATTATAGTTACACTCCTTAGATCGCCAAGGAATGATTAACCGAGTTTATTGCCTACAATCACTATAATACACAAGTTGCATCAAAGATGGGAAAGAGACTGCGCTAAAAAAATCTATGTTCATCCTATCATAATCTTGACACAAAATGACAAACACATTCATAAAACAAGGTAAGATTCACACGGTTGTGGAGAAATTCACATAATCGATCAAGTTCAATAAACGTAACTCTTCTCTTGTCTCTACTTTGTTCAATCCATAGGTTCTCGGATCACGTTGTTATGACGGAACTACAACATGAGAATATAAAACAGAAAAGGTCAAATCTTTTAAGCAATTTCCCAATGGAGGTAACCTTTCTATTTGGCTGGTTTCATTAAACTGCAAAACTTAACTTTGCTAAACAAAGAGTGAGTAGATCATGCTGTTCTCTGAAATAAACTGAAGATGGCTAGGCAATTTAGAGTCTTTTATGCCAGAGTTATAGTCTCTTTTATGCCAAGTTATCCCTCTACCAATTTATAACCTCTATATACCTCCAGTCTCCTAGAATCTTGACATAATATGCAAGAAACAAACTAAGAGATAAGGCATATCAACTTATATTCTTAGAATTTAACTTTCGAATTAGTATACTATACTATTACAAGTATTAGGGCCTTTTGAGCATTTGCTAGGCACAAACTCAAACTTGAAATGATACCAGTAGCGTGAGCACCCTATTGCCTACCTAAACCATAACAGCATTGTCCTGAACTGGTTACAATTACATCCTCTATATCAACCAACATGACATAAACAGCCAACATTACACATACCCATATACAGATCTCTACCGAGTCCATTAAACATGACATCTTATTCAATCTTAGCCTTCTTCACCTCAGAAATCGCTACAGCGCCAAAACATTAAAGCAATACATCAAACAGTTGATGGGCATGTATGTGAAAAAGGCATGATCTTTACATCAAAGCAGACCAAATAGTTCTCATACCTGCAAGATACCGTAAATTACCAAAGTAGACATGATCCCGGACACCGCAAAACCCCCTTTAAGCAGCTTGTTATTCTTCAACGGCGGCTCAGCCATCTCCCGTCCACTCATACTACCACTCCACAGCCACCACCACCAAAACCACCACTACCACCTTACTATACCTTATAAATATACAAAAAAAGACACCATTTTTAATACTAAATCCAAAAAATCTAACAAAACCCCACATATAAATATACAAAAAGAAACCATTTTTAAAGCTGAATCCAAAAATCTAACAAAGCAGCACATATAAATATACAAAAAGAAACCATTTTTAAAGCTAATTCTAAAATCTAACAAAAACCCACATATAAATTCATACAAAAAGCAACTAACTTGGAATAAATATTAACAATCAGCTTATTTTCAACACTGGAATCAATTAAATGGATCACAAAATGAGGGTTTTTATTAGTGTAAAAAATGGTGAAATGGTTCAAGAAATCTTACTATACCTTAAAAATATACAAAACGAACCCATTTTGAATGCTAAATCTAAAATCTAACAAAAACCCACATATGAAATTACCACCTTACTATACAACAAAAACAAAAAACAAAAAGATTGTATCATTTTTAATTCTAAATCCAAAATATAACAAAAAACATAAAAATAAATTCATATAAATAACAACTCAGTTGGAATAAATAATAACAATCACCTTATATTCAGCTGCAGAATCAATCAACTGGATCACAAAAAGAGGGTTCTTTGTGAGTGTAAAAAAGGTGAATTTTTTTAAAGAAAGCTTACTATTTTTTTTTATGTTGCATAATTAAATTGGTTCAAAAGCTTACTATTTTTTGTGTGTGAAATTGATCAGAATATTGAAGAAATTCGCCGGCAACTTTACGCACACTTTTCCTTTGTTGGGTATTGGACACGTCAGCTCAAGAATTGGTCCACGTGAGGGGGGGGGGTGTGGATATTTGTAATAATATTGTGATTAGGACAATGAAGAGTGATTAAAGAATGTGATAATTTGATGATGGTGGCGTTCATGTGGCTTTGATAATTTACTATACCTCCTAAAATTGTTTTCTTATTTTGTAATCATAAAATTGTAATACTCCCCTGATTTTCTTTAGTTATTGTTTTATACATTATAGATTAAGAAGAAAAAAATAGTTAAAAGGTGTATTAAAAATGTAAATTAATAATTAATTGAAACAATATCATTGGTTGGTTGTTAATTTAAATATAAAAAATAGTAAAATTCATTGAAAATATAAAAATGCTATTTATTATGCTAAAACAACTATTTCAAACAAATTTATTTGATTAAAAGCGACAAGCTAAAAAAAAAAGCAGGAGGGAGTAATAAGTTAGTTCTACTGTTTTTTAATTTGTTCAATTATAACAGATTCTGCGTAAATTAAGGAGAAAGCAAGTAGTCGAAATTAATGTGAAAAGACAGAGTTATTTAAAACTACTCGTATTTGTTGATTTTAAAGCTTGAGAAAAAAATAATTAAAATTATATTGAAAATGTGAAATGATTTTACATATTAAAATGATAAATATTTTAAAAGCGAAAAATTTGATACAGAATGACAAATAACAAAAAACAGAGAGAATATTTTAATTAGCGTTCCGGATACTCGTGTATGAGTATTTTCTTGTATTTTTCAATATGTAGTTTAAAAGTTATTTACGTTCAAAGGTTCTAAAGAGAATACGTTTATTAAAAATAATTAGAAAGTGTATATTATTGTTGGGGCATTATGTTCAAGTTTCTTATGTAACTCCTTAAGTTTCTTGCTATTGGAAGGTGCCTTGTTATAAAGAAAAGTTACAAACTTTGTAACAGCTGATATATTCAAGATAAATAGAAAAATAAGAGAAACTGATGATAATGATTAGTACAATGGAAGAGATATATTTCATTTGTGGTCTCTGGATTACTGTTTGTTTGGTGTCCTAACCTTTCTTGATTTAGCTCTTTCCTTAAAGTATCAAGTGAAGTGTGATTCACAATGGAATGATCTGTTTGCATTAACAAATTAATAACATATGATCTACAAAGTGGACAACTTGAATGAGTAGACACAATGTGACAATACAAGAAACATACAACACATGGGAGCAATTTGGTAGACTTTTCAGCCATCCCCTTTTTCAAATTCTCTCAAAGCACACTGCCCTATCTGTACTTCAATATCAACTTACCCCAATGCCTTCGAAGAGGCTCCCGCCATAAGCAAGGTAAGGGGGTAGAATAATTCGTCATCGTCTTCCTAAAGTGAGTGATTGGGAGTGTGCATTATGTTGAAGTGTATGCATGATGTAAGAACATAATCCTTGGCTTTGATCAAACATAGCAGAATGCTGCAGTATGTTAAAGTAAATGAACAATAGTAAATAGCACAAATGGTCCCTATTGCATCCATCACCAACATATCCGTGTGATGTTTTGCGGCCTAGAGGAGGAGGCAGTGAAATATGAGAGTTATGGTCTTTTGAACATGCATTAGTGATCAACAAGTTAAAAGGTCTACAAGGTCTATAATACAATGATGCAAAGGTACCTCTAGAATTTTGTTGTTTCAAGATCTCGTCTTATGTAGAGAACCTGAAGTTTTGGTGGAGGTCCGAAAGTGATGGCCTTAAACCTTAAAGAAGCTACTACTATATTTTATTGAATCAAGAGATGATTTTAAGGATTGCAGGCTGGAATACTGACTTAGAAGTTGGTACCAGAATTGTTAGTTAAACTGAAACCCTACAGCATTTGTCCTTCTTACTGTTTTGTCTTACAAAACAAGAATCCTATAATAGTCCAAGGTTCAAACAAGGTATCTTTTTGTTCAAACAGCACATTTTCTTTGTTCTTTCGCCTTACTATTTGTTCTTTGTTTAATTTGTATATTTGTCTCTTGTATATTTCCTTACTTCTGCAGCATATTTAGCTAGTACATTTTTTCTATCTTAAAATATAAACAATGGCTATCCTCAATCTTGAAGGCGTTTCACCAAGAAATTTCAAGGTGCTTATGAGGGATAGTCTTTTTTCTGTGAGGCAAAAATGATTAAGCACAAAAACATGTATATAGAAATGACAATTTTTCCGACCAAAGAAAAATAAAAGAGACATACTATCCAGGCACCATTCACCCGTCCAGGTAAAAACACGAACTCGAAAAACTATGGTAACAAGAAACTATTAGTCTAGAAAAATCTGTATTGAGAAACTCTAAAATATATCCTCCTTAAACCACCCTCACCCCCCATAACTATGCTGTCTTATACACAAAGTATGAAGAATAATATACCATCTTTTTTTCTTTACTGTAACCTTTGTCTCTTAGCCAAAGAAAAAAAGTTGTTTGAATTAGCACCAGCAGTTCCTAAGTTGCTAGCACCCAAACAAGAGCCAGACGGAGCAAAATTGAACATCATTTAGAAGAACCCCCATAGCTCAAATTAGCCATTGGTCTTTGTTCCACGAGTTCTGCATCCTTCTGCATTGAAAAAGGCGGTATCTGAAACGTCTGAGGCTGGGGAGGATTACGCCATTTAGGAAGCGGACCAGCCAAAAGGAGAGACTGAAGCAATGGAGGCGCATCAAGAACAGCTTGCAATAATTTCCCTTTCTGAGGCAGAGTTTTTCCCTTGATAAGATTGTCGAATATCAAAGAAGCATGATCAACTTTAGGCATTTCCATTGAGACCTTTAAATTGGAATCTTCAATTAGCATAGGCTGATGAGGCAAATATGCAACGTTCTTGCTTGAATCAGCCATGTTCATGTTTGACAAATCAGGTGAAGAGACAGCATCAAAGAATGAATCAACTGGCGGCGAACCATGTGAATTATAATTGACAACAGCTTCAGATAAACTGTTTGATTCAGTAATGCTTGAATTAGCATTTGGGGGTTTCAAGAAAACAGGACTTCCATTCTGAATCAAAGGGACATTCGAAACGAATTCACATGGATTTGCAGACGAAGGCAATAGTTTGTTGAGTAGTTTCTGCAGTTGATCCTTGGCTTCATCCCTTTCTTGAGAAACAACCTTCAAGAGTTGAATCAATTGACAAGCATATTCATTTCTCTTCCTTAATTGTTCACTTGTTTCAACCTTGAACTGTTCGAATTCGAGACTCGTACATAGAAGTTTATGCTTCATTTCATCAACACCCTATTCAATTAAAATACATTAGATTCATTTCAATAATTAAATGAAAGTTCACAAACATTCTGAAGTACATAAATGTCAGGAATAAATAGTACTTCTTACTGATAAATCAACATCAAACAAGATCCATTAATGGTAAAAACAGAACAAGAATTTCAAAGTTAGGAATTCTAACAACATCAGAACATGGTCCAACAGAAATTCCAGTTCCAATAAGTCAAACAAAAAAGTTTAAATGTAGAAAGGAAAAGTATCATTCACTATGCAAAAACCACTCTAGAATTTTTGTAGCAGCCCATGTTCTGTAAAAACAGACAAGAAAATATAGGTACAATACAAAATGAAACAGACCACTCAACATTTTCACTGAGAAAACAACAAAACTACAACAACCAAAACGTAGTCAGGAAAAATATCATTCATTTGAAAAAAACTAGTCTAGAATTTGTAGCAGCCCATGTTCTATAAAAATGGAGACATGGAATTGTCTGAACCAGAGAACATTGGTAAAATACATAACTATAACAAACCAGCCACACAAAGACCCTCGGAAACCTGGATGGTCCACGAAAAATATCATTCGTGATATCGATATTCATGCTAGTGACGATAATAAAAACATTCATGTTTAAGAGTAAGAAAGAAATGAACAAGAAGAAATGGCAAATGACCCACCTCTTGATAACTCCATAATGAAAACATTTCTTCCATTTTCTTGATCAAATGGAGTATTATTATTACAAGAACAAGTTCAAAGGTAGTAGCAAAAGAATAATATTTTTTGATATATTTCCTTTTGGAAGGAGAAAGAGAAGGGGAGGGAATACAAGAGTATTCAAGAGTCTTATATAGAACAAAGATGTTAATGTAAGACAAAACAATAATTGATTGGTTGCTTAAAACTTTCTTAAGTAACAACCAATCAAAATCATGGAAAATTAATTTATTGGTATGTTTTAAATTCTTGTGAGTTATATGCATGGAATTCACAAAACTTTCACACTATAAAATTTGGTATGTCACCATCTCAAGTAATGTGAATTCTTTGAGAAGAAATTGCCTTCCATTTTTTCTGCTTTTTTGTCTCTCTTTGCCATAAAACTATAGAAGTCTCTTCAATTCCTATTGTATTTAATATATAGCCTCACTTACTGTTTCTGTGAATATTAATTTTTTGGTCAAAGATTTTATCAATAAATTTTATTACTCTCGCTAATCCACTTTAATTATCGTTTGATTTTTTTGAAATTGAAATTGTATCGATTATAAATTATTCGTTATTAAAATAAAAAATTATATCATTGGATTCGTCTTTTAAAATACTTTCATAATATTATTTTTTTGAAATTTTTAGTAATATAATTGAAAAGTAATTGAAGATCAAAGATTTATTTTGATATGTAAGAAAGTCAATTAAAATGAATTAGAAGGAATATGATTTGATTTTGATTTTAGTGTTTTTTGAAAAAAAATCATGTCTCGTCCTAGTAAGTTTTATTTGGAGGTGGGATTATGTCGATATTGAATTGTTTTTGGGTAAATGACATTCAGGTCTTCGAGTTTTATGTTAAATGTTAATTGAGTTTATGAGTTTTTTGTATTATGACTTTAGGTTCTTGAGTTTTATCTTATACTACCTCCATTTCAAATTAATTGATCGCCTGCTTTTAGAGATATAACGTGTCATCCAATTCTTTTTTTATGTATATTATGAAAAATTACAAAAAAATAATATTATGAAAATATTTTAAAACCAAAATTCAATAATATCAATTTTATATTTTGAATTAGTGAATAAAAAAGTAGTTTATTGGTCAAAACCTTGACACGTAATCACAACGTCGATTAATTTGAAATGAAGAAGGAAGTATGTAATCTGATCGCTTTGTGATAAATCAAATATATTGTTGAATATTATACCCTTCATATAAGCACCTTAACAATTAATTAATTTGTATATACTAAAAGTAATTATTTTCATTTAAAGTTTATTAAATTTAATAATTACCCTTAAATATTTAATTGATAATTATAACAAATAAAGAATGCAATAATAACTTAAACAACACTATCCATTTGAATATATTTAATATATCTTTTCAAAAATATTAAGCTAACAAATAATTTTTCATTATACAAATATAGTTATAGCATGAAATATAATTATGTATAAAATAACATGAGGATATAAATATAATTGAATAAGTCAAAATTGGTCAAAGGACGCAAAATGATAATATTAAAAACTCAAGAACATAATTTACATTTAACATAAAACTCAAAAATCCATATGTCATTCACCTGATTGTTTTTATTTCATTGAATCATCGAAAAGTGTAAATTCTAGGAGATCAAATATCATTTGAGAATTGATAAAAAAGAAAATGAGAATCTTATTTGGAAAGAAAAAATAAATGAATTTTACTTGCAACAAAATGGATACAAAGTGAGATCGAGGTTCGGCTTTTTTTGCAACTAGTAAATGTATCTGTCCGATTTTTGAATATTTGATAATTTTATGTTTAATTAATCGTTAAAAAGCTATGTAAAAACTTACACTCCTTTGAATTTATTCTAATTAATATTTTTAGTTTTTTGAAGAGGATACTTTGATTTCAAATCTCTCTTTAAATATAATATAAAAAATTCTGATAAAAATATGATGTCATGAGAGAGAGATCTTATCACGACATTGAGATATCCATAGAAATATAAATATTATTTTAACAATTTGATGTCCTCGACTAAATATATTGACAAATTGATCATCAATATAATATCATCGAATTAATGGCTTTATATTGTTAAATTAGTATGATTTAAAGTATAATTAAATTTTGTGGATCCTAATATATAAATTTCATATTTGCATGGAATTAAATAATAATATTAATAATAATAATAATAACAATAGTTCTACATGGAAGCGTATGACTATTTGCTAATACCTATTATAATAATAATAATAGTTCTCACGTAATAATAATAATAATAATAATAATAATAATAATAATAATAGTTTTACATAAATATATTATTATTTATTGCTGTAAATTATTAAAAATTGAAAATAATATGATGAGAAAAATCATCTGAAGATAATTAATAATATATAATATATTAAAGCATATTTTGGCCAATTGAATTATAAAGTTATACATGCAAAATTGAAGCGAAAAAATAATTGTGTTATTCGATGCATGCTTTGAATCGTGGCGTGGGTGGAGATAAATAAATAAAGTTAATTAAAAGTAGAATCGATAATTATATAAAGTATATATGTCGAGAGGAAATGTATGTGATGTGTCGTCTTAATGCGTAATAATGTGATGATTAAAGCACCGATTGGTAATCCTTGCGTGTGTCTGGCATAAAGTATGATGAATATATACTACACTCCGTTTCTTGTTGACATTTTTTGTATATCGAGTGAAACTTTAAGCATTAATTACTAATTACTTTATGGTGCGTTTGGCATAAAAGAATGAATTTAGAGGTAATTGAATGAAGGTAGAAAAGGATGAACATTGGAAATGAATTATGTTAAAATAATTTCATTGCATTGTTTGGTATGTTAAAGGAATGAAGTAATTTCACATATTTAATTATAAACATACCAAATATATATACTATTAAATGATATAATTATACAATTATAAATTTTATTTTATTTATTTATTATAAATAATATTAATATTTAATTTTAAATATATATATATTTTAAAGTAATTAGTATTAATTTTAAAGGATTATATTGCTATAATATATTAATTTTATTTAATATTATAATATATTAAGCTTAAATAAATATTATAATATTTTAATTTTGAACTATGATAAATTAGTTTTAAATATATTATAAAATATTAATATTAATTTAAATATATTTACAATATATTGATTATATATAAATAAATTAAAAAATATATAAAATATTAATATATTTAGTATAACACATATATTTAATAATTATATATCATATATATAACAATTTAATTGACCTACGTATTGTATTATAATGTTAATAAATTATTTATATTTCATTACAGCAATACTTGAGTAATGGTATCACCAATTTGGGGTAATGGTTGAGCAGAGTATGAGATAATGAAATTGCTTAGGGAATGGAATCGGATAAAAATTTAAGTACCAAACTAAGTAATGTAATCCAATTCCAATTCATTCCATTTCATTCTTGCGTACCAAACTTAGCCTTATTATTATATAAACGTTAAATAATTAGATTCGTCTTTGAAAATAATTTCATAATATTCTTTTCCTATAATTTTTGAACATATAGTTTAAGAATAATTGATAGTCAAAGTTTTACCTCGATATCACGGCGTCAAATAAAAAAGTCGGTAGTAGTTAATTAATATTAGAAGCTCACAAATTTTAGATTTTTAAGAGGCAAATAATTTTAAGTAATTACTAATATGAAAGAAAAAACACAACCGCATTCATAACTTTATACTCACTCCGGTTTTTTGCATCCTGAAACTTTTACACAACTAGTAAGGAAAAGTAAAGTAATCAAAATGTGCATTGAAAAATATAAAATATCAATTAAATTAAAATTATATTATTGATTGGTTGACAAGTTGATAGAAAAAGTAGTCGAAAAGTATATTGAAAATGTAAAAAGTCTGACTTATTGTAATTGGAATGACAATTATTTTAAAAACGAAAAAAATTATGTTAGAATGGCAGTAAAAAATCGAAAGAAGTATATGTTAGCGATGATCAGTGATTAGTGATAATTATTAAAAGTTGAAAATTTTGGAGATAATAATTAAAGGCATAGTTTTTAGGGCTCCATAAATAGCGTATCTATCAATTTTTTAAAACGGAGTCTTTTAAAAGAAATTATAATTTTGATTGGGTGTTGTTATATACCGTCGTAATTTTTTTTTATAAATTCGAAGACTTTCATTTCTTAATTAAAATATTTTTCATGCTATGAGGAGGCCTAAAACATTAGGCCATAATTAAATTACTGTCGACTTATGCAAAAGAACACTGATATTGGTAATCATCAATTTTCAATTGAATGGTTTGATTTTATTAGACAAAACTTTTGTTGCAAATAGGAGCATATTCATAGCCATGATTGAAGCTTGGTTGTGACAAGATAAACAAATAAGGAAATGTTGCGAAATTACTAAAAGCAAGGTACGTCATATATAATGTCAAACATGAAATTAAAACAATTACCCCGTTCTTATATTTATGGAAAGAAAGTACAGATATTCGAAATTATATGGAGTATAAATGAATACCTATCAAAATTAAAGTATAACGATTTCATATTTAGTGACAAGAATCAAAATATTCTGATATCGGCTATCCCGGAGAGCTCAAGTACCCAACAACATAAATATTTAATTCCAAGAATCAAAATACTACAATACTATTATCAGAATTCAAAGTACAACAACGTCATACTTAATTAAATTATATCAATAATTATAACTAATTACTAACTCAAAAGTTATTAGTACCTAATCTACTCATATGTAGATCCCTCTTTCAATCCTACATACTATTAAATTATTAATACTCCATGCTCATTTTATCTTGAAATCGTCATGGATTCAGTAATTAAATAATAGAGTATTTAAGTATTAGTATAGCGTCTTTAAATGCGTTGTGATTAGAACACGTAAGGAGCGAATCTTGTATTGAAGTGTAGTTAAAAGGAAAGGACTACAATCGCGTGATCGGTGAGGCAACGTCATGGTCAAGCTGTCAGTGAGGTACACTTTTTTCTATGCTCAACTTATTCGTTTTTGGATAGGCATCACCACAAATTATTTGCATGCATGTGCTAACATATGACACCTGAACTTAAGTGCGATCACATGCAAGCTATTCTTGGTACATTGGACATGTAATTAGTAACATTATCTTATAGAGGAGTATTATAGCTAATTATAATGCACTAATAGTAATTACATGTGCAACTAACCAAACTACTCAATAATAAGAAAAAAGGGTCCGTTCATAATACATACGAGGAACATTAATTTAAACTTAATATATATTAATTAACACCCCCGTCCTAAGATCCAATTCATCAATTCGGTAATTTAATTGATATATTTATTTTTAAGGTGAAATTGACTTTAATTTTCTTTTTTCCCTTAATATTATTGGATTTGTTATTAATAAAATATTTACATAATGTATTGTTTTGCAATTTTTCATAGTATACTTCAAAAACTATTCAAGACAACATGGATGATGCAATCCCTTGGGAAAAAATGGCAATTCTTTTTTCCACATTCCGACAAGCGGCTTCGACACTCCTTAGATTTTCTATCATATATACAGGGTTTTATATATTTAATTCAATTTTAAGATTGTGATAGCATGGATCAGGTTGTCATATAAGCGACATGGAACATCAATGATCATCCTCTAGATTGATCAATATGATTGCCTCATGTTGTGCTTATATGACTTGAACATAATTATTTGGTGAATTGAACTTTAACAAAAGCATTACCTATTACTTATTTTTTGTTTAAATAATGAAATATTCGTTTCATACTTAACATCCACAATAATATCCTCCAATTACCAAATAACATCGTCCTAGTTATATTGTTACATCCCAATAATTATTTTTAATATTGATGCAATTATTCAATATAATTTTCAATATGATGGAACCGTTAAATTCGGATGAAAGTACATATACAGGCCCCTAGCTAACCCACAAAACTAAATTTACAATTAATTCTAAAATACAACAAAAATTAATACTAATATCTGAAATAATTACCACCCATGAATTTCCAATAACATGACATATATACTTAAACAAAAAATAATTAAAACAAATGCATACTGGAAGCCGTTTATAGCTGCCCATTGTTTTGCCTCTCTTAAGTTGTTTTAATATAGTAAATGAATTTGTATGAAGGGCTCAGTCCAAGGGCTAAGAAGAAGACAAAACTTCATCCTGCAATAATAGTACAGTATATATATATATATATATAGCCATTATTAAAGTAATTGATGAAGTTGATTGGACTATATATATAGCATAATATAATAAACTGTTCTATTAAGCTCCTCATGCAATGTATCTACAATGGAGCTTATTAAGACCTGTTTAATTATTGTAATATTGCACCACACGTATACTCATTTCCTTAGATTTCCTGCAAAAAATTAATTAAGTTATACTTCATCCATCCACACTATCACTAAATTATTACTCCCTATATATATTATTGATGAACACCTGAAGGCTGAGGCACCTATCTAGCTAGGTCTCAACTATATACTTCGATTTTATCATCCTAGCTAGCATATTGATTAGGTATCAACGTGCCTATACACTTAACGGTAATTGTGTTTATTAATTGTCATAATAATCCATAAGTGGTGTTTATTGTGAGGCTTTATTTGGAGTGGGAGGAATGTAAAGTAAAAAATAAATACGAGTAGTAAAACAAAAGTAATCGATATTGATCCATCCACGCACCGCCCGTGATACCACATGCATCATGATATGCCATATATATCAAGCCATCCCTTACCCTTGTATTATTTACTGGTATTTTATTGTATTTAGTGGTATTTGGTGAACTTTTTCTAGCTTACAGGCTGCTAGCTAGTAGCGATGAAGAACAATATTTTTCAGGGATGGTTCTTGAACTCGAAGAATTAGGGATGCGTATGATGTGATTATGGGTGTCTGTCCTTGGCCTGTGAGGCAAATGATAACGGCCAGTAAATAGCAGAAAATAAATATACTTGATTTACTCTGAGTTCCCTTGATAGCTTAAAGGTGCGTCGCATTCTTCTGAGAAATCCACTAAAAATCAAATCGGAAGATTGTTACGATTACCTGTAGTAGGAACACTCAATTGAGTAATACTTTATAACTTAGTATTCTCAATTACAAAGCCTCACAATATTATTGATGATGATTCAATAATATTCTCTCTAGAAGTTGTTTAGGATGTTTATTTTGTGATGATAAACCTATAAGAAAGTTCATCTATTTATAGGGAAAACTTCTAACCTAACTTGAGTCAAAAAAGGTAATAAAGAGTCCGACCGCCTCCAAGTGCAATGTGGAAATGCGCGTCCGTCGACACCGAAGTCGAGGCAGAGTGCCGATGAGCCTCCCAAACGACTCTCGAAGAAATTTATCGAGCAGGTCAACGGTAGCCTGCTTGGCGGTGCATCGGGACCCCATGAGACCTCGGGAATGCCGATGCCTCGATGCGGCGATTTTCAGCGAAAAAATGGCGCTGACACCAGCGGCATAGGCGATGGTCCTCATAAAAATTTAAATATTATATTTTTATTATTAAAAAATAAAATTTTACCATTCAATTATTTAAAATTAAGTTGTTACGCCCCCTTAAATTTTTTTGTATATTTTTTCATTTATATAATAATACTTCACAGGTTTTCAAAATATATGATTGTTTAGATGAAAGTGTTTATTAAGAGGATGAGTGAAAATTACATTGGAATTGTAAGCTACGTGAAAATGTAAAAAAGCTACATTAAGTTGTGAAAATGTATATTAAAAATGCAATCAATAAACTATTTTGAAAAAATAAATTTTTAGATGATAAATGTCTTTGAGACGGAAAGAATATTAGTTAAACACGCTCGATATAAATTTTTTGGTTACGTCGGTGGTTAATTACTAGACTATTAAGTCATCGCTAAAGTACATAAAATTTAGATCATCTCAACCTTCATAATATTTAAGATAAAATTTGAGAAGCATGTTGATATCATTATGAGAGTAATAATGAATTATCCATATATGTAAATTAGCAAGCTATAATAGAATTATGAGAGTAATAATGAAGTTTAGGCGTAAATTTCAGTAGTAAAGAGTTTGAGTGTTAACGACATCTTTAATCTCTTGCGTGCTGAGTGTGGGTTAAATTAACCAGTGGCGAGAATGCAAGTATTAGAAGTAATTTGTAGTCTCTTAAATGCGTGTGGGTTCGAGGTAAATGCAGTGACAAAGGAATCTTGTATTGAAGTGGTTTTAAAAGTGAAGGCTCGAGTACGTAGATTAAAGGCGCGTCGCGTAATTTGTCTGCTACGTATGGATTCGAAGCATAGATAAGCATGGGATCTTAGTTTGAGAATTTGAAACTTATGAGAGTAATAATGAATTATCCATATATGCAAATAAGCAGTTCATAATTGGCCTCTTTTCATTACCAGAATACCAGCCAGCAATAAAACTCTATCTAAATATATACTAATGAAAGATAGGGCACATTAAAATGTCTATTATCCGATGCATGTATGTGAGTATTAGGTTTCTAATCTATCATTATCATTCGTAATTAAGTAATTGCAAATGTTCCCTTTCCACTGTGAAGGGTTCATTAAGAAAGCAAAGAGGGTAAGGACAAGAGATCGAGAAATTGTTTTGTAGAGCGGCGGAACATGAACATTACGTAACGTAACATGTAGTACTTACTACATACCCTGCCCAGGTTGACACGTTTACTAAGACATTTTCATGTGTGTGTTACTTCATTTTTGAATACTTTTATTCTTCATTAATAATTTAAGGTATTCGTTAGATTTTATACTTATGAGTGGAACTTTTTTTTAGGGATAAACTAAACAATGAAAATATAACTAAAAATATTTAAAACATACGAGATCAAATAACGATGTTATTTTAGAGAATCAACTATTTTTAGATGGGAAGTATTCCGTATAAGTTAAGGTAATAACATTAAATCGCTATGAGAGGATGAAAAAGTGTTGTAAATATGAAATAGTATGAAATATAAAATGATGAGCATCAATATGGATTATAATCTTATTCACTGAAAAAGAGCTTAGACAACGTCGATTAGACATCATATAGAAATGAAACTTGTTGTCTAAGTGGTGTCACATAGGCAAGTAATACTTAGACAACGTTTCTTGAGCGTTGTTTAAGTAACAAGCACTGTCTAAGTAATTTAAATAAATTAAATAATAATAATAATACATCTATCTAATAACATACGTACAATACCAATTAGACATCACATAGGCAAAAAGTGTTGTCTAAGTGGTGTCACATAAATGATAAAACTTAGACCAGCGCTTCTTGAGTGTTGTTTAAAGTATGGCCTGTCTAGGTAATTTAAATAAACTAAATAATAATAATATGTATAATAATAATAATAATAATAATACATCTATCTAATATGACTAGATGCCTAAACAAATTGAAACCTGTTCCTTCCCTCCTCCTATTTCGTCAACCCAGCACTCACATCACAGCCCCTGTTCTTCCCTATAAATACTTGACTTGAATTTCACGATTGTAAGTTTCTTCTCTCTGCTACTCTAAATTTAATTTTGATACTAATTTTGGTTAGATAATAAACTAATTATTCATTTAATTAGATTGAATTTATTCTTAATTAGAATATTTTATGAGTTAGGGTTAATTATTTGTTCAATTTAGAATTAATTAGTTTGAATTTATTCTTAATTAGATTGTTTTATGAGTTAGGATTAATTATTATTTGTTCAATTTAGAGTTAATTAGTTTGAATTTGTTCTTAATTAGATTATTTTATAAGTTCGGGTTAATTATTTATTCAATTTAGAGTTAATTAATTAGATTATTTTATGAGTTAAGGTTAATTATTTAGACAACACTGCTTAATATGGCATTTTGTGTGTTGTCTAAGGTATTTTTCGAGTGATGTCTAAGACCTTTGTAGTAGTGATAACTTATAAAAATAAGTAACTCATTAGCTTGTGTCGCCCATTTTTTTATTTGTGATTTTCGAATATCGAGAATTAGACTTTGGTATCAATTGTGCTTAAAGCTATGTTCAAAAATTATAAATAAAAATATTGTAATATTATGAAACTATTTGCAAAGGCGAATCTAATGATTATAAATTCTATATTTATTAAAATAATAATTAATTAGTAATTAATGATCAAAATTTTACCTTGATATATATACGAAAATGTCAAATAAAAAAAATGATATAATAATATATTACCTCAATCTCACTTTAATTGGTAGATTTGCAATAGATTTTTTAATGTTCAAGATTTTCGCATATCATTGATTGGTGTACAAAATTAATTATATGCATTTTTCAAGAAACAGCCAAACTTCAAAAATCCTGTTAAATTTGGATGGAGGGAGTACAACATAGTACGTAGTCCAATGGGCAACATTGTGGGGTATTAGTCTCTTCGGGTTTTTTACTTCTCACTTTTACACCATTATTAAAAAAAAGTAAAAGTAGTTAAAATGTGTATTGAAAATATAGAATGTAAATTAATTGAAATTATTTCATTGGTTGGTTGACAAGTTTAATAGAAAAAGTAGCCAAAAAGTATATTGAAAATGTAAAACAATTTATTATGCTAAAATGATAATTATTTTGAAACAAAAAAATTATGCTAAAATGACAATTGAAAAAACCGGATGAAGTATTATTCATAATGTAATATTGTATCTATATTTACTATCTAGTACAGTAGTATTTTTGTATGAACTGTATATACAAAATCCATGTAAACTCCAAGTTGTAACGTCAATTGCATACAAATTATATTCAAAAATAGAAAATGGATGGAAATAACTTGGGACGATGGGATGTGATAATTATTGCTTGTAACATTTAATTTTCTACCAAGAGCTCAATAATTGGATGGAAATGAGCCTTAAAAAGTGCCTTCCATACCGTCAATAAATGTTTGACCACATTATGAAGAATGCTTGATCGGTTGGTTGGTCCAGAAGGAAACTTGGACTACATTAAATGACTTTGTTACTTCTTTTACTCTGTATTGTTTTAGTTGTTGTGCTGGATATTTGTATTTAAATTAAGGAAATAAAATAATAATTGAAAATATAAAATAATAATTACTTGAAATTACATAGATTGGTTGATAATTTAATAAAAAATATAGTTAGAAAGTACATTGTAAATGTAAAATTATAATTTTTTATAGAATGAATGATAAGTATTTTGGAATAAAAAATTTAGGTTTGAACGACAACTAAAAAATATGGAGGAAGTATGATGTAGAGTTCTTACAAAATATTGATGTGTAGGATCAGTTTGGTGTACTAGTAGGTGTATGGCGGCAACATATAAAGAATGACTAGGATGGTCAAACATTGACTTTATTAGTGTGAAAATGAGTGTCATCACTTGTGTAAACTCATTTATTTGTTACCTTGGAGCTAGGCAACAAACAAGCCAATAAGATGGACTTAATAATCTAGTGGGGGGCAACGTATAATGTGTGTATACTTGATATAGAAATTTTGTGCACATCACATGAAATGAAACGACTATATGTAAAAAAGAGACCGCCACCTAATAGAAGTATTGAAACTTGAAAGATATCAGAGATCAGATAGAGATGGTCATCTAAATTTGAAAGGAGGTTTTAGTCATCGAAATTCAACGGCGTATATTGTTAAAAAGGATGAAATTCTCATACTAACAATCTTTCGAGGTCCATGCTATGAGATATTTTGGAGGAATTAAATTACTGAATGTGCCTCAATTGATAAGAGGACTAGAGCTTTTCAGTTGAACTATGCCTAGAGAAAAAAGCTTGTATTTCTCATTGATATGGACGAAAGGAAAATGATAAAAATATATTACGTATAAGAATATCATGTGGATCCTCTCAAACTACAATTAATATGATCTTATTAAGTTTTAATTTGAATAGTTGAGTTATTAATCGCAACCATTATTACTTAAGAATGTAGCATGTTTTACAATATATCAACATCCTTAATTTAAATGCAATTTGAAAGAGTTGTATGAAATAAAACTTGGGAGGATCGTACTTCCATATGAATCATCATGCATAGTAAAATCGTGAGTAAGAACTCCTGCCTCCAAATGTTCATAGCAGATAAGACTAGAGAATATTGTAAATTGTAATAATAGAATTTGAAATAAAAAATAAATTACATGCGAACCCGTATCATACGGTTAATCAAACGAAGCAAATTGGTAGGACCAAATCAAACTTTTGGTTGGTTGTCCAAACATATTTATTTTACTTGGATGTGAGTTACTTTTTCAATTTGATGATAAAATAACATGACACATGTAAATACCATACTTAATTCAGTTAATGGGACATTGACACGTGGATTACAAGAGTTACATTAAACTAATTCAGTTAATCATTGGTTATATTTTGCTCAGTGCTAACTTTATATAAGTGCTTCCAATTATAGCTTTCAGATCCTGAGAAGTAGCAATTGAAGGACTATTAGCGTTTGATATTATTGTTGTTGTAGAAACAGTTTAGTATTTTAAAAATGCCTTTCAGACACATTGCTATTGGGAACATGGGTGAGGCTTCTAAGCCTGAGACACTTAAGGCAGCTGTAGCTGAGTTCATCTCCATGCTCATTTTTGTTTTTGCTGGAGAAGGCTCTGGCATGGCTTACAGTAAGTACTCCATCATCTGCCAATAATGTATCGTTTTCGGTAATTGATCAATCAATTGAAATAACGTAATTCTGTTCCGTAACCAATCTATCTTGAATCATCTAAATGTGCACATACATTACACATCGGTTATAATGTAATGTACTCCATAAATAGATATAGTTTGTAACATGTGATCCCAAATCGTCTAACTTACATTTATAACATTCTAAATCATATGAATGTGTTGCATGCCTGCATATGTAATATTTTCTGATTGAATTTGGATTTATGATTATTGAACAGATAAAATTACCAATAACGGTCCAGGCTCGCCCTCTGGCTTAATTTCGGCTTCCATTGCCCATGCTTTCGCGCTCTTTGTAGCGGTCTCTGTTGGCGCTAACATTTCAGGTGGTCATGTAAACCCAGCTGTAACCTTTGGTGCCTTTGTTGGTGGTTACATCTCATTGTCCAAGAGTATTGTGTACTGGATTGCTCAGTTGCTTGGCTCTGTTGTTGCTTGCATGCTCCTTAGCTATGCTACTGGTGGATTGGTAAGAAAATCAAAGTCTATAAATGAATACTTCTAATATAATCTATATCTATATACCTTATAAAAGTGTAAATGTGCTAAGTAGTTTCTTCCATTTTTTATTAAGATTATTTTGCTCATTCGAATCTGCATGTTATTATTAATTAATTATTTACATATAATTGGTTAAAATCATTACTACGGTAAATAATTACTATTTGTTATATTATAATAAAGGACAACTTGCACCATTCGAATAAAAAATATTACGAGTTTATATGTTTTAAAAAATCTAATAGTCTATTTATATACAATTATATTTTCGTTGTAGTATAGACACTATATAAATAATACAATACAATAAAACTAAAATATATTAATGTTATTAGATATTTATATGAAATATTTAAAGTTAAACTCATTATTTAGAAGTAATTTCGACATTTTATGATAATAGACATGACTTAATATATCATAGCAAAAGAATATTATGAACCATAAGTATAATATATTAATATTCAAAATAAATACAAAATTGTGCAATTAATAATTTTGAAACCCTAATAGATTTTAAATAAGTATTAAAATACGTTTAATTATTTTGAAATGTAAGTAATTATACAAATCATAAGTAAAAAAAGAATAAAATTTAGATTGATTAAATTTTAGTGTAAATGAAAGTTTAGGTTACATTAGGAGGTTAAGATAAAGAATGCAAATTAAATTTACTAAGTAATTTCTTTAGAATCGTAAGTTGAAAGGTCTGGCAGTGGGTATATTTGTTATTTCTAGCTTTTGAGGAGTTACACGCGTAATAACTACCAGCGCTTTCGTTAGTTAACTTATGTATAATATAAATGATATTTTCATTGTAGTATAAACCTTATATAAGTAACCTGATACTATGAAAATAAATATGACAATATTATTAGATATTTATATTAAATATTTAAAGTTAAACTCGTATTTAGGAGTAATTCGACATTAAACTTATCTCCTTAGATTTAATTAATTGGCCGTTTTAGGATTTGATGTCGAACTTTGTGACAAATTACATTTTATTCACTAACCCAAAAAAAATTGATATCATTGGATTCGTTTTTAAAAATATTTCATAATATTATTTTATTATAATTTTTTAGCATAATATATAAGTAATTAATTATTAAGTTGTGTCTCGAAAAGTAAAAATGTCAATTAATTTGTTAATTTGAAATAGTTCAATAGTATATCTTTAACAAAAAGAAATATTATAACCATAAGTATAATATAATAATATTCAAAATAAATACAAAATTTATAAAACTAACAATTTTAAAAACTACTATATTTTAAATAAGTATTAAAACACATTTAATTATTTTGAAGTAAGTAATTATACAAATCATATGCAAAAAAGAAGGAAAATTAAATTTATTAAATTTTAGTGTAAATGGTTACATTAGTATTTCAGATAAAGAATGCAAATTAAATTCATTAGATATTTCATTTAATAAGTTAAAAAGTGCCTTTGGGCATTCACGACTCGTTATTTCAAATTTAGGATTCTGGCGTAATAGCTACCGCTCTTTCGTTAGTTCTTGATAATATAATATAACATTCCTATTATTCGGATAAACAACTCATGTTAAATTTATTTAACAATGATATAATATAGTATTTCCTTTATTCAATGAGCGACAATTAGGAAATGGAATTAACAATGAGATGCGTCGATATTGGACCTCATGAAATGAGTTAGAACCAACCTTCTGAGTTTCTACAAAGATTGATGTGTAATTTGGAAATGAAGGTAACGAGGAGAGAATTTCAATGAAGTTAGTACATGTATATAGGTTTCGGGTAGATTCATGCTACCTGCTTTTTAGTTAAATATTATTATTGGATTGAAGATCTCAAAATTAAATCGACATATAATAAATACCTTAATAAATTTCTTGTGTTTTAGATTTTATTCTTTCGTATTCCTTACGAATTATGAATAGAAATAGATCTGATTGCTTAACGATTATAATGTGAAACTAATTATATTAATTCTTTAATAAGTGAATTTTGAATAATAACATTTTCATATAACATAAATTTGAGATTAACAAGAAGAGTTGTTCGATTGATATGAAAATGGTACCGCAACAGTTGATTCTCTTATTTCAATCACAAAGCAAATTATTTGAATAATTATATCTTTATATATTATGTTTATTCTTTGATTGTTTAACTTTGGTATGCCATAAAGAGAATATGTTGATATTCGATTATTGATATAATGGGAAACTAATGATAGTGGGTATTGAATATCGATTAAATTTTTATTTTTTATTTTGGAGATATTGTAGTTAATATATTGAATAGATTTTTCTTATATAGAAAAGAAAATAAATTCGGTAGAAGAATCTTTATTATGCGTAAAAGATATGTTGATTCTTGTTTGTGATAGCAAGCGATTAATCTTCTTGAGTTAATGTCAATCAATATGAAATTCTTTTTAATTTGATTGAGAATAATTTCTTAAAATGATATGTGTTATTAGGAGTTGATAAATGAAAACACTTTATCGTAAATGTAAGTAATCTGAGGCGTATTAATTGAATCTTGAATAATAAAATTAACAATAATATGTTTGCATATACTTATTTAGGCTTTTATTCCTTTCCTCTTACATTTAAATATAAGTAAGTGAATGAATTGGTACATTGCTTCGTTACTTGTATTATGAATATACAAATGAGTAATTATTTTATATTTAGGTTAGAGGATATGATGTATTAGCTGACAAACAATTAAGCTTTAAAAGCGTATGATTTATAATTTTATTTTTTGTACTTTAATATGCTTATATATGTGTTAAGCATAAATACAAATTCAAAAATCTGGCTTCGAGTTTGTTTTAGCTTTTTAATTTTAGCGTGCGATGCACGTAGGTAATGCAAACATTAATAAATGTGTAATGCAAACAATGATGCAGGAAACATCAGCCTTTGCCCTTTCAGCTGGAGTGACTAAAACGAACGCTGTCGTGTTTGAGATTGTAATGACATTTGGTCTGGTTTACACAGTTTATGCAACTGCAATTGACCCAAATAAGGGCGACGTTGGGATCATTGCTCCAATTGCAATTGGTTTCATTGTGGGTGCCAACATCTTGGCTGGTGGTGCCTTTGATGGTGCATCAATGAACCCTGCTGTCTCCTTCGGACCGGCTGTTGTTAGCTGGAGATGGGACAACCACTGGGTCTACTGGCTCGGACCATTCGCTGGCGCTGCCATTGCTGCTGTGTTCTATGAGCTCATCTTCATTCCACCAGCAGAACCAAGGGCCTATGAGCAACTTCCTCCAAGCGCTTAGACCGAATGACTGTTATTTATATTTCATGCTTTGTTTTCCAGAAATGTGTGGCCTCTGGCCTTCTATTTACCTTGAATTCATGTGAACATTTAGGCATTGTCGATTTTATTTGGACAACAACATTTTGGACTGGTTTATTTCTCTATCCAAAGCCGAAAGGCAACAATGTTTCATTTACTAACTAGAAAAGAAGAACTTCCCATTGGAGAAATGGATTTTGCTTAGGTTCAAATCTAACCAGAAGAAAGAAGAATTTCATCGAGTCGCTAAGGAAAAGACAAACAGCAATAGATAACATCCATCAGCAAGCTTATGGTTGGATTAATCATGGAAAGGACTGAAAACATTTGTTTTACAAATATCCAATACTGATATCAATGACACAAATGTTATCACTCAACATGAACATAATCTAAGAAACAAAACTAAGAAGCTTTCTAGTTAACCTGTCATTTTAATTTATCTTCTTCTTTGGTTTTCCAAGTTTGGATCTCCTTTGCTTGAATAAGTGCAGATAAAGCTTCAGCCACAGAAGAGGATAACAGAGAAGCAGTACCTGAAAAGAGAATATGACAAATTGACAATAGTATAGATATTTGAGACACACTCTTTCACATCATGAAATGGATCATGCTCACCAAAATAGAAGTGTAAGCAAATTAACAAAAACTAATGGTCGATAACGAGATTTAACTTTATAATGTAATGCTAATGCAACAAGAAAGAAGGCTTAAACTGAAAATCAGCGCCATTTACGTACCACTATAAAGTTATAGTAGCTGAAAGGAAGGCCAGCATAGAGCTCTTTCTTCTTTATAATAGGAAGTGCTTGATACATCAACCACACTGCACTCAAGTGAATTTCATAGTTTTAAGATAAGAATAACTTAAATGTCCGGGATGAAAATAAAGTGCAAAACTGGCTTACTTTCACCAGGACCAACTCCAATTGGATACAGAATAACAAATGCAGTGTACCTAAAACCCAGGTGAACATTGAGAAAAACAGATTTAGCTTGAAACAAAATTGTGACTCGTAACTTGTAAGCTGCCAACAGTATATTTATAGTTTATGTTGTCCGAAAGATCAAACCTCAGGTAAGTTATCCAATGAGGAGGAGAGCCGATACAATTTGAAGCATAATGCAAGTATCTAATGACCTGCAGCAATAATCATTTTGAACTTTAGCTCGTCCCGAAATTTACGATAAAAGTAATATAAAAATATTTTTGCATATATATTCCAGGGGAATTATTTAATTGCTAATGAAGACACACAGCATAAAGAATCAGTTTGATCAGATGCAAATCAAAGAGGTTAGTGTATAAGTAGCCTTATAAAACAAGATCAAGACCACATGCCTTGAATTTGGAATTAGACTAGCCTACTATGTTATTAGACTAGTAATTGCATCCCTTTTTATCATTCTGCTATAATCGTTGAGGTTCAATATCGCTGCAACTAGCTCAAGTGATGGTTTGCTTGGTTATGTTTACTACTACTAAGTTCTTAGCGCCGTCAATTAGTATAAACCTGAAGTTCTATGAAGACTCACTTTCATGACTTAGAAGTCTTGAACCATCAGTAACCATTTCTTCCCAGCATTCTGCTCCAATCTTCACTTTAAAAGGTAATTTTTCTAGCATTTCGAAAGTGTTGCATTTCCTGTTACTGAGATCAGCCATCAAGAGATAGCATTGCCACTAAGTCCTTACAAGGAAGCTAACTTATCTGACATGCATGAAGTTTCAATCTCTTCTTGACTTCTTGCTTAAATTTCCAGCTACAAGAAAGAGAACTACTCTCTATATTCTTTGATTTTCTCGTTCAATAGACAAACATCTGTACAAATAATTTTGCAGTAAGTTCTATTTCGTAGAAGGTAGCTGAAGTTTGTCTCTTTCTTAATGGCATTCTAAAAAGCTACCCCCGACAACCAGCAAGGTAAACTCTACATGCCTACTCTTTCATCCCCAGTTCACAGGGACTATAAAATGAGTGAAAGTACCAATTGAAGTGGAGTAATCAAGCCGAGTGCAATAAATTTACAGAAGTCTAATCCTATTGTTGAGGCATATATGCTTCCAAATTACCTACACAGACTCCATCATAATTTTCAAATACTACTCCTTATACAATTTTTAAAATCTAAATTGGGAAATTATCAGTTCATCGTGGCTTAGGGTTGGCAAAATCGACACTGGGAGAGTTCTACTTCTGAAGAACCACACTCACGGTTCATTAGTAGTGCATACAGAAAGCATTACATCGAGCCAAGTAAGAAATGAAAACAAGGGGCGAGGGGAAATGTGAAGTAAAAGTATCAAACTTACATCAGATAAGCTCCACGCAACAAAGGTTATGAAAACTGATGGCAGCTCGTGGACCTGCATTTAGGAACACAACTATTTAATGCTGAACTTTACTGCCTATTTATAAACAGGCTAAAGCAAGTAGCCACATCTCCGTCTTATTGAAACAAAATATTCAGCCTAATTATCTAGCAGAGTTCAACAATTTAAGAATAACAATGAACAAGAAGAATGTCAATAAAGCAACCTCATTTATACGACGAACAATAGCTAACAAAAAATGAGTCCTTCCACCCCATTGCATCAATGGTATAAGCACTCCACTAGGAACAATCCCTTAAATCCACACAAAACAAACACTATCACCAACATAATTCACATTCACAATGTAGAGGTAAAAAAGGGAACTTTCAATGTCCTTTCACCTATAGCTCCATGTAGGACTTCCAAGAAAGCAACAGTTTGCAACAGACCTTCAATGCAATCAAAAGAACACCATAAAACAATTAAATCATAACACATTCCAATACATGTAATTTAACTAAAAATCAAAACTTTTCCATGTTGGGTTCTTACATATCAATTCTCCAGCAGAATGATAAGCACCACTGAGTGAATTACTGGAAATGAAATTGCTCAAGATTCTGTAAAGAGCTACTGCCCTGTTAAATCAGAAAAAGCAACTTAAAATTCAATATATTAACACTAAAATGCCCCAAATGAACTTAAAGACTCACACTTATACCCGTAAGGAGTTCGGATTATGCTTATGGCATACTTGTCTGATGTCTTGAGGAAGGTGTTTAGAATTGAAATCATTAAACAAAAAATGAAAAAGGGAATAAAAGTACCATCCAAATGCCTGGAGGGCATTGTAAGACAGAAGATACAGTTTCCTAAATTGAGGCATTGAACAAATTATTTGGCCACTTCTTGATCGACCCTTTTCTTTTTTTCTCACCACTTTCTCTCAATAAAATTAAAGGCAGCGAGCTGATATAACAAGAATATTGGACTGTGAAAGCTAAAAAATTATACGGAGAATGAAAGATTGAAAATTACTAGACTAAATTCTAGTCTAATTAACCACGAACATAATATTTATGTATGGTTAACGAAAGAATAATATAAAATATAAGGAGTAAATGATCCTAATACCAAGGGATGTACATGCAATCTTGTAAACTTAGAATGATCTTGGCCTTTGGCTGGGCTGTGGACTGGGTCCATCTAAGTATTTTTAGGTGGATGTTAGTGTGCTTCAATTGTGGTCGTGCTTTATGGACGGTAAATATGAATCACTCCAACACTGATAGATGAGTCAGGATCAGTGAGGAGAGTGTCATCTGATTATCTATGTCGTATATAATGTCAACGAGTTATTAGCCGGTTCTGAAGTGTAAGCGAATTTTTAATATTACTCTTTAGCTTTTTATTAACTATGCCACAACAAATCACATAATTATTTGAGAAACCTAGGGAACAAGAGAAGAAAAATAAGCGCATTGGTTATTTTTCTATGGTGATTCAATTATTTTTAACGAGGTATAATTTTTGAATTATATAGAATCGCTTTTTTATTTGTTCATAACACATATCTTCGATATATTACGTAATTTTAATTAAATTATTTGTCTTATAAAAAATATATTATAAAATTAATGGATAAATTTCGCAGGTAGGTATCTGTGAATAGCTAGTTTAGTGCGTATTAGATAAAATGAATGTAATCAATACATGTTAAAATCTAAGTGTTTGTAATCTTGAAGACATTTTGACTTAGAAATTAAGTTGTTAGTTGTTACCATATGATATTCTGTGAGAAAATCCATTTGATTACCTCGACTTATATGTGAGTTGGATTTGAGCATGTTAAATTGTTCGATACTCACTCGAACTACATTGATTTAGCTACTTTAATAGAGTAAAATTGTCCAAACCACCTTGAGTAAACTACTCGCTCCATAAAAGATTGTGTATATTTATTTTTCACATTTTCCACAACTTGTCCCATTTTTAAAATATTATCTGAATAGTACGAGTTATTTCCATGTCATATGAAGTTAAATATTTTATATTCACTAGTTCGCGGATATAATGGTATATTAAAATGGATCGTTATTCACATGTTTTTATACATTGTAAAATGGTAGATATCTACGTTTAAATTCTTTGGGTCGATTACGGAAACAGTCTGCTCCTTGTGAGATAAGACAATGTACTATTTGTTGCCACTTTATCCTCTTTTATCTGCGAGAGCTTGAAAGGGGTGGAGCAGCGTGTTTTTTTTTTAAAATCGATTAGATTTGTCTTTCTGATATTTCAATCACAGGCCTTTATCATCGAGAATAATATCCCAGTAGCGGCTGAGTAGCCCTAGTTAGAATTGGAGCATGTTGTTTTGATGTATAGAATGGATTTTATGCTAGGAAAGAGTCGTTGGGGCATATTCAGTGGTAAAAGAGGCAGGTGTTAGAAATCACCAGAGCACACAGCACTCCTGCCCCGTGCGGTGTGGGTTCGCGTCGCGTAAATGGCCGAGAATGCCATTATTAAAATAGTTTTAAAGGGAAATTTCGAGTTAATTGGCCAGAGTTGAGCAGCCGCGATTTATCTTACGGAGGTTTAGGGATAGGCCGGGCGCTACGATGGCCAGTTTCATTTTTTTTACAAGCTAGGGAAAGCTATAGTAAGTGATGACGACACGATTACCTAAAGGTACGCCAAGTGCCTTAAGACGAAGCTTCATCCCGGAGGCGACATTCACTTCATTTCATATGTCAATACGTCACACCCAATGCTATAAACTACTACGGAGTACTTGATAGTTACTCTCTCTATAAAGTCAAAACTATATTTCCCCCCTAGCACATGGTCTGCCAAACATGACTTACTAGAACAAAAATCATTGACTTACTAGAAATATTTGAGCACATTCTCGGGAACCAAACATCCTCGTTCACAAGTCACAACACAACCTTATAAGTACGTACCTAACTTCTTGATCACTCATTCAACAATTAATAACAAATCACAAACAGAGCTTAGAATTGAAAGAGTCCAACTACATACAAAAGTGATGAAAAGAAGCATGGAAGAAAGAGAGGTTGAAGCACTAGCAATGGCTAATTGCTTAATGTTACTTGCCAAGGTAGGCAACAATCCAAGAACAACATCATCGGATCGAGTTTTCGAATGCAAGACTTGTAATAACAGGTTTAATTCATTCCAAGCATTAGGTGGTCATAGAGCGAGTCATAATAAAAAACCTAGACAACTTATGGATAATACAGGGGATGTTTCGGGTATGCCCGAGAAGGCAATGATTTTGAAACCGAAGATACATGAGTGCTCCATTTGCGGCCAAGAGTTCCCCATGGGACAGGCTCTAGGCGGCCACATGAGACGACATCGAGCAATGCCCCCATCGGCTAGTCTAGATTTGGGGATTAATGATCATAAACCTACCCAGAAAGTTATTATTTCGGTATTGAAGAGGTGCAATAGCAAGAGGATTTTATTGGATTTGAACTTGACTCCGTATGAGAATGAATTGGTGCTAGAGAAGATATAGCTCATAATATTAGATTCTTTTGTTCTTTTTTCCTTATTAGGTATTTTTTTCTTCTTATTTTTTAAATTAGTTGCATCCTTGTAAATTGAAAGTTCGTTCGTATTATTGCAATAATGTGCTTATAAGTGTGCATGTCCGTATTATTTTTCCTAGCTAGCTAACTAAACGAGCATATCCTGTTACTGACTGCGAAATGGATAAATGATATTGCTGTATCCTTCGTTTCATGCACTCTATTAATTTTAATTTTTTTTTTTTTGCCTCGGGCATGCATTTCGAGGTAAAAGAAGTTTGAGTGTTAAGTATCGACATGCAAGCTGCTTACCGTTCGGTGTGGGTTCGGTCGCGCAGTGGTAGAATCTCGTATTGGGGAAATAGTTTAAAAGGAAGGCTCGGTCACTGTAGATTGGTAGCGTTCGCGATTTCTGCTGCTAACTAGGCTGAGGCGTAGGTAGCGTAAGACCCAATTTATTTATATAAATTAATGCTACAATGTATACTTAATTTTTGTAATTAATACCAAATTATTATATCTATGTTGAATTAATATGATATGTATTAACTTCTTAAATGCATATATGTTTCAGTGCCGATTATTTTGCAGAACCCCAATTTTATGCATGACATAGTAATTGTTATTCATGGCTAATACGTTTCACATTAAATAATACTCATGACATTGCTCAATAATAATATATTTATTGTATCTCTCTAAATCTCTAATAACATTACTTATTAATAATTATGATTCATAATCTAATATTATTATTCGCGACTAATGATAATGCAACTTCGGAGATAACCTCCCCTGCCGCCAATAAAGACTGCCTAGTTTAATTTTTCTCTGATCTAATATTATTAAGCATGCACGGTGACGGTTCTTAATAATATTGAAATTTAGATTTTGGGTCTCAGTTTAACTCCAAAATTGACCAAGCGCTCTACAAATCTTGAACAGATTCTTGATTAATATTTGATTTTGAAAAAGACGAGAAAAATAAAGTACGAATCTATTATTTCAATTCATGCATACTTATACTTAGTTGGCTAGGGAGAAAGCTAAATAGAACTCCAATGTGTTTAAAAAAATATACTAACAAACAAAAAGTTTCTTATAATAAAACTATTAATAAAAATTATTTAATATTGATTAATGAATTGAATTAACAATCAAGAATTACGGCAGATAGGACTTAATCTTAAATTTCATATATATTAAAATTCTCAACTAAAACTCATCTCCTACATTATTATTGTTGATAAAAACTCATGGAATAAAACCTATACTAACAGTAGTGAACATAACCTAATCATATGCTTTGCATATTTGACCGGTTTTGTTCCATCAGAGTTAGTTCACCGTAACTCTTAAACTAAAATAAAATAAGAATTATGAAGATCATCACTCGAGACGAAACATCCCTGGTGCAATGGTTGTGTATTTCCTCTTATCATCACAATTATTACTATTCTTCGTGACTTCCGACGACTTAGCAATGCATTTTCCCGTAGTCTCCAAAGACTCATTATATAAACTAATCCCCAACTCTTTCATCACCCCCTCCAAGCAATTATCAAGATCTGAATAACACTTTTCCACAACATTATTATTATCATCATCATCGTTGTTGTTGTTGTATTTGTTGTCGTCGTAGGATAAGATGAAATCAAGAAGGGGGGGATAATAGTCATCTATATAACGTGGGAATGATGCGGATTCAGGCAAGGTATAGATCCTCATCATGCTATCATAATAAGGACTATTATCATTCATATTATCATCGTTGTTTTCATTGTTGTTCTTATTGTTGTCGTTGTTTTCCTTCTTGTTCTTATTGTTATCAGCATCGTTGTTTTCCTTCTTGTTCTTATTGTTATCAGCATCGTTGTTGTTCATATTATCATCGGACTCTTTGCTATTACGAAGAGGAGAATAATGTTCAAATTCGTACTCTTTTGGATTCTCATCAGCCATATTGTTGGTAATGATTATGGATGGTCTTGTTCATCAAGGTTATTCTCTTGTGTGTATATATAGAAAATGTTGATGAGAAACCTACTAGGAGTAGAAATATATATAATTAATTATTTGCATTATTAACTTGGCGGGAGAAGTGGTTTTATCTCTATTGTTCAATATTATTATTAGAATAATTTGTATTGAAATAATAATAAAGTGTTGAAGGTGGGGTATCACTTGGTTAGTTATCATTGAGCTGGACTCGGATTCCGCCACGTATAATAAGTAAAGATGAATAGATGATAGTCCGATTTTTTAATTGACATCACTGCCAATTTTTAAAATCGGATTAAAAAGTAATTAATAATGGAGTACAATTTACCTATTTATTCCTCATCAATGTATTAATATTAGAAGCCTTTATTATACATTTCTCATTTCTAGGCCTTTCCTTGATTCTTGAAGACAATTACTATAATATAAAGAATCTCCAAGGACTGTTGAAGAGCCTTCAGTTATTACTTAGATTTGTCCAAGTCTTTCAATGAATACCCATAATACCCATCACAAACGGTCCATGTGTGCTTACATTACAACTATGTATGCACGAGACTATGAAAATAGGTGGTTCAAATAGGTACAAAATTCCACACATCAAAAAGTTGCAATTGGAAAGGGATGGTCAACTTCCAATTCAAGTATCATGTGATCCGCAAGTATTACAAAAAGTGATGGCGTTCTTGGGTTAAAAATAAATGAATGGATGTTTGGGAGCAGATTTTCTTTTATGCGTTGGTATGTTCTGCCCTGCAATTGTAGCTATTCAACACATAATTGGATTAACAACCTAAATTGGCCGAGTGAAGATTGTGCACCTCGGCATTTTGATGAATAATTTATGTCTATGACTTGGGACAATAATATGTGTATGAAGCTACTTGTCACCAATATTTTTATGCATCTCATTTTTTGCAACTTCCGGTATTATGATACTAAAAATGTACTATCACGTGATATTTTATAATGGTATCTCTTTTAATGTAGTTATCGATCAAAGATATATTGCAATATACGTTCTTTATTAGTTAGACGCACTTTTAAGCTGATTAGCACTGTGACCGTCAAATGACAGGCAGCGCCACTAGTACCATATAAATATAAATAACACCAATCTTGGTTGGACACGGCCTGGATGCTTAAACATTATTTAAACAATACCAAACTTAGATAAGTATATACTCCGTACAAACTAGAAAAGAAAAGATTACCTGAAAAGTAACAGAAATTTGTACTCAATTTACAACCATAACAATGCTTTACAAAAGCATATTCCATAGAATAATGGAGCAATGACAGAACTTAAAAGTTAATGCTTCAAAGTATATGCTTAAAAAATTCTTTCCCGACCATCAATTATTCATCCCTTTTATGCTAATAATAATAATACCCTTCCTTTTACTTAGTCCTCTTTCAGTCTTTCTTGAGTTCATCTATCAATATTTTTAATTTCTCAATAACAGTTTGGGCTTCTACAATGGAGTATTGCGACAATAATGGTGAAGGTGATAATAATGAGGATGATGAAGAAATGCTACTTTGAGTACAAGTTTTGAGACAAGTTCATTGGTTTGGGCAACTTAAGATCCTTTGGCAATATCAATAGCTGCAATGTAATAAAATTGTGGCTTCAGTTTTATCAGTTAAGCTATATAGTTTTTCCATGGAAGGAATGAAAGATCATTTGATGTTTCTCATATTGTTATTTATTACGTTATGTTAAATTAATCAGTTGTAACATTGTGCTTATAAATACATATAGTTGAGGACTTAGTGGTAATATTTTTGTTCCAAGTGTTCGCTGCTTGTTGAACTTTGAGAAAATTGGAGGAATACCACTCAATCATAATTTAAATTTAGTACACTTTACTCAGAATTTTTTTGTTTTACATGTTTCTCTTATAAAATACTAAATTATAAATAACCTCACCATTTTTCAACTTTCTTCTTCTTTTTTTGCTATGCCAACCTACCACCACCATTCATTTCCTCTCCCCACACACTGCTTTACCTCACCAATCACGACCTCCTCCTCCCCCCTCTCCCAAAATCGCGCCACCACTGTTCCCCAACTCAAATCGCTCCATCCCACTCCCCTTACAAATCCTAAATCGCGATTTGCCCATAGAGGAAGAGGCAATTGGGGAGGAGCAGTTGGGAGTAGGAGGCTGTAGGGGAGAGGTGTAGGAGAAAAGGGGGCAGTGGAGGTGGGGAAAAGGGAGCAATGGAATTTGTTCTTTTTTAAGATATGAGAAGGATGAGGAAAGTAAGGTAATTTTGTCTTTCAAAATAGAGATTGTGTGATAGTGAGACAAAAGAATTATGATGTGTTAGTACCCACAAAAAGGGTTGACTTGCTAAAAAATCATCCCAAATTTCTCAAACTTTAATCCCAAAGTTTTTTATGTTATGTTGTTAATTACGAAGTATTTTTTTCTTTTAAACTCTATATGCTGAGTTGTGTTAATTAAGAAGTATTTATGTTAGATAAAACATGCCATTTTGATCATTTCAACAAATTTTCTAAACAAATAATAATGCAACTTTTTTTAGTAAATATTTATGAAATTAATATTTTTTTACTACATTTTCTACAATTTAGAAGCATGTCAAAATTAACAATGGTTTTCACATCAAATATTATCATTCTCAACCTTGGTCAAAAGAATAAGGTTTAATACTGGAAACGATATCCGTTGAAATCATAAATAAGACGGACCTCATAAAATAGGATCTTTACCAAGTCGGGTTACAAAAATTTATAGGCAAAGCTAGCTTAACATAAATTGGGTCGTTATCAAGGCGAGTTAAAAAGTTACTACCTGGGGTTTTTATTTATCGTTAGCACAAATTTTTTGTTTTGAAATATGTGTAAATTCTAGCATAGAAGTTATGCGTCATATTTTGATATCTTTTTATTAATTTTTTCGGCAATAAGCCAAATGATATATTTTAAATGATTGTCATTCCAGTATTTTTATTGTTATTTTGGTAATTTATTTTTCTTTTTGGTATGTGTAAATTCTTGGAGCGATAAATAAAAAACGGAATAAGTATTAGGCATAACTTAACATGAGTCTCGATTAAGAACCACATCTAAGTTTCATATGGCACATAATTTAATGGATAGTTTCATTCGACCTCGTGATGGAGGATTGGAGGACGCCACTTACGATCATCGTCTTTGATAATGCTAATCGGATAATTAGGACAAATAGACACTTAATATGCTCGGATAATTATCCAACTATTTCATGTACTCGACAACTTTCACACCAAATGCTAGTCGAGCGGTAACAGACTAACAATATACCCACTCAATTCGAATATCAAAATTTGTAACTTCAAACTTGTCAAGTAACTCAAGTTAAAACGAGTTTCATAAGAATATAATTTGTTCTGTATGATAATTACCTAATTATATCATATACCTGGGTTTCTAAGCCAGTAGAGCCTCTAGAATTTGGACAGTCTTACGTTCGACTCGAACATAAGAATTCAAGATTAAAACACCTTTCGAGGTTTGAGCGAATCCCGGAAAAATCGAGGATTCGATTCGGTTGAAAAAGTTCGAAAGTTGAGGTCGGTCGAGCGGTTCGAGTTCGGCCAGGAACATGCAAATTAATGATAAAATATGAAATAATGAGAAAATATAGAATTTACATGGTTCGAGACGAAGCTTTTCGAGTTCTTTTATGTAGTACATATTGATATAAATACATTTATCTATTTGACTACGTTTATTATTAATCAAGCGAGTCGGATTTTTAGAGATAGAATAAATCGGGATAGTAACATCCTTCCATTAGACAAGAGACATGTGGTCTTCATTACATCAACCTCAATCTTTCAAGTACAATTCTTGAAGCAAAAAACAGGAACAAAAATGGCGTGGAGAGGACAAATCTCTAAAAACCTCAAGGAACTTCGCTTCCTCTTTTGTCAAACCTCACCCACTAGTGCTTCTACTAGGTACTTCTATTTATTTATTTTTATTTTTTTATTTATAATTTTTTTTTGTGACATTGTTGAATTAAATCAATTGATTTATTTTCATGGTTTAGATCATTTATTGAGAAAAATTACAAGGATCTGAAGACCCATAATCCTAAATTACCCATTTTGATCCGTGAAGCTAGAAACATTGAGCCTCAGCTTTGGGCAAGATTTGGTAATTTTGTTTAATTCTGTTTTTTCTCAATATCATTTATTAATCTGATTATTGAATAATCATAATTTAAATAATTTTTTTATTTTCCCAATTTTTCTCATGTATCTTTGTGTATGTGCTTATGGTTATTGGAGTAATTGAAGTATTTAGTGAGCTCATTTCAGCTTACTAGGTCAGGTTAAGTCTGTTTAGTGACCAGTTAAAGGTTTATTGATTGAATTAAGAAAACTTTTGGTGGAGAATTTGTGTTGCAGATGGAGTTAATGCAAGTGTATATACATTGGAAGGTGTAATCTGTAAATACCCTTTGATATTGATGTCTTACAATTGCACCCTGAGACCGATATCAAGACTCGGTTTTTATGCCTAATAATTGCAGCCTGAGACCTAGATGAAGACTCGATTTTATGCCTTACAATTTCGCCCCAAGACCTACTTTTATGTCTTAGGATTTGCATATTCCCGTGTGCCCGTATGTGCAGTTTTAGTTGTTTAATATAGTTGTGTTTGGATAAAGGGTTCCCCATTTTCATTGTCGCGGAGTATCTATATCAAAGATTTTAGAACGTTTTATCTGTTTCGCAAAAGTACAATTTTATATGTCGATGACATACAGTAGGGAAGGTCTTTTAATAAATACAAAATCGTTTTTTAATACGTATGATAGGGATGACCCGTATTTTCCATAAGGCCTAGTTTCATATACACCCTATTTAGATTACAAATAATAAAGGAAGTTAATGTTTGTGTCTTTGTAATTGCATATGAAAATCATAACCGATAGTTTGCTAGTGGTTGTTTTTAGGAAGATGTTATGTGGTTAAACATGTCACTCATGCCAGCAGTCCCCATAGTTGTCGTGATTTTATTTTACTTTATCATTAAGTTAAATTCATTGTGTCTCAAGTAACTTATGAATTTATGTATCCAGACATGGGAGTTGAAAGGGGTATCCGTTTAGAAGGATTGTCAGAGGAACAAATTTCAAAGGCACTTGAGGATGTTGTGAAAGTTGGTGCAGCTCTTAAATCCTGATGCACCTTTTATCAACACTTACAAGCGTCAATAAGGTTCAAAATTCTGGGAAAGCTTGTACTTGTTGAATCTCCTAATGTTTGATAATCTTCTTTTCTTTGTAAGACATAAGTTCATTTGAGCTTGGTTTACTAGCACTTGAATTCTTGTGCATTAACTGCTTTGGTTAGAGCCGGGGAGGCGGTTTAGCATGCAATAAGATAAATCTTGATGACTACAACAGTTCTGTGGTGAACAATATACATCTATGACTGTTATAATGTGTATTTCCTTGTGTTCAACTTGAAGGTTTTTTCATATCGCTTAATTTGTTTACGAACTGTAAACTAGAATTGTACCATAGCCATTGTCGTTCTGTTTAACTAATTGCCGTTGTTATCTTCTGTAGCATTTTGTTTGCTGGTTATTAAGGAGCATATGTTGTGAATGTAGCTAGAGGACTTTCATATAACTATTGACTAGTTCTCACATTGTGTAGCTAGAGGACTTTCATAAACCTCTCTTCTCAGATTCTTAACCTCAATGTATTAGATGGCCCCAGCAATCAGTCTTCTACAACATACTCCTTGGTTATTTTGAAGGGCTTGTAGGAAAATACTCAGAGTGACTTGACTTTGTGACAGTGACTTTCATGGCACGAAGCCTAAGTGACTTTCATTTCATAAAGGGAACCCTCATTGATACATCTTTTACATTTAAAATCGATCATTACATGGACAAACAATAAAAGGAACCAAAAAGGTCTGTAAATTTTTGCTGTTGAACTTGGTAACAGTTGAACATTTCAGAACTGGCTATGTTGCTTCTGCACTAACCATCTGGTGTCCATCCCACATCAATAGCTTGGCCCTGGAAAATGTTGAACACAGAAATTAGATTAAACTGAGAAGTAGCAAATGCTGAAGTGGCTTCTCAATGATCAATCAAGAAGTCTACAACTATGATCATTGTTCAAGCCAACCATTCTATATGGTAGGCATTGATATCAGTATATGTGATATTAATCTTCTTTGGAAAGTCATTCCATTACCAAACAAGAAACCGCAAGGGAACAAAGATGCATCAGGATAGATAACACATGACAAATGCAGGATCACCAAAGAATGCTATAAAATAACAATCCCTATTATTTACATGGGAAGTAGGATCATGTTTTCTTCGACAGACGGATCCTCCTTGGAGATTTTAACCTGAAGAAAAAATGATCGAGTTTTATGTCAATCTAACAGTGATTTTATTGAATTGTCTGACCATCCAGGGATCTGTAGAGCATCTTACAAATTTCCATCCTAAATGGTTTCCACATCCTAGGCAGTAGGCATCCACAGTTGTGTGTAAACCAACTTTCCTGAGTTGTGCTGATTGTTTAACATGGACGTTGACACTGTGCAAAGAGTAATTAGATGTTCAATTTAAAATCAGATTCATTTCAATCAAAGTATCTCTTGCAACAGAAAGTACCAAAGAGGACCAAAATGCAGTAACCAGGAACAACTACTTACACCTCATCGAATACGCCTCCAGTTAATCCAGTCTCCGGCTGTAACATCCACAAAGAAAACTTAGAGAACGTGTACAATGGAGTATGGTACAGAAGCAAGAACGAGAGGATGGACTAGTATCTTCGAACAGTCATCTCCGAAATACTACTGTTAGACAATTGATGAGTATTTGCAGAAGAACTAAGAAAACAGAAACCCGAATAACTGTCTTAGGGACTCAGGCATGAACATAAACAATTTGATAAAGGGTGAATTACCGTGTAATAGTAATTGAAACTGTCACTCAAAGCGATTTGAGATGTGCAAATACGGCACATGTAGAAGGCCTGAGTGGGATCATTCTTGACTTCAGAAACCAAAGGCATCCCCATCTAAACTTCAAGAAATTTGATCTGGAAGGAAGGATTTGCAAGAAATGATGATATTACAGGTATTAACTTCTTGATTAATGAAAGAAGAAATATTGAAGAAAATATTAGAAGAAATGTGAAGGAAGTTATCCAAGGTAATTTGTGAAATGAGAGGGGTGAGTTCTTGGTTATTAAAAACAGAGTTGAATATGCTAGAGTAACTAACATATCAGTCATAACAAATTAAAAACCCTGTAATTACCAAATTTTAATTAGTGGGTAGTTAATAATTTATGTATATGTTGTTTATTTGCAGTGGGGATTTTCCAAACACACTGGGTAAAGTCTTACCAATTGATGGAATTAGACCAACCAAGTTTGCATAGTTACTTGGTGAAAATATTTGACCATGCCTCTATAGGTTTGCCAACTAACCATCTAACTTTGAGACTTTTGAGTAAAGATAAACAATAAAACACCAACAATGTACATAGTAGTGAGGCTATATATTAGACCTATAAAATTGTAGATAAACATAGAAGAAAATGGTAATCACTACATAAAATGGTACAGCTTGAACAAAAAATGATCAAATAACTAGAATCAAATTCCATTCAAGAGTGTCTTCCCAATTTGTAAGGCTGTCAAAATGTATTATGTGCTCTGTGCTCATGCAAATAGCTAAATGTATGTTGACGAATGAGACAATATAATGTTGAAGCTAGACTAGCATGAATATTGAGATAGAAAGGCAAATAGTACAATAGGTTAAATATAAACGAGGAACCTTGCAGAAATGTAGTCAAATGAGGTTATGACGGGTCGGAAAAGATCATCTACCTTCTTTCGGAATTTCTTCCTTGACTTCTATTTTGAGATTTTCATATCATGCGTTGAATAGTTACATCATAGCTACCTTTGATGTTCTCAATATGATATTTTAAAACAAAGGCATAGAAGGAATAAAAAAAAAGTGTAGAAAATATGTTCCAACAATATACATTATTTATAGCCTTAATTTTGTACCAAAAAAATCATAGGACATATCATAATTTCCATAGCATCGAAAACCGTTATGTGAAACAAAAAAGATACTTGTAATGTCTTACCACTTCACGATCAATAAGTTACAATCCACCTTAAATTCATATAACAAAAAACTTGGAAATCGATACTCCCTCTAATCCAAAATGATGGACAATTTTTGTAAAAAGATTTAAGCCGATTATTCAAATGTTGATTGTATGTATTTTCAATTATATAAACTTTATATTTAATAGAATAAAAAATAATTAGTAATTGATCTGCAAAGCTTGACCTCAATATGCTATGTTGAATATGCCGTCGAGAAGAAGCCACGTTAAATCTAGTGTTATTTATTTTATTCTGCAATTTCTATATAATTCGAGGTTCCTAAATTCGCATCCGTTATAACATGGCAGATGTTTTAAAATGAAAAGACAAATTGAATTCCATTGACGAATACTGGTAATGGACCCATTTTTGATATTAATACGCTAATATTGGTGCTTTTATGACCCTAAACATAGTGCTACTATTTTCGTAGTTACTGGAACATAATTAGACGGATACTTTCTAAATTATTACTTTATTTTTAGTTAGATTTTAAACTATACATTCTTTTCTAACATGATCCTTGTACTATTCTTATTTTATAACATGGTAATGGACTCATTTTTGACATTAATGAGAGGTAAAATATAAAATACATAATTATTAGATTTGTAAGGTATATTTTAAAATAATTTAACATGTAAATATTTTTTATAATAACTAAAAATTACATAATTTTCAATTTTACTCCCTTTCTTCTCCAACCCACACTACTTCTAACCCCCACCACACATCCCAGCCGACCCCCATAACTTAGTTCCCGAGCAATTAAAAATGATGTGCTTTAAGGGAAACAAACGTTCTTTAAGCATTCTCGACTAATATTGCTTCAAATGACAATCCTCCAGTGAAAATTGAAACTTTGTTAACAATAACCTTCCACCAAATTGGGAAAAATCTAATTCATAGACTAAAAACTCAAAATCAGATAGAAGTGATTCATAAGTCATAACATACCAAAAGCTAATATAACTAGTACATTAAATCCATCCAGAAGAGCCATTTCAAACTCCATTTACATACAAAACGTGATAAACAAACCCACCCCTACAAATCCCTAAGCTTTCTTGGGAGATTTTGCCGCTTTGGAAGGAGACTTAGGCGCCTTCTCTTCTGCAGAAGAGCCAGTCCTCTTGGGCAACAAAATGGGGTTGATATTTGGGAGAACACCACCATGAGCAATTGTCACCCCAGCTAAAAGCTTCCCCAACTCCTCATCGTTCCTTATTGCTAATAGCAAATGTCGAGGGATTATTCGCGCCTTCTTGTTGTCTCTAGCCGCATTTCCAGCCAACTCCAAAACCTACATTCAAAATATTACCAGGGGTTTTATTAAATACAAACTTCAATTTGACCATAAAATTAGAAATTGAACAATATTTTTGAAACAAAGCAAGTAAATCTTTAAATAGATACCTCAGCAGCGAGGTATTCGAGAACAGCAGCAAGGTAAACAGGAGCACCACTTCCAACACGCTGAGCATACCTCCCCTTCTTCAAGTACCTCCCAATTCTCCCAACTGGGAATTGCAGACCCGCTCGATTCGACCGAGTCACCGCCTTCTTATGTGCCCCCCCTTTCTTCCTCCCTGCTGCCCCCTTCGTCGATTTTGTTACTGTATCCATTTCGATATATTAAAACAATTACACTAAATTGAGAATTATTGTGATAAATTGCGAGATTATTTGATGGTGATTTGGATTTGTGAAATGTGGGTATATATAGAGAGGGGGGGAGGGGGGTTTGGAGCGATTATTGAGGATCGAGTGTTGTGAGCCGTTGGATTAATGTTGATCGAGGGTTGGTATTGTTTGTTCACGATCCTTGTCGATTTGAATGGGCCAATCAGTGATGAGTTAGTATTTGAATTGTTTGAAGGGAAATTTTCCCGCCTAGGGAATTTATTTGGCTCTTGGTATGGGTAGATTAGTAGATAGGATGAAAAATTTATATAGGAAGGATTTGGTTGTGTTTGGTATGTAAATGAAATCCGGGTTATTTTATTAGATTTTTATATTATGATGGTTATTATTGTTTGTGTTAGATAATGATGTATAACGAGTGTGGTGAGGAAAATTATAAATAAATGAAATAATTGAGTTAGTTTAAATTGAGATTGAAACAATTCAATAATATGTAAAAGTATTTATTATTAGTTTAAAATGCATTAATCAAATTAATTAGATAGATTTGTACAATATTAAGAATTGAATAATCAAGATTAATTGGTCACCTATCAAATTGAATTGTTACATAATTATTATGAGTTACTCCATATTGAACAACTTTAAATGGTTGAATTTGAATAATAGCTAACTCATCAAGCTAAAACGTGTACATCGACTCACGCAAGAAAATTAAATTAAGAATTTCGAATCGCTAAAATGAAAAAAATGATGTTTTTAGGCACTTAAAAATATTTATTTTCCTTTAAAATTATAAGTCCTTTTCATTCGCAAATTTATCTTTCTTTCACATTATTTTTCGATAGTGAAGTAAATAATATAGGAAATTTTAGGAAAGATGATGATATAGCGTCTTATACTTGATATAATATGAGTGAGTAATTTAAAATAGGGAGTAACATTTATTACTTTATTTTCTTGAGAAATTATTTGCTACATCAATTATTAATACTAGTTATATGTGCGCGATGCTACTTGTGCAAATTAATTTTATTATTTTTATAATAAAATTATAATAGAAAAAAACAAATAAATTTAAAAAAAAACCTAAAAGAAATAAGATGAAAAATAAAGTTACCATGGAAAGAAAATAAAGATAAATAGTGTGAAGCAAGCTTTTTATTTTGGTGAGTAATAATTATAGTGTGCGTAGTTGATAATATTTATAGTAGTAGTTTATGGAGAATTTATCGTATTGGCGGTTACGTGTGAATAAGTTACTATGAAAATTAAAATAAAATAAAAATTATCGGGGAGGGTAAAATAGGAAATCGTGTAATTTGGGCTTGACTTTTCTTGGAAGTAATCCATGCTTCTGCGTTATATATAGTATAGATAACAACGTATGGGATAATCGTTATTTTTAATGTATAAGTATACAATTTGATTGTATTACTAGTTACATAAAATAAATACAATGGAATACCTGTAACTTGTAAGAGCATTTTCAGTAGTAGTCCTAAAGGACTCATTTCTTCTAAAAATAAGGTAGAAAATCTAAGGGATAACAAAAAATACACATTTTCAGATACCCTATTGTGGGCTGGCTTACACCACATTTTAAGGGACTCCCTCCAGGACCTTCTAAAAGTTGGGACTCCTTGACTCATAATAAATTTCCATTATAAAACTCTCATTTCTGCCATTCTTTATATTTTAATTGAAACCCCTCTCTCTGCATTACTTCCTCTGACTAGATTTCCATCCAGTAACAAAAATTAAATTAAAATTTAAGTGAGCATTTCCAGAAGTTTATTGAAGGAGGACCCAGATAACTATAGATAATTGCAGGTATATCTTGAGCAAATAAAGTTGAAGATTAAATTCTTACAGTATTTGTGATTCTTTGCAATATTCAATTTAAGGAGAAATAATAATTATCATTTGTTACTGATTTTTGCAAGAAAATATTGAATTATAGCAAAATTTGGAGGAATTGGACAAAAAATTGAAACCAGAAAGAACTAAAGTAAAATTATTGTGGTGGGAAATAAAAATGAATGATTTTGAGTATGAGTAGGGTGGGGGGTTTCAAAATTGGAATCATTATGTTTCCTCTTCTCACTTTGATGTGGGTAATGGGACGAAAAGCAAATAAATCGAGGCGTCGAGAATGGGTAGATGATGATCACTGGCGTGATTTTTGTATAGGATTAATGTGGTTGTTTGGGAATTCTCGATACACTATTGGCTCAAAGTCCTCTGCTTTACCACTTGATCGTGCTCAATCGAGAATGATTAAACTCTCGGATATCCGTTGCTCGTACTCGAGATGATGTTATGGCCATGGTATTCAAAAGCGCTTCTCGAGGTCTTTGAGATTAATCGATTCTCGTCTGAAATTAATACGTTATGTCATCGCTTAGGTCGCTGAAAGGTATTTGTTAGTCCGAGCATGGGTTTCGGATAAAGGAGGGCTCGGCCGGGTCGAGGTAGCCGAAGTGATGGTGTCGTGGCGAGGGGCGAGGCCGCCTGTGATGCAAATGGAGCAGGGGTGAAGCGGGCCGCGCTGCTTGTTGTCGTACATCTTGTTGATGGATAGCAAGGGGCGATCAGCTTCGATTACAAGTGGCTCAGTGATTCATCTTCTGATGATCGGCTTGGCGGGTTATCTGATACATAGTAGCACAATTTGTTGTAACTTATTGGTAATTCAGATTCTCCTCCTGTTGATCGTCTTAATGGTGCATTTTCTATATCGCCTTGAATTATTGATCGTAGCCTACGCATATTCTTTGGTTTAACGATGGTTTGTCGATGTTGGTTCTATTCGGAATGTCAGTGGGACTTCGGATGGTACTCGAACTCCCTCAACTAAGTTTGGTTCTATTTCTTGGAAGTCCGAAAGCGAGGTCATTGTTGTTGGATCGTATGTTGAGGCCCGAATATAGAATGATAGGCATGTTCTTGTGAGCTTTATTTGGTTGAAAGGTCTTCTGCAAAATCTTGAGATTCGCCACACGTGTCAATGCCGAGGCTGGGAGTGTGATAGTCGATCATTTTTGTCACGCTGAAATCCGGTATTTCATGAGCGTTCCAAACACATTGAAGTCGATTGTCATTTTGTTTGTGATGCGCTTGTCAAAGGCGTTATTGCAGCTTCTCATGTTTCTACATCTGACCAACTGGCTGATCTCTTTATCTAGGCGGCAGCAAATGTCGGTTTAATTTTAACTTTTAGCAAATTGGGCGTTGATGTCATAAATCTTTCGATTTAAAGGGGTGAGAGTATTATGATGTCTTGTCAAAGTCGTTATTTTTCGATTTGATTTATCTTTTATCTTATCCTTTCGTAAGAGAAGCTGAAACTAACAATTATGGGGTACTAGATAATGATATTATCAAACAAGCTAAAAAAGCTCATATCCAACTTCCAAAAACAACGGTCAACGGTTGATGCTCCAATGGTCCACATCCATCCAATCATCTATCACCCTCCCATATATATATCTTAGCAGTGAAGAACATAATCCATTGAAACTCCATAAAATTCCATAATCCAAATTCAAGCGTAAATGAATATCCATATCCATTTTTCTTTGTTACGTTTCACCCTTCATATATTTCACACAAATATAGAATTCAAGATCATTTCAACATGTCTCCAGTAATCAATCCTCATAATACCATCTTCATTATTTTGATCTTTGTACCAAAAATATTGTCATATTTGCATTCTTTAGATCAGGTCCATAAATTATTTGGTCACGGTAGTTTGAGTTGACAATTAGCCCCTACACCTTTTACGTAAATTCAAGTTGAGAAATCAAGAATCTTTCTGTCAACGACTAAAAACGGTAATTCTTGATTGATATTAGGCCATGTTATTAATGTTTGATGCCCCATTTATGTTACATGTAATACATTTTAATGCGGCGTATGATCAAGAAATTTGGTAATGTTTCATGTAATATTTGATTTGTTTTGTTGTATTATATGTTGTTGTCTTCCTCTATCATTTTCAAATCATTTCATCCCACATTGATTAAACTCGGGGATCAATGTGAATGCCGAATGGGGCAGAGTTCGATGAAATATAGAAGGATTGAAGCCAATGTCAGAACCATAAATTTGATATAGGTGGCAAATGACTTGATACCAGACAAATGAAAATTAAATATGAAAACTTAGGGGGCGAAATGGATAATTTGTTGACAAATGAATACAATTTTTGAAGAAAAGACTATTAAAATATGTAATTTTGAAGAAATGAAAGTTAAATATCAAAACTTATTGGGCGAAATGATTATATGTTGTTCTCTTGCACCACTGCATAAAAGCAAAAGAGCATCTTTGAAAGTTGTTTAAGGTTACTGAATATACCATTGTTTGTCCAGATGCTGTGAGTTTCCTCTGTATCCTTTGGTTGATAGCTCCTTTCTAAGTTAACGTTGAAATTCAAATTGCTGAAGTTATTGATTCCTTTCTTGCATAAGATTGTTAGAAATGGATGTTTTGGTTCAACATCCTAGTGAAATAAGAAGGGTTAGCTCTTGTGAGCATGGATGGGCAAATGATAAACTAGATTCCGGTATGAGGAAATGCAACTTGATGGAAGATGTTGGAAGTAAGCTTGTAGATGATTTGGTGATGCTATTACCTCTCCCAAAAGATGAATGTGATGATTACTGTCATAGTTTAGAGGAGCCTGAAGATGTCAAAGCTTCGCAGCCCGAAACATTAAATAATGTGATTCAAACATGCTCTGAAGAAGATGCAATGGCTTCCAATATGGAGGTTGATGGTGCAAGCAATATGGAAGAAGATGTGTACAATATCGAGAAGCCTCTCGGTCCAGCACATCCCATCTCTTTACTTATTCCTGTAAGCAGTTCTTGTTCAATATGATCCCAAACATTCTGTTGATTCTTCATTAATGTTTCCTAAGTTCATCATTTTCTTGTTGAGAGTTGCAGCAAGTAATCTTACTGGAGCAATTAAAAAAAAGCAACAAATTATGGTTAAATAGAATGTTGGAACTTTAACTCATTATTTGAAATGCAGATAGTTTTCTTAAGAAGTTGCTCTAAGAATAAAAAAGTAGTCTCCATGTTAGACATCTAGAAAGTCTATTTGCTTTAGTCAGTAACTCTTTATTTTGAAGGCCAACCAACATATCTTAAGTGGTATAATTTAGCCTGATCTAAAGTTACCTTCACCATATAACCAACATCATGGTTCTATGATAATCAGATTGCAAATTACAGATGCATGTTCATGCGACTTTGTCAAATAATTCAAGAAGTTGGGAGTTTATATTCTCTATGATAGTCAGATAGGTAATTTTCATGATTAAGTTCTTTTTTCCATTCAGGTTGCTGCAGAGATCACATCTGCTATGAAGGGCAGTCGCCAACGACAATGTCTAGAGACGAAAACACTGAGCGTTTCATGGGCTCCCGACGTGTATGATCCACCAGTTACATCTCGATGTCACTCAGTGAAATCGAAGCCTCATAAGCATTCCAGGCACCAAAAAAAGAGCTCGATCAAATCCATTCGAAAGGTAAAGAAGTAACAAAGACCCCGGATATGGCATCGTGCTCCTAGTGTTACGATATACATGTCTGAGACCCCGGAGTACTAAGATGGAACTACTTGTTCCATTTTTCAAATTGCATTGCCATTTCAACTTTAATATCATGTCTAGATCGATGCTTCAATGTCTTTTTTCCCTTAGATTTACTATTCAATTTGTGTCATGGAATAAGTGCATAATGTATGTATCCTACTGATATATGTCATTATTTTATTCCTTTCACTTATTGTATTCAGTATCATACTTGATGAACTATATTGAAATATCAAGGGTTAATTTCATCTTGCGCCTTATAAAACGTTTCTGACCATTTAATGGATTCAAATTTTGGGCCAGGTCAATTTTATCTGGCTTGGTCTTGAATTTTCTTTATTAAATAAATATTTTATTTTATTTATAGCTTTTTATAACGTTCTTTCTAAGCTGTGTTTAATTGAAATTTACATATTTATAATTTATATCTTAATAATAATTATCTTTTTATCATTTCATAAAAATACATAATCTAAGTATTTAGGCAGAAGAGAATTAGGAATTATAAAATATTAAATTTATGTATAAGTTATGAAATAATGAAAAAAGTTAACCTTCATTATCAAAGCTTAAAATTAAATAATAAATTACTATTATGAAACATGTTAGACTACCAAATAGTAGACACATTAAAAATTGTCAACTTACTAGTATTGTGATAAAATATTAATTATTCAATTGCAATCACACCTTTTTTTACATACCAAATTGTAATTTTTTGTTCAACTACTTCTACCTTCCATTCAATTTAATTGACTTTTTTTTTTTCATATCAAATTTTAACCATCAATTAGTTTTTATTCATATATTAAAAAAAATTCAAAAAATAATACTTATAAAAATGTTTTTAACGACTAATTCAATTATATAAAATTTACACTTCTCGTTTATTAAAATAATAAATATAAATTAATATCGATGATCAAAATTGAAAGTAAAAAATAAGCGATCAATGTATTATTAAATGGAATCGCTCGAATGGTAAAAAATTAGAGTGTCAAAATCTTGTCAGCTTTCTAGCACTCTTAAATGCCCAGCTGTGAGTTCATTTCTAAATAAGGAGCAAACTTTTTTTGAAATTTAGATTTTATTTAAATTCGATCAAAAGAATTACATCGTCTTTGCCCAGGGAATAGCAGATTGGAAACCTGATCTCTGGCATGTTCTCCCGATTTGTATTTAACATTCTTGCAGTATACACTCTATATTTAATACTTTGAATACAACAAGTAGTAATTTGCTCCACACTCTCCACTCTTTCTTCAAAAATGAACATATTACTTGCCTTCAAAATGTGATAAATAGTTGTAGTGAAACACAGTCTTCTCAGTCTACTCTTGAACCACTTTTTCACACATCCACTTTGTTAGCGATCCGAGAGGGCCTCCGTCTTCCAATCCTGAGTCTATGAAACTCCCAGTGCAAAAGCATTTTCCTCGTATAAGCGAGGTAAATTGATATTGAAAAATAAGTGCTCGTGAACCACTCCTCCCTACTTGAGAAAGCTGAGGCACTTAACATTATCGCCAATTATCACAGGATTCTTGCAGTCCTCTCTTTCATGGGTAATCTGCCCAAACACATTAATCAAACAATGGAGCTAAATTTAGGTACATTCCTTTGAGCAGCTTATATTTTCCACACACCCAAGCAGTCGAGGCTTGTCTACAGCCTGTCTCGCACAACAGAGTGCTTGATGTTTACCCAAACCCATGCAATACTACGCCCAGCATGGTTAAACCATAGGCATAATGTTCTTACATCTCAGCCTTTACGTTAGTAAGCCTTGTTCCCACCGACCGTAAATGCTTTCCAAAGAACTTCAATATGAAATGCAGTAGTAGTAGGCTTTAATACACGCCCATCCGCTGTTAAGTGTCAAACAACACTCATCGAGCTTGATCATCGAATAAACAATTTCTGGACGCTTCCCGTCTTGACTATATACTTCGCTTGAGGCTTAGGAATCCCACAAGTGCTAACATTTTCCTCGAGCAAAAATCCTTTGGCTTCTCTTATTTATCCCCCAAAAACTAACACCTTTGAGCCTTATAGTGTTGATCCATTTCACCCATAATGCTTCTTTCCCATTACAAATATCTACGCATGCTTAACCCATAATGCAGTAGAGCATTTACATGTAATCTTTAGAGATGTATTTCCTACAGGCATTTCATTACATGAATATTGTTTCATTATCTTTTCTATGTCATTTACTGTTTGAATAGGAATGAAGGTGGTTTGGCACCAATAATTACATACCCCAAAACAAGACTGAGTTTATTAGAGTTATCCTTCCGGCATAACTCAAACTCTTGCTTCACATAATTATTGATATACGCACCGCTGCGTCCACGCAATTGTAAACAATGGCTAGTTAAAAGGAAAACACAATCACCAAACCGGTGAGGTTGAGGCACGTCTAGTAATTAATTACTTCAGTGGTGATAGATGGCAAACAGCCTCGAGGGAACCGTTAAGTCAGTAAGCGTAAACGGTATTTTTTTAGTAAAATGTCGATTTTGCTGAAATAAAAACACTTGAAGCAATACGTTCTGAATAAAATTTAAAATAGTAATTCGTACCCGCTTGTTAATGTTTGGAATTAATTTTAGTAACGATTAGTAGATTAGTGTGACAGTAGACGAAATTGAGATGCGATTAGTGTGACGGTTTAAGGGTGGAATCACAAAGTCTCGTCACATTATTCACGAGTGTATATGCTCTATTTACTTCACCAAAAAAAGGTCTTCTTTGCTCAAAACGCTTCTTTTTATAATCACTTTTCCCAAAAAATAATTTCATCTTCTCCAATCAAATCATTCACCATGGTAACTTTATTCAGCTTTATTTTTTTTTTCTATTTTTATTTTTATTATTTAAACTACTTTTTTTAATCAATTTAAAGTTTTTATAATTGTTGCTTAAACTTAATTAAGCATAATAATTTATTATTTATTCTGATCTGTTGTTTTAGCAAGTGATTTTAGTTGTTTTTTGTTTGATTTTTGGGTTTTTTTAGCTCATCGATCTGATCTGGATTTTGCTGAAATTTATTTTTGATTTGTTGTTTATGTGGTTATATTAATGTTTCAAGATGGGAGATTTGGTGTTTATATGAAATGGAAATTTTATATAGTTGATCTGAATTTTCTTGCTTGGAGTGGACTTTTGAGTTGATTTTTTGTTGAATTATTGATCGACTAATAATTTGACTGATTTTGAGTGTTGTTTGATTTGTTGATAGAGTCCGTTACGTCAACATGTTGACCCAACACATCTGAAGAATGTCCTGCCTAAGCGTGGTAGGGTAGGGGTCGGATCTTGGCTGGCTGCACTTTATTGAATGAAAATATGGATGATGTTTCTGAATTGACCCGGAGTGAAATGAAAACATTATCTACTACTTCACATAAGAAGTGTAGATAGCGTAATGAGCCGTTTTGATTTATTCCATTATATCCTAGAGTCGGATAATATAAAATCTTTGAGTCCATACGACATGGAAATTGTTGATAGAGTCTGTTGTGTGTTTGGGAATCTGTTGAAAGAGTAATACTACCTACATTTCAAAAAGATCGGTCCTATTTGTTTTTTCAATTGTCAAAATTAATAGCTCTAAAGGTTTGTAGTTGAAGTTAGAGCGTGGTCGGTTCGGTTCGGTTTGGGCGTTTTGGAACCGAACCGACTGGTGGTTCGGATTACGAATGGAACCCGAGCAGTTCGGTTCTCGATTATTTCGGTTATATATATATATAATATTTTAATTTTTTTAATTAAAATTCAATCGGTTGAGTTGGTTAGAGCAGAATCGATTCGAAGAAGCCAGACGAACCCGAAATTTTTCGGTTTTATTTTCTCAGCCGAAATGGTTCGGTTCAATCAGTTCCTCAATTTGATTATTACCGGTTGATTCGAGGCCGGTTCGGTTGGTTGTATTTTTGTTGGAAGCCCTAGTTGAAGTTGTGGGAACAAAACGCTTTAATTCGTTCCCCCCTTCCGGCTTAAAAAGACCGAACATATATTACCTTTTCTTCATGCTTTGAAATTAAGCGCACATTATATCATTGCTTCAGCGTGGCCATTTCACATAGGGAACTTAATAGGTTTTCGGGGGCTTGTGTTGTTTTATTATGTAAAATGAGGCTTTGTTAGTTAACACTAGATGCGAAATATGATTTGGATATTTCTATGTACTTGTTGAATATAGGTTGGCGAAAGAACATACAGATATATAGTTTACAAGATCGAGGAGAAGCAAAAGCAGGTGATAGTGGAAAAACTTGGCGAGCCAAATGAAGTATATGATGACTTTGCTGCTTGCCTTCCTGCTGATGAGTGTAGATATGCAGTGTTTGATTACGACTTCATGACCGGAGAAAATGTTCCGAAGAGCAGAATCTTCTTTGTTGCGTGGTAATGTTACGTAGATGTCATTGCTTTATCTCTTAGGAATGATGTGACAACAATGTATTGCATATGTTGGTAGTGCACACTTATAAGTCTTAATATTGCTGGCTTCCTTTATCAAAGAAAAAGGGTGGTTCGATCCTCCTTGGTCCCTTTCCCCTATGATTTCAGTTATTCTTATATTAATGTTCTGCGACATCATTTCATGTTTGCCTTTGTAGGTGTCCTGATACGGCCAGGGTGAGGACTAAGATGATCTATGCAAGCTCGAAGGATAGGTTCAAAAGGGAACTGGACGGTATCCAGATTGAGCTGCAAGCAACTGATTCAAGTGAAATCGGTCTGGATGTTTTCAAGAGCCGAGTCAATTGAATTCAATTTTCAGCTACTACAATTAAACCTATGCTAGTTGCTTAGTCAAGCAATGTTAATAGTTGTGGCAATGATGTTACCTGGCTAAAGCACAACACTGGTCTGTTATTCATGTTTTACTTTGTAGTCGCCTCTTTGTCGGCAGATATATTGTCAGATTCCTTATATTGTGTGTTGGTGTTGTTCATGAATTTCTACTGGGAGAATTATTTTCTTTAAATGTTGTATTTGAATTCTTGACTTTCATAGGTGCTTATTGAAATTCGTTGTTGCTGTGATTTTACATCTGATTTGATCTGCTGTTACAGCCTGAAGTGTTACCGGTGCATATCTTGAGCTGATTTTGATATATCAATTGCAGAAGCTAACTAAATGAGAATTTCACTGTCTTAAACCAAGTGCATGTGTTTTTCTTTGTTTATGCACCTGTTTAAGCCTTTGAAGGAAGATAACCTGTAGAAGACTTTTCGACCATTCTTGAAAATCCCTTATATTCTAAGAATAAATGGGAAAGATCTCTCATTTTCTTTCGATGTCTCTTTTCATGTCTTCTTATATATTATGCATTGAGTAATTACATTATAACTATCCATGATGTTTTCGATACATTTATAACGGGAGATATGCAAGGAGCCACGAATAGGAGGTAGATGGTAATTTTTGAAATAAAACTACCCTCTGTATCCCAACTTAATTTTGACTTGTATGACTTCTTTATAGTGCTTGGTTAATTTCTTTGAACTGTTTTTTTTCTCTCATATTCCTACAACTGATTCTAATGTGGGCCATTTAGTCTTTTCATTGTCTTACCAGGCAGTTACTCAGCATAGCACTACTCTTGCGCCACACTTTCGTAAATGACGCTGAAAACCATAACAACCACATAGCATAATTTGAAGACATAAAAATGGATGACTCATAGAAACCTTGCATCTTTGATGTTTCAACCATGTCTCAGTCGATGCACCAACTCCTACTCTCCCCGACGACACAGTTTGTCGTGTTAAGGTCGCTTCTTCTTATCGTCCTTGCAGGGGTGGGTTCAATGTCAGCAGAACACGCGTTTATGTTCTCTCTATCGCCTTCTTCCAACCTTTCACAATCCTGTGTCACGCAAGGGCTTGCAGGGTTGCCGCTGGACATCCCAAGGGAGATTATATGTGTGCCGGCTCACTTGGTCAAGCCTTCTCGTTTTGATGCATTGGTCCCTTTCGTTCTTGCTGCTCTTCTTGTGTCTGCTTCTGCAAATTTGATTAAATGTGTTCTTCTTGGCAGATGATCATTTTCATCAAAATTAAACATGCCTCTCAAATGTTCAGAGCTCCTCGCTTCAACAAATTGGTTTAATAGATGCATTTTCTTTTTTTCTAGATCACTTGGAAATGACAGTATTTTTTTTTTTTGGAAATGATTGTATTATTTGATAGTCAAATAATAAGGAAAATAAACTGATTTCAGTGTAACTTTAAATGCGCTCCTATAGCATTGACTTGTAAGTTGTAACACTATTGTAGATCATTTTGAAATGATAGTATTATTATTTGAAGTTGTATAATTTTAGTTAGACTACTTTTCATTTGTCACTCATTGAAGTCGTATAATTTTAGTTAGGTTTCTTTCATTTTGTCATACGAACTACTCGTTATACTTTTAAATTGTCACTTGGTATTATCTTTTCAATGAGTATCTCAAGTATCGCTTCGCTTTGAGTGTCAGCTGATTTATTTAAAAGCGAAAATACGCCAGTAGCTGTAGCTTGAGCAGACCTAACCGCGGCGCTTATTTCGCGCCACCCGATTAATCTTATCTTTCTGTAATTTGTTATCACTTACTCACTTGTCCTTTATTTTTCCTTAAACGTCGCTTTCTCTATAAACTTGTGACTTACGGCTTGTTGTGAGGATAGTTTCATTTGGGGGTAGGGGAAAGGTTGAAAAGATTTTTGGATTGGGGGCACGGTTGAAAAGATAATAATTTGAGAGGGTAATTTGAAAGAAAGATAGTGATGGATTCGGTGGGAATAATGAAAAAAACCTTTTCTTTATGTGTCTAATTTAGTTATCAATTTTTAACTCTGGTTTCCTCCAATATTTTTTAATTTATACTATATATAAAAAAATAGGTGTAGGTAGTTATTTGGGCTTCACCAAAAATGCGTATTAAGAATTTATTCTTTTGATCGTATATTAAACAATTAGTTATCTATTTTATAGGGTTAAAATTGTCATATTACATGCCTAAACTATAACCCAGCATCATATTTTCAAATAAAAGAAAAAACTACCATTGCACTTACAAGCACCTCATTTTGGGAGAAGTTATTTATGAATTTGTAATGCCATGAAAAAGTGACCCTCGACTTTGATTGTATGCATTGATATTGATTTTAATTATGGTCCACTTGAATTTATAGTGATTTTTTAATTTATATAAATAAAAATTCTAATTTAATTTTTACAGGCATCGTGTATGTTAAATTAGTAGTAGAATTGAATAAAAACATTCATCCATTCAGAGTCCATTTAAAGACTTCTTCCAAAACAAAGCAATGGATAGAAACTCAAAGCCAAATGAGAACAAATTGAAAGTAGATTTCACTTCGATATTTTTTACACAATGTTTAATAACTACTTCATCCATCTCTAAATGTTTGATCATTTAAGCTAATGCACATAAGTTAAGGTGGGATGACTTTTAACATGTTTATCCTTGATCATCTAGGTTAATTAATGATGAAAAAACAGAAAATGTATAATAATCAATAATCCCACTTAAAAAGATAAAGAAAAAAAGTAGGGATATAATGAAAAAAAATAGTATTGTAAATGTAAAAAATCAATCATTTTAATACAAAAAAAAGACTAAATAATCAAATATTTTGAAACAAAGGGAATATCACATTTGTTTTCTCACAAGCTCCAACTTGGAGGAACTTAAATCATACTAGTACATGCTTAATAGACATTTTCCCTAATTTGTATATATGATCCTCATTTTTTGGTTGTATGTTAAAGATTTGGAATCCCATTTTTTACACTAAGTTTTTGTTTAGTAATTGTTATTAAGCAGGACATAGAAGTAATTTGAAGCAATATTTAGAAAATAACGGTTACTTCCACTAATTAAATCTTAAATAATTCAAAAACATATTATCAAATTGTTGTCGTCTATTAATCTATTCTAGTCCGTACGAGCATAACCTAATAGTAAAGATATCATCATATTACATTCTAAAGAATTTAGGTTCGAATGTTGATTGCAGTCTGGGAATTTTACGTGATTTACTTGTCGGCACCATACGCCGACATCCTCGTGTTTGAAACCACACTATCGGCTCGGGATGTTGGACGCTTGTAGGATGCACAACTCTTTTCGGACTCGAAAGAGACCTAATTCAAGAACATGTGAGGGGTAGTTTGGTCCATTCACCCAAATTATTTGAAAGAAACACTATATTTCGAGATTTCAAGAAAAGTCAAAGAGAGTCGAATTCTTTAGGATTTGCTCTTCTTCTCTCCTCAAAATCCCCAAACCCTAACCTTAATCCATTATTTGTTTGTCTTAATTACTATTTATCCTCAAAAGGGTTAGTGTTTTTTTGGGTTTTAAGGTTGTTTAAGAAAGATGTCGGCAGCACCATTAGACATGTCATTAGATGATTTAATAAAGCAAAACAAGAAACCCTCCTCCTCCGCCGCCGGAGCTGGCCGTGGTCGTGGTAGAGCTGGTGGTTCTGGTCCCTCACGGCGGCTTCCTAACCGAATCACCAATCGTGCTGCTCCTTACTCTACTAAGGTCAGATCCACTTGCTCTCACTATATATTTTTATTTATATACTCCCTCGATATCAATATAAGTGATTCGTATCGATATAAGTAATTGTTTAGCTAATTTACTACTTCCGTCTTGATTTAATTGATCATCAATTTAATTGATCATCTAGCTCAAAAAGTACTTACTAAGATAATAATTGGTTTTAATATTTGTAAGAGAGAGAAAAATATTAACCGGTGAAAATAGAATAGAATAGAATAGTAGGAGACAAAAAATATTTTATTTAACTCCAATGCTAAAAGTTGCGTCCATAAAGTAAACTGAACCGTCAATTATAATGAAACAAAAAGTTTTTGTTAAATGATCAATTAAATTGAGACGGAGGTAATATTGAGTATGTATGTATTTTTTTTAGTTTGACCTTCCTTAATTATTACACTTTAAGATTAGTGATGAAAATTTATAGGGACAAAGTGTAAAGATAATGAAAACACGGTACTTTTAGTATATTCTTTGATTCCAATGAGGTTGTCTAGTTTTGAATTGTGATGGTTGACTTTTATTTGTTGCGAAATGGATGCTAGTGTTGTTTGTTTAACTTAATGTTAACATGGTGATTTTAGTTCAAATCGAAGTCATGTGTGTCGAGTAAGATTACAAAGTTTGTTACTATTTGGTGAAAAATATAGAAAAGGTAGTATTTTTCAGCTCATTTTATGATGACACAATAAGTTTAATTCGGAGCAAAGTTGTGGGATTAAAGTTTATTAGTTATGACCATTGAAAATCAAAGTTCACATGCTTTTCGGCAGGTAGTAGTCTGTAAATACATTTGTTGTGTATAAAGGTAGTTAATTTTTCATGAAGTTAGTAACTTTGGGTCACTCCTGTGTGCTTATTTGCTGTTTAGGTGCCAGAATCTACTTGGCAGCACGATATGTTTGGGGCGGATGGATATTCAGCTCCATCAGCTGGCCGAGCTGGTTCCATAGAGACAGGAACAAAGCTGTACATTTCAAATCTTGATTATGGAGTTTCTAATGAAGATGTAAAGGTAAAAGTTTAATGTGCTGAAAAACACTATTTTTTTTTACTTTTTGTGTCCTTAGTGTAGTTGGTATGTTGATTATCTTCAGATTTGGATGGCAGCTATGTTTAGTTCTCCCATTTTTTTGTTACCATAATAATACTCAAACTTATTATAAACCATTTGGACAATTTAAGTTATTAATGTGTTGTACTACGGCCAGGTTGCATGCCTCGTAAGTCAACATGTTTATTGATATTGAACTTTGAACAAATGGATTGTGACATCTCTCTATATGTTTCCCTAAATTTGTTTGTTGTATCGATAAGTTAGTGTGCCTTGTATTTCTATTTCTATTTTTCTAGTGTTTTGGACTTCCTTCGGAAAAGATTCTACACAACCATGGATGATTTGAGCCAATTTCGTTTTTGCTTCAAATAAGTTCTTTAGGAAATCATTTAGATGCTAGTTGTTACATGTGGGATAAATATAGGATGTTTTCCCCAGTTGAAAAATAGGATCAGTTACCTTCTTTTATTAATAAGAAACTTTGATCTTACTTTGCAGGAACTCTTTTCTGAAATTGGTGATCTGAAACGATGTACAGTTCATTATGACAGGAGTGGTAGATCGAAGGTATTTATCAAGTTTGGCATTCTATGATTTTTGGGGCAATTCCTCCTGTGCTGCTCTGGTTTAGAAAAAAACACTTTTCTCTCTAGGGAACAGCTGAAGTCGTCTTCTCGCGTCGTCAAGATGCAGTTGCAGCTGTTAAGAGGTACAACAACGTGCAGCTTGATGGGAATCCAATGAAAATAGAGATTGTTGGAACCAATGTATCAACCCCAGCTGCTGGCGGTCCCGTAAATAGATCCTTTGGGGATGCCAATGGGAGTTTCCAGAGAAGGTATCATACAAGTTGCATCACCAATTTTTTTTTTTTTTACATTTAAAAGATATAATTGAATCTCTTAAAATCTTGTAAACTGTATCTCATCTCAAGTTTTGACTTGCCTATTGTCCTGCACCATATATCTACAGAGTACAGACTCTTATTTCATTGATTAAATAAGAGACTATCACATGTCTTGTGACTGTTGCAATAGCATAAGTTCTAGGGATAATCACCTATTTTACTCTAATAAAGGAAGCGATCTCTGGCTTGTACTTTTAAATTATGCAAAAGGATTTATTTGACGAGTGAAATGGAGCGAACCTAAAAGTACAAATATTCTGTTTAAAAATCACAAGAATTTAAAACATCTCAGACATATCTAGATACCTGTTTGTGCATGAGATGAACACATGTCCTTGCACAGAATTACTTGCTATGAGGTCGGTGAGAAACCTAAGTTGAACATACAATTAATGCCCTGTCCAGAAAAGTATTTTATAGACTGACGGAAACCCACTAAGAATTAGGAGGTGCTTGGAGAACACCCACTCCCTTGATTTGATTAGTAAGGACTAAGGACCTGATAGTTAATATGGATTTCATCTTTGCTTTCTGTATGTGTTAAGCTTTGTTTCCGTTGCATCATCTGTTATTTCAGCATTACACGCTTCAATCTTGTCTTAATTCTTATAGTTGTAAAGTATCTCATTGTTTGTGAAATACAATGCCAATATAAAGGATGATGGTCAATCACTTATTGTTTGACTTTAGTTTGGTCGGTAGTTGGTTAATTAAAATTTACTAGTGATATTTGGTCATTATTGTTTATATAAATGATGCAGTGGGCAAGGGAGAGGTCGGTTTGGAAGGTCACGTGGTGGTGGTGGGCGTGGCCGCGGATTTGGAAGAGGAGGAGGCCGCGGACGAGGAAGGGGCCGGGATGAGAAGGTATCTGCAGATGACCTTGATGCTGATTTAGAGAAGTATCACTCAGAAGCTATGGAGACCAACTGATGGATCTCTCTAGAGTTCGTTAATTGTTTCAAGAAACACTTGAGTCGTTCTGGCTTGTTTCTTTGCGGCTGATGATGCAAAAGTTCCAAGTTATTTATGTAATTCTTCCTACATTGTGTGCTTAGAACAATTTTCTACTAGCAGGGATACTATAATTTGTAGAACTGAGTCACTGGCATACTTTTGGTGGTTGTGCAATTTAAGTGTGTTCATGCTCGTCGCTTGGACATATTTTAGAATGCCATCGTCGTTTTGTGTTTCAAGGTTCTTGCCTCTGGAAACATTAGGTTTGTAGAAGCTGCTAAACTCATTGCATGGAGATTGTATATGAAAGCGTTTGTTAATTTTGACCATTAAAAATCATATTTTGGAGTCTAATTCACTCATCCAGAGCAAATCAATAGTGTACACTATAAGCTTATTTACATTTTACATTGCTGGCATAGTTAACTGAGACTGAAAAGTGAGAACTCATTCAAATAGTAACACAACTAGTATCTATATAATTGGAAAGGTGTTCATAAGAGTTGGAAACAATTAATCTCACCAACCCATAAGGGTTCTTCTGACCTTGTCTACAATCTGATTTGTAACAACCATGTTGGACAACTGAAATTTGCAATTGTCATCTAAAAGGAATCTGTAGACCTCCCATTCCCGGTCAGCGGTTGAATATCGCCCTATTTCAGCCTATTAATCAAGATTCAAGAACATAGTTAGTACCTACAGAAGAATCAAGATCCAAATTTCAACATCAGTAAGTGAGGGATGCGAACTCAAATGAGTCGACTAGCTGACATCGATTTCTAGTTAATGGACTTGCTAGATTCAACATATCACTATGTGACAACATACCTCTTGATCTTATTAGCAAATTTTAAGATTCTATATGTCGAAGGTTCAGATTTTTACCGAGAAAATACAGATCTCGAGATTCTTTAGCGAGAGTGTGACATCATAGAAAACAAGTGGCCTTCCCTTCCCAGATAACTCAACAGGATTGGCAACTATAAGTTCTGTATTTGGTCCACGATGTGCAATTATTACGCGCAATGGATGAAGCATTTCCATCTTCAAGCGAGAAGACAGTGCATCTTGCTTGTCCGGGTCTAGAACTTTTTTCCCATTCTTTGTATGAATGAATATATCCAATTCTCTCTGACCCTTGTTTACAGGGAAAAATCGCCCATATGCTATCTATAACAAGCAACAATAAATCCTTACAGTTACAATCTTCATTGCAAAATAAAAAAATCTACAACGGAATAATCCAGAGCTCATGAATTCATTATACTTACTATCATCATAATACTAACATTTATGAAGAGTTTTAGTCCCCCACTAATATGAAAAACAACATGACATGACTTTCCAGACACATTAAGTTTATCCATAGCAGAATGGTGCCACATAGACATAGAAATGAATACAGCTTCATGTTGACAAAGGTAACATATGAGTCATCAGGTCAAATATCTGGAAGGTGACGGAGAAAGGCAGTAACATAGGTGACATTTGAGGATCTTTAACAAAACTTATTTGAAGTGCCTATTGGTATAACGAATCGGCCATCATGTAAAATTAAATATATCTGAATATTGCAGTCTTTTAATGTCCGCATAACATCATAGAGAAAGCCCTTGTGATCCACACAACTAATCTGAAGCAAGGTATGTGCAGGGCATAAAGAATTATCAAATGCCACAGTCGCCTTTTTTAACATTGTCACATCTGGGCTAAGAGCCTGAGAGCGAGATTCCTTATCTGATAAGTCGCACCTAAATAGTTCTTCACCAACCACAGGAGAAAGAGATGAAACACTCAAATGGTTATCATACTGGTTTCCTGCTAATTGAAGCTCACAAGTACTGCATGATTCACCCAGGACAGCATGCAATCGCTCACATGTCTCATCTTGCCTCTCTTTTATGTGCAAAAGCTCCCTGGACACGTGACACCATAATGATAAATATATGTAATAATTCATCATTGCGAGATTATCCAGTTATATAGTTTATCAATTCAAATCAGTATGATAAACTTTGCCTAGTCATTATCAACAAAGACATGTAAGTATGTGACAATGATCTAACCATATCCTCAACTTGATTTTGTTTGTTTTTAAATCTCAAGTTCTCAACTAATAGTAACTTCCTTTATATCGTTACAGGAAGCCTTCCCTCAGATCCCCACTTATTAAGGATACCTGTTGCTATACTTCCATGTCGATCCAATTCTTATGATCAAATTAACCTATTTTTTATGCATCTTTTGTTAGTTATCCTGCCAAACTTCTTAGTTCATAAGAAAAACAGGTAGGAAAAAACGAAGGGTATTTAACTTATTTCTGTAGCAACTAGCCAGATCATAGAAGACAATCGAGTGAGATAAAAGGAGCCATTTCTGAGTCTTTCTGACTTGCTCCTACACAAAGTTCAGGTTCAATAAGAAATCAAGAAATTAATAAATGCAACACTGTAAAAAAGTAGTGTTCCGAATGTCCAAGCAGCATAGAACAACAAAACAAAAGTAGGGACTTACAAGTTGTCAGTTATAAAGAAGAGGTCTAGAACACGATCATCTGGAGTTGTTGTCACTTTTACTGATTGAATGGTCAGCTCAAGCTCACAGAGTACTCGAGTTACATCTAAAAAACGCCAACCAATCTATTAGAGCATTTACATATAAATGAAAAAGTTTAAAAAATGACAAGAATTACCATGTAGTAAACCTCGACGGTCAAGGCTATACAACTTCAGCAAGAAAACAGGGGAAGTTGTACGTGGCGATGAAGGGTTCAACAAAAACAAAGGGGGGGATGATGGGCAGACTGATAGAAGTCGCTCCTTCAAACTAGCCCATCTTGCAAAAGTTGAATCACAGTGAGGTACAACCCATAATACTATATAGCACCATATCCCATCCGTTGAAACATCTGAGAGAGATAAAAATAATGAAGTGTTAGCTCTAATGTAGCCATAACCGAAGAAATATCAGATATAGATATAAAGACTACTGACATCATCAATATTTGTAGCACAACAAGTTATACTTAAGTATTACTAATCAATTATGTTTCAAACTAGCAAGGCAACTTACACTATTACTAATCATCCCCAATAGCTAATGCAGATACCAATTACTATGAAACTACATTTCTTTTCATCAACTACAGCTGTCTGCGTTTGATCAAACATTCGAACCCAATAGTAATTTCGTTTAATCGTTTGGATTATTGAGCTATAATGGAGTACCAATTAAGAGATATCCTACAGCCATATTCTAAAAATCAAAATCAGATTAGATATTAACTCCATCAATGATTAATATTATGATATTTAGTCAAGCTACCGAACTTTCAACTCGAAAACTTATCAACAGAGTAAGGCCGAGTACTAGTCGACCCCTTACAATGATTAGGCTGGAGGCTCTTCAAAGACATTAGAGGTACTACGATTGATCTATTTAATTTTACTTCAAACAATTGGTATCATTAAGTCAAGTGAAACTCACATTGGCTACTTAACTAAGTTCTAGTAGTACTACACAAATTCAGAAAAGCAAAGAGAGAGCTTGAGAGTTAAAAAACCTCCTTTAGAGATGCAAAGACCAAAGTCAAGAATAGTCCGACAAATATCACAAGCAAGTCCGGTGTTGTCCGGACAATTCACTGTCACAATATAAGGCTCTCCTGACTTCTTCCCTTTCACTATTTCTACTACCTCCTCGTTTGGTGCCCTCATTCTTATTACACCTACTCCAAAACAAACAAACAAATTACCAACTTTCTTGCATCAAGATCAAGTGTTGTTTCTTGAATGGTTGGTACATGTGGTTGTAAAGAATATGATCAATCAATGTGCTAATTTTATTTTTACCCCATGATTGTGTTTCTTAATTTGTGATTATTTTTTTCCTGCTAAATATATAATGCCCCATTGATTTTCCTACATGACTTTTCGTGAGTTTTCACGTTCGAGACTCCTCTGGATGTTTCGATAAATAAAAACGGACACCTGTGGATGTCACTCTCCAAGTGTGTCCAGCATCATAACAAAGGGCTCATCAATTTTCATTTTTCAACTACACACCAAAACCAAACATTATCTCCTTAAATGTATCGGATATATAAATATAACATCAATGAAAACCCAAACGTTATACTTAAATGTATCGGATATATAAATATAACATCACCATTCAACTATATATTTGATCATTTCCTCGGTTACAATCATAACAACATAGTCCAATGTCTCTAAAGAGGCTGACTATTAAGCGGGATAAGAGATCGAATAATACGCAGCATTTTATGATAACGGTGTGATACCAAATTAATAGGATTGATATTTCTAACACATTCATTCTGAATAAAAAGCTAGATAACGTAAGGAATCATTTGATTTGTTCTAATTTTAACTCCAAAACATGCATATCCTTTCCTTTGTCAAGCCTAAAAATCTAATTCTTTTTGATATAATCTCTATTCAGCAATTATTCAATCTTACTCTCCATCTGCCCATTTATGATTATTACAACCTCATACCTTAACAAAATAAATGTTGAACCTCAAATCATATATGTGAAGGCTGCTCACATATGAATGTAGAGGTTTACTAAATGCATTTTGAATTGAGCTCGGCTTACCCTACCAACTACCGAGGCAATCAAAACGTGGCCTTTTCAGATAAACTATGAGCTTGGGCTGTTAATGAACAAACCAAGCTAAAACACTCAGCTCTATGTATTGAGATTCAAAGGGAGGTGAGCTCACTGACAAGCTTGTAACTCGGTTTAATCAGAGGCTACCAAGCTTCGAACACACAACCAACTCGGCTCGCGTCTCCAACTCGTGCTTGGCTCTATTCTGAGAATATGGCTAAACAATAGTTCAGTATTGTGCCAAGGTATTCCCTCAATTCACCTAATGGAACCAACTAAGTTGGTAAATTCGCATTTTTTGTAATCACAGGAGATTCAGATGGTGCACATTGTTATGTCATATCGACAATGCAGGAATTAGGGGTGCATGAAAGCAATTGACCTCCATAATTTTTTGAAAAAGTTGAATTTTATTAATTATTTTTTCACAGACTACAATTTTTTTTTTACTTTTTTCAATTAATCTAACTCCTTATATAAAAATTCTAATTTCACTTGGGTAATACAACAAGCGAATTTTAGAATAGACCAAAATGTATATAATGCCAATAAGAATTAGACCAAAGTGTGCAACAATAACTCCCGTGTATTATCACCTATTTTTTCAACAGTAGTAAATTTTGTGATTCAACAACAAATGAGACAAATCAAACAAACAAAATTTAACAAAAAATTATACAAATTTGGAGCAAATTATATATTCCATTAATTCAAACTTGCAAGAACATTACATTTAAGACAATTGAACATTACTACGAACATAAAGCAGATCCTAAACTGAAACATACAATTAAACTAGATAAAACACGACCACAAAATAAACCCTGAAAAAATCTACCCCCCAAATCCATAAAGGGTCCTACCCTGCCTTTTAAGGGCATACACAACATCCATAGCAGTAACAGTCTTCCTCCTCGCATGTTCAGTATAGGTGACAGCATCCCTTATTACATTCTCCAAGAATATCTTCAACACGCCACGTGTCTCCTCGTAAATCAACCCGGATATACGCTTCACGCCACCCCTTCTCGCCAGACGTCGAATCGCGGGCTTCGTGATCCCTTGGATGTTGTCACGGAGGACCTTCCTGTGCCTCTTGGCTCCTCCCTTACCCAACCCCTTACCTCCCTTTCCTCTTCCAGACATGTTAATTAAATCGAAATTGGACAATTGAAAGTGGACAATTGAATTGGGATGTTAAGTGGGAAGGGTGGTTATTATAGGTGATTTTTTTTTGTGGGAAGTGATGGGCCCAACGTGGCGATCCTGGTGAAAGTTGTGGATGATTTTGAGGCGTAGATGAAGATAGATCGACGGCTAGTAAGGTGTATATTGTTGATGACGAGGATCGTGCTTTCTTAATTAAAAGTGTGGCGGGCGATTTTGGCGGTGGTATGTGAAATTTTTGGACTCGTTAATAATTGGGTGAATCTTTTACCAAATCAATGTTGTACAGCAGTATTATCAGAACTAAATTACACTAATATCACATCATAATATTAACAATTAATTTCATCAAGTTAATCTCGTTAGAAGCAAATCCAGTAATAAAAACTCATTCCATTCCATATTATCTGATGGTCTTGCAAACAATTTGTTTTTTAATATTATTAAATTAATTATCTAGAATTTCAATGTACTTTTAATTTTATTTTTTCATTTTGGCCATGATGATTGTGTTAAGCGGAATACTATTCTTAGAAGGGAAGGTGAATAAGGATTATACTATCTTTTTGATTTTTTAGTTTTAAGATTGAATTACAAATTATAGCAATCTAATTTCAGATTAATTAAATTACCCCACACAAATGAGAATAATAAAATGAAAAACAATTATAATGTAAAATGCGGCAAAACAAAAAACAACAATAAATTAAGATACAGTAAATAAAATGAAATAGCAAGGGAAAAAATGACTGTCGATTTTTTAACGTCTTCGATTTTCACAAGTGCTCGACCGTCGGCTTTTCACGTATAAGGATTTCGGTAACAATCGCGCTATGAATATGGAGAGAAATTCGAGTTCGAGACGTATATTATTTCATAAAATATGGTGAATCTCCTCACATCGACTTATGCCGAGAAACCCAAAGCTCGACTTTAGGATTTCGATCTCTTGTCTCTAGATTAAAAACCCAAGTCTTATCCGAGTTTCAACGACTAATATACTGAAATGAATGTGAACAAACAGATTTATAAAATATCTAGCTATCAAGTTTTGTAGGAGATTAAGAATGCCTTTTTCTTTTGAAAAGTATGAAAATATGGTCTTAAAATCGCAAAAAGTTAGGTTAAAAAGGTAGTTATGAGAGGCTTTTATAGAGTTGGCGTCGAAAACGGGTTAGGGACCTAGGTTGGGAGAAGTCTTTGGTCGACCTGCGTCACCGAAATTAGGTGGGACTTGGGGCAAGTTCGGGCGACCGCAGTGCGACTTGGTCGACCACGTGATTACTGACGCGAAAAATGTTTTAAACCTAATTTTGACCTTTAATTAAGTGTGAATTCAACCTTTTATGCCACACGGTCATATTGGGTCTAATTCAAGCTTAGTTCAAATTCTAATCTAGTTGAACACATATTATTTTCAAAACGTTTTAAATATTCAATTCATATTAAAACTTGCATTCTTAATCGCTAATATAAAACAAGTTTGGTATATAGATTTAGCATAAGTACCAATAAAAAGGCGAAGTCTTGACTCTTCAGCTTACGACCTTGATCCTTTAACATAAAGTTAAGCCTGTGATTTACTTCGATCGCTATTTCTTAAAAGCATTAGATATTAGTATCGAGGAGGTAATTTGTTATCTTGACGTAAGTACGATCGTGGATCGACATATTGTTTATTTTTCAAATACTCTATCTAGTTAATATATAAGATGGTTGATTTTTGCTTTTAATTAATGAAAATGTATACTTCCTCGTCCCAATTGTTCCATTTACTATTTTACCCAGGTCAAACTTTATAAATTTTGACCCGTGAATTCTCATTAGGCGACAGAAATAATATAGACATGTAGGATCTTGTTAGATTCGTTTCAATATATATTTTTGTAATATCAACTTTTTATAATTTTCACGAGTGTATAATTAGAGATATTTACGTTTTAAGCCGTGTCTTAGAGACCGTAAAAGTCAAAATTGAACAATTTTTTTGGAATGGAGGGAGTAATAGTTTTTCATAATCCTTAGTGATCAAATAATATGGAACGGAGGTATTGCATTTTTGTACTTGCACCGAAGTGGTTTCTTTACAGGAACGCCTCTCCACTGTACTTATTCTAGAGAGGACAATCAAAACTCAAATCAAAGAGTTATCAAGAGTCTTCTCACTTTTGATCAAAGTTTTATTACCATTTCGTTATTTCATTTGCATTAGCTAGTGCATGTATCTTACATAAAAGACCATGCAAATCTACTTGACTAGTAGGGTTCTCCCATTGAATAAGTTCCTTGATCACTTTCTCAATCTCTTTGTCTCTTTTTACCAAACTACCCATGCAAAATCCCAAAGTACTCAAGCTCAATATCAACTGGCTCTTGTCACTCTCCCTTGCTTTTGCTTCACTTGTGATATTCTCAACATACTCATCAGAATGTTGCAAGGACCTCATACTTTAACCATTCTTTTCTCCCCATATCATCTGTTTTGATTGTTCCCCAACTCAATATCCAAGAACCGAACTTTCTTTTCTCTGGCTCTTTCTCCAAGCTTTGGAATTGATTTGACCAAACTGACCTCCCCATAACATTTAATCAGAAAGAAACAAACCATATCATGAAAAGCTTAAGATCACCATCTATCTTGCTTTGACTATCTCTTTCAAAACATCATTGTAATAAAACTTGTCAATTTTTGTAGATTCTTGTTCAAGGAATCTAATTGCATATGTACCAAAAAGCAAGAATTGTGTCATCTTAGACAATGACCTAAATAGCTTATGGTAACAACCACTATTGAAAGGCACAAACCAGAAATTGGGCTCCACCTCAGCTTCCTCAATGATATTTTTTAGCTGAATTAAATTTAAATTCAACCCCTTTTGCCCTGAATTTAATCTCCCTTCATGCAATATAGAAACAGAACATACAGAATTTCTCAACATATTTAGAATCTTGGAAACTTGCAATTTAGCTGAACTTGATGCTCTTGTAGGTTGAAATAATAGGTCACCCATTATGGAACATGCTAATCCAATAAAAGTTTCTGTGATTCTTGCAATTGCAAAATCACTTGCATGGCCAAAACCTTTCTACCAAGATCAAAACTGCTCCAATAACAGCTGAAATGCCTCCAGCTTGGCCATACATTTTGCTTTTCCTTAGAAAACAACTTATGATGAACCATGGTAGAAGTGAAATGAACCTTATTTTCACATACCTTTCGAAGACGAAACATCCTATGACTCCATAAACACTCCCCAAAACTGTCCCTTGAGCTTTGACATTAGCAATCTTGAATGTTGCCTCTCTTCCTGCTGCATACGAAATCGCTACGGGAAGACCTGCCCAGATTGCATCAGGTTTACTGTAAATTAAACCTAGTAACACAGCTAGGCCTAATGAAACTGAGCTTTTGAAAGCTGGCATGAATCTTATTGGAATTTATTCCCAATGCAAGATTGTTGGAAAATCTTAGAAGAAGAAGGATGGTTTTTCTTCTTCTTGGTTTTTTGTGGTGTTATTTGATGAGGAGTGAGATTGCAATTGACTTATTTTGAAGGAGTTTGTGCAAAATAGAGAATAATGAAACCTCTTTTGAAAGTGGGGATTTTTTAAGTGTTTGGAGGGAATTGGAAACTTTTTTCTATATTAGTCTCAGGAACAGTTTTCTGCACCAGAAATGCTATTGGTGATGTGAAATGTATTCCTCTAGACCTTCTAGATCATCTTTAAGTTCATCATTTAATATTTCAGCTTAAAATGATGTAAGAATTGAACCAAAACAATTTCCATTCCCTTTAAGGGTATTTCAAAATCTTGGAATCTTAGACTTGGATTCTTGCAACCTGGTTTCAAGAATTTAAATGGAATCTTCTCCCATTGCATTCTTTCCTGTTAAGATTCGAAGATAAGAAATTATTAGATGCTAATTATTTATTTAAGTGATCTATAACTGATAGGAGCATGAATGATTTAATAGCATAAAGTTGCAATGGGAACTTACTTGCTTGGATTTAATAGTATGAAGAAGTTTAGCTCCTGAGGCTGCAAGCAACTTGGCCTGAGAGATGAATGCTTGAGCAGATGTGTTGTCCTCTGCCGAAAATGCCTTCAAGAAAAGTTTAAGCCTCTCTGAAGCATTATCAGAGAAATTCTTGCAGTCTTTCTTCATCTGAAATTTAACAACTATTCCATAATGAGCCAAATTAAAATAATCCACTAAACCTATTACAAAAATAACATATCCTTATATACTCTGCCATGCATGCAGAATACATTAACATCGTTAAAGTAAGACTACATATTATTCGACCTTTTATTTTGCTTATTAGACAAGACTTGAGAATCTCGTAAAAAATATTATTAGGTATTATCCGACCTTATCCCATTTAGCGGGAGTCCCGTCAAAAATATTATTGACGAGGCATGTTAATATTAATATTGTATGCAAATGTTGTATGCATATGAAAATTAAAGTAATCTTACCTTGTAGCATGCTAGTCTTGGATAGGGAAACAATAGGGCAAGAACACTAGCAAAGACCCCAACAGCAGTACTAGAAGCAACATGAATTGGATGCAACATAGGCTCAATCTTCCTACTATTAACAAAGGCAATAACATAGGTGATAACAATTTGACCAAGTGCAATCCTTTTCGATATCAAATGAGTATTCTCAGGCAGCACCACCATGAAGCTACTAACTGCCACCGCGGCCGCGGTGGCCCCAATCGTCAGCCTCCCAGGTCCAATCAACCACAAGCTAAGAATTCCTGGACAAACGCCTTGTATAGTAGCACAAATTGCTAACCAGCATCCACGTAAAGTGTCGCCTAAAGTAGCATCCGTGACGATTAGTATAACTGTCACGTAAGAAAACGATGGAAATGCTACTTCATTCTTTATGTATGCAGGGCCGAAAAGTGTTATGATACCAACTATTGTGCATGCTAAAGCTGTCCGAAAAGCAGAAGCTAAGCATGCACATACTGAGCTCTTTCAGTGTAAGTAACTACTTGTTGTTGCCATATATATATATTGAATGGTTTTTGTTTTTTGGGTAGTATTGTTATTTTCTTGAATGGAATGTTCTCACTCTCAAGCAAGCTTAATACTGAGTAAATTTTGCATGTGAGCAATGAGCAAGAGAAGCTGGTTGAGGTGTTTATATATTGGATTACAAAGCTGTAGAGGGTTTTTTTAATTATATATAGTGTATGTAGAATGTGGATTGAAATAGCGGGACCCTCATGAAATGTGAGGTCATAGTGGATGCTACATCGACATATATATGGCATAACTAGGAGATAATTAATGATTTGATTCCAGTAAGTGTAATAAAGTTGTATATTAATTTCAGTGTCAATGTAATACAAATGGTTCCTGAAAGTGTACATTCGATTATAATTTGGTCCCTATTTTAATATTTTAGTTAATATTTAATATTTCACCCGATCTCAGGGACCAAATTGTAATCGGGTATACACTTTTAGGAATCATTTGTGTTACATTGCCACTTATTAATACCAATGTGCAACTTTACGACACTTATTAAGACCAAACCACCAATTAAGTCCCGGGCAACATATTATTACTTTATCATATCCTCCCAAATGCATTTTTTAAATTAAAATTTGTTATTCCGATTTGTATACTAGAGAAAACATATCCATCATATGCATGTTTTGTAGTAATAAAATCAATGGCATAATATATAAAACGAAAATAATATATATAAAACTATGATAAGTTACGTTTTCCACAGTAAGTTGGGTTGCTTGTGATTTTAGGATACTTACCTAAACAAATAAATTACATCAATTTTATATCTATTAAAATAAAGTAAAATCGAAAATCCATCAACTTATAAAAGTGTGAATTATATTTCTTCCATTTTCACATTTCTAATTACTATATTACCCTTATTATATTATTTTCTATTTTTGGAAAAATATGTTTCTAAAATTTTAAAAAGTACTCCTATAACAATAATTAATAATTAATAAGTCCTAAATTTTTGCCTAAAAAATTTATAACAATTCAAACATAGTTGGAATTATCTACTCTCTTATAATATGTGCAATAGCTTTATCACTTTCATATGTATGATAATTTTCATATGATCATTATCAACATCTTGATCCAATTATATAAAAAATACTCAACATCTTTACTAACAAATAAAAGTATTTGATATAATACTCCCTTTGATTTTTTGAATTTTATCATAACAATAAGTAAATTTTATTTTAATACAATGAATTAGTCTACTCATACTAAATTTTTTTGTATGATAATTATTTAATTATAAATTGAAAAATAATTTTTCTAATTCAAATTACTATTAAAGAAATATATATCCTAGAAATTATTATGTGATATTTTATACATTTCAATAATTGAAATGAAAAAGTATCCAAGTTACATATCTAATTCTCCACTGCATATTAATGTTAAATTCAAATATTTTTATTTTACATTTCTTTATAATATTTGATAAAAATGATCAAAATAATATTTTCAGTACTTTAATATTGACATTAAATTTTATTCAAAATCAAAACTATGTTCATCGAAGAAGGTGTAAAAGTTTATCAATTTAGAAAACCCAAATCAAGCATGTGTCATTTAGTATGGAGGAAGAATATAGATTTGAATATTTTTATTTCGAGAAATTTAATTTTTTTTATTATAATATATATATATATATATAATATATTGAATTTTATTTTTAAATAAAAATATCTTTATCTATAAACTATAGGTGCAATGATTAATTAGATTTGAATTCAATATATGAAAGGAAATTAAAAAAAAAATCAATCTTCACTATTTAATATTGATTAGTGATTACTCTTTCTATTTTTTTTAGTTGTCATGTTAGCCATTTGCACAAAAAATAGTCAAAATGTGCATTATAAATGTAAAAAAACTATTTATTATGCTAAAATGGTAACTATTTTCAAATAAATTTATTTGGTTAACATGACAACTAAAAAAATGGAGGGAGTAGTAAACTAAATAAGAGTATATTGTCATAATAATAACACTTATTAGTTATCACTCTATATGAAATATAATTCATTGATATTATGGTCTAAAAAATACATGCATGAATATGTATATTATAGACATATAATTCACTTTATTGATGAACATTATTATTCGATGTACAAATCCATATCCTCATCTTCTATGTGAATGATTTCTTATGACCTTTTATATTAAAGTTTTTTATTTTATGTAAAAAAAATTAAATTTTTTTTATATATCAAGTAATATTAATCACGTATATACTATTGAGGTTTAACTTTTATTAAAAAAATTATTGCCTGAATATAGTTTTAAAAAGAGGTATGTCATCTTTGTTCCGTTGATTTTTAATATATAATGCATTTGGAGTATTTCACATTCGAGCAAGGGCGTCTAATGTGTGGCCTCTTTGAAGTTTGTTTTAGGTGGCCCAAATTGAAATTTCGTTAAAAAAGCCCCGATAGTATTCGGTTTGTGCAATATTATTGAGTCGTCATCAATTAAAATATGTTAAAATAAATACATAAAATAAATTGAATAGTAGAACTATGAGTAATTCATATTACTGATCAATTGAGAAGTGATATTTCTAACAATAAATAAAATAACATGATGTACATTTTTTATTAAAAGAGAAGTGGTATTTTTTAACAATAAATAAAATTACATAATCTGCATTCTTTTATTTAACCTTGAAAATAAAGAGTACTATGATAACAAAACTTTTAAATCTGTTATTAAAATTATATTATTAAAAAATTATAAGAGATCATATATATAACTACGAGCAAAATAAATTATAATATAAATCAAAACTATAATTTATAAATTTATGTAAATAGTTTATTAATTTCACTATTATACCGATTTAAATATTTGAAACATAAATACTTACGTGTAACGCATGTACCTTTTACTATTTAAAATAAATTGAAGGGTGTAAATTTTCCTAAGTAAATTGGGGGCGATAGCCATTTCTTAATGGTGCATGTTTATTTTAAATATGTTGTCTAAAGAGGTCCCTAATATTTTATATATCATGTAAATTGCAATTAAAATTTTAATATAATTAATAAAAATAATGATGAAAAAATCAAATAGAAGCCACTCTTATTTAAACAAAATTATTTTTCTTTTAACTACGAAAAAGTCAAAGCGAGAAACAACTTGGCGTGATCGGTCACTTCATTATTGAATGTAAGTGCTCTCGATTCGCAGATCAGTTAGTTTTAGAACAATATAAGCAACGCGATCGTCCCGGCCTTGTCTGTGGACATCGGGTCGCCATTTGCGGTGCACACTGGCATCGGCGTGAGTTTGATCCACGGCGGCGGTAAGTAATTGTTGTTGAATCCGAGGAGTCGTGCGTCGGTGTTTGGGGATTCTGCGACTATCTTGTGTATGGGGTAGCTACGGTTTATGCGAGGCACGTACCGAGGATGCCTTCGTATTGGTGATGGGTAGCGGATGCGGGGAATGCCGGAATTCGTTGGCGTATCCAGCGTATATAAACAACCGATCCAGTATTGTAAAATTATGAATTGTCTGTGTCATATTCAGAAATAATGAGAATATATATTCTCCTAGCTACCCGCCCTCTGCACAGGAAACTTGTTCTTTTTATCACATGGATGAAATGGGACTCGATTTTTCAATAATTACATGACTGAAATTGAGGAGTTAATAACTCATCATGATATAATATTAAGAGTTTATATCTATGTAGTTTCACCATAAAACTAACCAATTGAAAATAATTAGAGCAAATCATGACTATATATATCATATTGCATGTTTTTGACAATTTTAATATGGAAATGAACTCTTTCAATGAAACCGATGGTTTATTTAATAGTTTAGTAGTATGAGATAAAGCCTTTAATAAAAAAATATACGGTTCAATTTTTGGTGGATGAGTATTTTCTAACTTCTTTGCAGGTTTTGACATCACCTTTGTCTTTGAAATTTCCGGGCATAAAAGAAAGAATTTTTATTATTTATCTTAAAGGGGTACAAAAATAAAATTCCTTTATGAAAAAATTACCGATTAATACGGAGTTTTATAGTCGAAGAGAATCGTACATCCCGTATAAGTCACTGCGTTTCTTTGAAGATTTGTGAGATGTTTGACTGCTTGATAGGGTCTTGGTATGAGCTCGGTTTGATTTGAGCTTGACTTGAGGCGAGCATGTGATTTGACTTGATTTGAATAGGAGTTACATGGTATGTGTCGTGAGTAGCAGTGGGCTTGAGATTGAGTGCAGGCTTTGGATATGGTCGGGCCGAGGAGTGCCTTACGTATTCCGTGTTGGTACGTATTGGACTTGATCTTGAGTCTTGGACTTGATCTCCGTTCTATATTAGACTTGATGGACTTCACTGAATGTACCTACGATTAATAGGACTTTTACCTCTTGTGGTGGGACCTGGGATATGCCCAAGTGGGACTGTGTAGCTGGATAAGCTACTGCTTCTTGTGAGAGTAAGTAGTTGTGCTACTTGTCTTTAGTGTGACTTGATTTGGGATAGAACTCCGAGGCTGCTTGGGCGTGTGGGTGATGGCTTGAGTTGTTGAGCCGATATGCGACTTGCTGGCTTTATGCTTACAGCGACATTGCTAACCAAGTAGGACTTAGTGAGATTTAGCCTCGGCTTAGTTTGATTTAAGTTTTGAAGCAATAATAAACAGAGCTTTGTCTTCTGGCAGCCTTAGCAACTTGTTCTTTGTAATGATGTCCCGGTATGAAGGTGGGGGCGATAAGAGCGCACATTGATAATCTTGTCGGCGAGCGGGGGCTTTAGTAGCGTGTTTCTGCGAAATCAAGCTATAAGGCCGAATATTCGGTGTATTTCATATATCACCGGAACTTGATGAATCAAGCGAGAATTTTTTAGGTGTTCATGCAAGATTTATGAATAATCGGTGCTTTTAAGAGCATTCTTGAATATTCGGGCGTTCTGAGAATGCATTATGAGATTCTCGTCGATTTTGCTTCTAACGAGGAATTCTGGCGTTTGTCTGATAATTCCACCTTAGAATGCCTATTTTGGCCACTTGGGGTGTTTTCCGGCCACGAAAGTGGTGTTTTCTTCAGCCGGTTTTAAAGAATTTAACTTAGAGAATTTGGTCGTCTCACATATTTTTTACCAGTGTTTTCTTTTGTATTTTTCTTGATGAGAATGGGATATGAATTTCGAAAATATGAGGCGGTTATAGACTTACATTGGTTTGATTTTAGGTGAATCGCGTCTTGCTTGAGTAAATTTTAAAGCGAATCTAAATAGTCGGATATTTAGGAATTAATTTCCCTCGAGAAATCAAAATAGAGACATATTTTGATCAGAAGGTTCGAATTTTAGATTAATACGTTTTCATATTGACCCGAACCTTTTGGAGCCTTCATTTTGAACCATAACTTTTAGGTGCTTTTTGAACCCCAAAACTTACACAGACCTTTGTTTCTAGATAAAGTCAAAGGTTTTAGCGAGCGCAAATTTAATGTACATATTTTCTCGGAAACCACTTGTTAAATGCGAGGTTTTTACGTTAAATTTGAGGTTGTCCAGCTTTACTCGTAATTGTATTAATTTTTTAGTGGGTACCGATTAAATTAATTTGATTAAGTAAATGTATCATTCTAATTTATTTTTTAATAAATTTTCACTGTCTACACTCACTTTTTGTGAGATTTTATGTTCCTCTTGTTTTTGTGTCAACGATTACGTAAAATTGACTATCCAAACAAAAATGATTGATGCAATTATCAAAAATGAAAAGAAAAATTATCTATTATAGGGTGAGCCCATCATTATTAGATTGAATTTTTTATTTCTGTAATCTGTAAGTCCTATCAGAAAAAAACTCTTTGAATGTACATCATATTTCAGTTGAGCCGCACTATTTATGTAAGTTAGAAATTGAAGGACTAATTGATGGGTTGTTCGATCATATAGATCAGAGGAGAAAAATAGTATGCAATGTATAATTATGCCTGCAATTTGTACTACCATGGGAAAGTGAAGTAAGACATGCAAATTTATTGGGAGTTCAGGAGGTGGATAATATATATTTCTTTCATAATTCGTAAGGATTATCTCTTTGAGCTTTTTATTATATCTTTTTGAATTTTGATCGTAGATATTTGTATTTATATTATATAATATTTGATGAAAACTATATCAATGAAAAATATATATTTCCTCTTTCCATTGATATATTTTTTTATAAAATATTATACAATATAAATAAATATATTTAAGGTCAAAGTTTAAAAATTATAATTATAAAAAAAATAGACAATCTTTGTGAAATGGAGATAATAATAGTTTTGAGGTACTTTAATTTGGCAAACAAAATCAAGATGCAGATGAAAATTACTTCAACCACATAAAATCTCCACTAGGTAAGACTCGGTGGAGAATGGAGCCACCATGAAATTAATTTTTTTGGTGCTTCATTGAGGGTTATTGGCACTACAGATCTGATGTTCATTGGTTTATTCATAATAAAATTTCAATTAAACATGCACGAGTAACGTTCAAGTAATTTGGTTTATGTGGTGATGGTTCAATAGTTTGGTGATATTTGTAATATAAAGAAGAATTTTTATTATTTATGATAGGGGGTACAAAATAAAACCCTTGTAGGGAAAATTCGCCGATTAATGCGGGTTTTATCGAATCGAAGAGGATCGTGTCGAACTATGAATCACTAGCGTTTGGCGGCCGATTTGTGAGATGTAATGGAGCTTGGCGGCTTGACTTGAGCTTGACTTGATAGAAGCTTGGTATGAGCTCGACTTGACTTGAGCTTGACTTGGCTTGATTTGACCTAGATTTGGATAAGAGCTACATGTGGATATGCAGTGATGAACTTTGAGGCAGTGCGAGGCTTGGATATGGTTCGGGCCGAGGGGCACTTGCCGTATTCGTGTTGGGCGTATAGGCGATGGATCTTGAGCATTCACTTATCTACTTTGGACGATGAACTGCTATGGCGTTTGCGGTGAGGGGACTTGGTTTGATGCTTCTTGGTATGTAGGCAGATGGCTGAGCTACTGCCGAGTGGGGCTTTTGTAGGCAGGAGGCAGCTTTGGGTAGGACTTGGTGCCTTGATATGACACTTGATTAGAGATAGGACTCCGAGCTTTGGCGTATGGAGTGATATGGCAGTGTTGACGGCGTTGCTTCTTGCTTATACTCTGTGACTTTTACGGCGTGTTGCTATAGAGTGGGACTTAAGGGATATGACCCAGGTGGGACTTAGTGAGATTTGGCCTCACTTGGACTTGATTTAAGCTTTGAAGTAACGTGCCGGCCTCTTCACAACGGCGCTTGCTTGTGTTCTTGTAGAGATTGTCAGTATGAAGGTGAGCGTTATTGATATCTTACGTCAACTAGACATTAGCTTTAACTGCGTGTTTCACACCTAGAATAAAACTATAGGGTGAATGCTTAGTGTATTCCTATCTCGAACTTGATGAATCAAGCACGAGATTTTTTCGAATGTTCGTGCAAGATTTATGAATAATCGAGGGGGCTATTTAACTTAAACTTTGAATATTCGAGCGTTCTTGAGAAACTTTAGTCAAATTCTCATCGGATTTTGCTTCAAACTTGAAAATTATTAGATTTGTGCTAAATTCTTGATTTCGGCCTATTTTGGCCACTGTAGGTATTTTCAAATACTTAGCGTGGTGTTTGGCGGTTTAAAAGATTTAACTTAGAAATAAGAGTTTTCTCTGTATTTTCCAGGGGTTTTCTGAATGATTTCTTGATGATTTTGTGGATGTAATTTTTGAACAAATAAGGGGGATTTTATAGGCTTCTAGGCTTCAAATGCTAACTTCACGATTGATGCATTCGTTTCGGGTGGATTATGATGCTTGTAGATTAATTTTTGAAGCGAAGATGCGGATCATTGATCATATGACTTGATGCTTAGAAACCTAAAATATGGCGCCTATTTAGGGAAGTCACTTGGACTTTTTGGAGAACCCCAAATTTCTTGGAGTCTTTATTTTGATCACTTGGTTCAGAGACTCTTCATTTTAAGCCGTGGCTTAGAATATATTTTATAGCCGATTTAATCAATAAGAGTGGGAGTGCTTTCGGAGCCTAATTTCAATTGACATTTAATGCAAGGCTGTTTTCTCGAAAACCCTATTTCGAGTTCAATTTTAGGGTTAATTAATGTAAAACCCTTATTTTTGACTTCGATTAATTCTAGAGGCTTAATTTCCGGGAACACTTGCATTCGGGTGAGTTTGATTTGAATTTAGGGTTTGATCGAGAACCCTAATTAGCCACGTGACACCTTTTAGTGGCTCGACTTTTATTTAATTTGATTAATTCATCTTAATCAATTTAATTATTATATTTTTTATAAATTTTTAAAATATCTACTGTCATTCGAGTTTTATGAGAAGTCTTAGATGCACTTTCTTGTGGATGCGTTGCAATTTCTTTGTAGCGGCTTTCTTGCATAATTGCTTCTTTAGTTAGAAATTTATGTATTCGTTATTTGTAATACTCAATATCTGTATTTATCGTCCTAGCCTTTGAGAAGAAACCCAATCACTAGGATTGATGACTTGACACGATCGAAGCCGTCGAAGAAATATCTTAGAAATTTCATGAAATTATTTAAGAAACCTCAAAAGAGGCGCCTCTAATTTTGATAGAATAGGGCCAAAATCCTATTTTTTATTTTCTCATATTTTTTAGTCCTTCAATTTTGAACCTGTTAATGTTGTGAACCCTATTTTATGCCATGTCATAGTATGAGGTGTAAAATTATTTTTTAATTAATAATAAATTCTTATTTTACACTAATAATTAATTTTAGGTGGCTAAAATGTAATATTGAAAAATCGTATTTATACGTATCCAATTTTAATTGGAAGCTTAGTCGAAACATTAATTTAAAATTTATTACGTACTAGCAACATAAATTTTTTCACTATATCTTGAACAAGATAAATAGATAAATGTTTGAAATTAAAATTTAAAGTATCAATCATCGAAATTCAAAATTTCACTATATTTTTTAGGTATGGTAAGATAGTATGTGGTAAATATAATGACAAAGCTAAGCAAGCATTATGGTTATGCTTCTCCAATTTGGAAGATATGTTTGCTCCAATCGATGAGCCAAAAGTCCGACATAAATGGGAAAATTATTTGTGTTTAAAAATCTAGACAACATATTTAAAATAAACATGGATATTTGTGGAATTAGCCAAGCTCAACATTTTTTTGAACATAGAAAGAGTATAAATAGTATTGAAAACATTAGAAAACATAGGGGTAATTTGCCTTGCCTCACATAAAAATTTTATGACTTAATTTGTATCACTTGTAAATATAAAAGATACTTAATAATAGATTTATAAACTTATAAATCGACCGTAAATAAAACTGCCAGTTAGCCTTAGTTAAATATTAATGTGAAATGATAAAACTTAATTTTTATCAAAATATTCAATTTTTTTTAATTGTCTCGAGTAATATATTTCGTGAGATATGCTAGCATTTAACGGGGACATGATTTCGTTACTTTCACGCGAGCCTCGTCCGTACGGGGGCTTGCGGTCCGTAAATCGACATGCAAAAATTTAAAATAATAATAAAGAGGAGTCTGTCGATTCGGACGAAGCAACAAAAGAGAAATTGAACTAGTGAATGCTTTATCTTTATATATCGTATAGCTATTATATAATACCAGTTCAAGCTTCAATCTTATTATATAAAATTGAATTGATTGCCAATTTTTTATCATTCATCAATTGGATATTTGATGTAAGTAAATACTTAAAGTTATATTTTTTCTTTGCTCAATTTAAATTTTTTGTTTGTGATATTTTCTTGATTTTATATTGAATTATGTATTATTTGATATATTAAATTATTATGCATACTAACAATAGTGCGTCCGTTTATTTATTATTAGGAGGAAGAATTGAGTAGAAGTGTTCATTAATTTTTTTTTTTTTGTAAATTAGCGATGAAGAATACGATTACATAGTATCGATTACATTGTATTACAAATTACGAATACAAAAATTACTAACTAAAGACAATTAGAGTAAGTCTTCTGAAAAGTAGAATATATAATTATGTCCCCCGATAAAGTTGAACTAGCTCCTTGTGGAAGGCTTGGGTGGAATGTCATGGAAGCGGTAATGTCGGCCGAAGTGTTCATTATTTGAAAAAAAAAATTAAAGTTGTTTACATCCGCCAAATTCGTAATCTATCATTTTGTCATCATTAACATTTGATTATATTTATGCAGAAGCCCCAGAAAATATGGCTGGGATATGGCGTAAGAAAAATATGACTCAGGATATGGCGTAAGAAAAATATGGCTGGGATATGAAAAAATTATTTAATAGAGGCGTCGTTTTTGTATCAGACACGGGGCCCCGTTATTTATGAGACATCTGGCGTTTAGGTAATAAGTAGAAAATTATAAACTTCTTGGTGGCTCGAGTCTTGATTTTGGATAAATTAAATTAGAATCTATTATCTATATAACTTTATAAGGCCTAACGCAACCATATATATCAATTCATTAATAAATTTGAGAATTTTTTTTTTGTATATGAAGACTATCAATTGTAATATTTTAATGCATTTTCTGTTAACAAAAATTTAACAATTAAAATTGTGAGTATCAATTAAATTTGTAAAAGAATTAATAATTTTTATCGTTGTTTAAAATAAACAATCTTCTTCGAGAGAATGAAGGGAGTATTTAGTATAGAGTAATTTAAAGATTACTACGGTACAAATCAAAAAAATTATATGAAAAAAAATTATATAGGCAGTATCGATATATTTGTTACGGTGAATGAAATCGTATATAGCCCTGATCGCTAGATTTATCAAAAATCAGACTTTAGGCAATTAAGATTTTTCTCATTAAGTTAGTTTTAGCGATTTAGTTATGACGAGGAGGTATGATGGTTGATTTATAAGTTTATAAGGGTATTAACACCGCTTTAAGTTTGCTATTAAAATGTATGTGTTGCGTAAGTATTTTTTGTTTCAAATATTTGGCGAGATAATAAATAACGTGGTATTATTTATATAAATTTATAAATTATACTTTTGATTTATATTATAATGCATTTTTGTTCATAGTTATACATGATCTCAACATAATTTTCTATGTAAGATTAAAAAAAATTAAAGTTTAGCAAAAGAATGCGCTTACATGTTATTTTATTTATTGTTAAGAAAACATCCTGACTTCCGATTGATTAGTAGTATAATTATTCATAATTATACTATTCAATCTTATTTATCCATTCATTTTAACATATTTTTAATTGATGATTGTCTCGAAATATTTGCTTAAAAGCGAATAATATATCAAGACACACATTATGAAATTAACTTTTCCCGATTTTAGCAACGTAAAATAGCGAAAAGAGGCCACAAATTAGATGTCCTTGTTCGAATATGAAATATTAGAATGAATTACATTAAATGTCGAGGAATAAGGATAATACATCTATACTTTTAAAAAATTATATATCTCGTGCGATGAATTTTTTAATAAAAAGTTAAACTACCAATAGTGTAAGTGATTAATATTAATTGATATGGAAACTTTAAAATTTTGACATAAATAAAAATTTTTAATATAAAAGGTCATTAAGCCATTCAATGGAAGAGATGCTTGATTTATACATTGAATGTTCATCAATGAACTGGAATATATACCTATATATACATATATTCATGCATGTATTTTTAAGACTATAATATCGACGAATTATGTTTCATATAGAGTGAAAACTAATATAAGTATTATTATGACAATATGCTATTATTTAGTTTACTAATCAATATTAAATAGTGAAGATTGATTATTTTTTAATTTTATAATTTGGTATTTTTCACCAAAAATTATACAAAAAATAAAAATATTTGAATTTAACATTTAATATGTCAAACATCCAAATTTAAACTTTTTGACAATCTGTGTGGGGATGAAGGTATTAGATATGTATCTTTATGCTTTTTAATTTCAATTGTTGAATTATATGAATTCAAATACTAATACAAAATATCATAATTTTAGATATATATTCTTTAATAGTAATTTTTTGATTGAAAAAATTATTTTTCAATTCATAATTGAATAATTATCATACAAAAAAATTTAGTATGAGTAGACTAATAGAGACTTATTTGAAACAACAATAATGATAGAATGATAATTAATATATAGAGACTTGCCGAGAGAGCTCAAGAACAAATGTTTGACTTGTTCGATTTTGACTTGAATTCTATGACTATTATTGTCTTGTTGGTTGTCACGATAAAAGGCGAACAATGAACTTCTTGGATGCTATTAGTATATAATATATTATATTTTATATTTTAGAAATTTAGATGTGTTATGACATATTTTGTTGGAGTAAAGGCTGTGAAAGTCATTCATCAGTTTGTTTTGTCCCACATTGCTAGGAAGTGAGTTGAGAGCTCACTTTGTATATTATAAATAGAGGCCCTTGGTTGCTTATCAATACACCAAAAAATTGAAATGCTCACATAAAGGACTTCTCTTTTAGGTATCAAATTTTGTTCTACAAATTCTTGGGTATCGTTTTGTGCAAGTTCCAAAACCATATTCCTCGAGTGGACGGGTAATTATTGGTACATTTGTGCCTTGGAAGCGTCAAGCGAGTGCGATTTACCACGAGGTCGTATCGATAAAGCTTTTAGTGGCTCGTTTATACCCTGACAGGCGAATTAAACTATGCTAATTAAAAACACTTAGTTCGGTAGAAAATTCCTTCTAATCTAGCTTAATCTTGGTGATGCAAGTTCGGTGCTCCTAACTTGGCTGCGTATGATACAATCATGCTAAGTTAGAGAACTAGTACATTCATATGGTTTGGAGTCATGAGTTTCCTTTTAGTATTATGGAAGGAGTCATCTTTATTAAGTTTAAAGAAAGAGAGATATATATCCTTGGTATCAAGGATAACTTGAGACACACTTTGAAGTGATTGTGAGGCTTTTATGATGACGAAAGTTAAAATGAAAAAATCTATGCCTTTGGTTAATAGGATTAGTTTTGACCAGCGATTTGTGGTGGTGCAGGGGATAAAGGATTGGATATATGGCCCATTCTTGCTTTCGTTTTATTGATTCCAATGGCAACTTAATAAAGAGTCTTGTCATTTACTAATGTTCCTCCACCTCATTACGGAGAGGTTATTGCTAGAAATTGCTTAGGGTTATGGATGGTGTACGTCGGAAAAGTTGTATCCATTTATGTTGATAATGCTTCTGCCAATGACCAATTGCGTTGCTAGGTTTAAAGTGATTTTGGCAATAGGAGAAATCCTACCTCTTTGAGGGGTAAGTTATTTCATGTGAGATGTTGTGCACATATTGATACAGACTTGTTGGTTTCAAGATGTTCTTGAAATAATCGAGCCTAAGTTGTCCAGTTAGAAATGGTGATAGATATCTGTTGAATTCTGAGACTAGGTACAAAGCATTTAAGAAAATAGTTGATGAGCTACAACTTATGGGTAGGCTCCAAGTTTTGAATACCAAAACTAGATGGAACTCGACATGGTTGATGTTGTCTACTGCCCACTTTTATAAAGATGTCTGGCCTAGATATGCGAGGAGGAAAATAGTGCTTTTTATTCATTATTTGCAGATGGTCTTCGGATGGGAGATAGTTTTGCATGATATGCATCGGTTTAGGAAGTTTTCAGCGATGTTGCATCGATTATAAGTGACACTTCTTATCATTTGTGAATTTGTTTAGGCGGCTACATAGGGTGAAAGTGTTACTTGATAAACGCGGTGAGGGGCTCGACTAAGCCCCGCTTACAAATTCTTGCAAATTGAAATGAAGATCAAGTATGATAAGTATTGAGGCGCAAAGTAATACATTTATCTCCATTGGAGGCGATTCTTGATCTAGGTATTATTTGTATAAATTATTTTTGACTATGGAGTGTGGAATTTATTGTAATTGTCGGGTTTGGGTTTGGTGTTTCAAATTTAGGTTTAGGATCACCGGATACTATTGGATCAGAGTTTCGGGATATCGGATCGAGTTTCGGATATCGGGATATCTTATCGGATCAGGATGGGCCAGCTTAGGGCCGGTTTGGACGAATCCGATCGATCGAATCCTAGAACGGCGGTTTTGGTCCGGTTCGAGATGTACCCGAAACCTAGCCGTCAGGTTCGGATCCGGTGAAAACCGGCCAACAGCACTAGGATAAAGGATGCAGTGCTCATAAATTTTTTATAAGTAGGGTGCAAATTACCCGAAAACATGACGAATTACAAGAAGTTGTAGTAATGCGATCCGAAAGTGGTTTTCTCTAGTTTCCACTACTAGAATTTTATTTGCTAAGTGTCTGTTAGTTCATTTGGATGTGGGCATGTGGCGCAAATTACAACAAACTATAACAAGGATTTTGTTAAAGATAATTAAAGATGCATGGATGATCACCTTTAATTATTTTGGATTGTAAAAGCCGTATAGATTGTTTGGATTGTAAAAGCAGTATAGTTTGAACCCAAAAAAGGCAATAGTAACAATATTATTCTCTCCGTTTCTAAAAGATTGTTACATTTTGATTTTAGTGAATTATTATTTTTTAATTTTTAACTCAAATAACTTTTAATGTATTATATATTTGTTTGAGAAAAAATATTAATATGTAGTATTTTCAACATACTTTACTATTAATTTGATAATTTTGATTCAAATAAAAGTTTTGGATGTTAATCAAGATCGTAAATTTTGTTAATCTTTGACCATGAAAAAGGTAAATATGACAATCTTTTAGGTTCAAAGATAGTATTACTTAAATATATCATATATGCTTTGAGTGAGTTGTATGTCCACACTAGTGCACTATCTTGCTCGAGTTTCTTGTGTAAATAATCATCTACAGAAAGCTAACAGTTAGCTAAGTTTTATAATTGAGGATATTGAGGATTTGATCTAAATTTAATTACGATTTGATTGACCGCCAGTAAATTTCTACATTTAATTTATACTAGTCTCAATATTGTATATTAACAAATTACTCATTGATCTCTAAATAAAAAAACGATGGCTCAATAACGATGGCTCAATATGTTAGTGGTATCTGATTATCAGAGCCTCTAACAAAAAAATGTCTTGTTAAACTATTGGCACATACACATCACCTTATCGGTGTTTATACTTATTATAGAGACCATGGGCACCACAAATAAAGTTAATCCAAGCGCAGGTTCGATTAACAATCTATTATTCTCTAATTAGAGTTGTTAATGAGCGGCTCATGGCTGACTCTGCTCGGGAATCGAGCTTGAAGCTCATTTCGGTCTATATTGAGTCGGCTGAGTCGGCTCGAACTCGTTGGCTTTGAGAAACGGCTCGTAGAGCAGTAACTCGGTTATATGAAGTATTATATATTAAAGACAATTTTTGTTATAATTTTGTAATTATTCAAATTTATTATGAATGGCCGTGTGTTGTTATGATGAGCTTTTATTATAATCCAATTACGTGTCGATGTCGATTTATCATTGACGATTAGTATTAAATGGGTATAGTCCCAGTGGCGTCAAATAAGACGTTGTCGAGAGGTTACGGTTCGATGCCGATTAACGTATTTATCTTTTCTTTGTAATGAAGAATAGTATAAAAAAAAAAAGATACATACGGAGTATGTTACAGCTGTGCAACGGATCCAGAGCTTTCGTAGAGTAATCCCCGGGATGTTGATGTTGCAGCTGTGTAGGATCGAGATTCACGTTGGCTTCGTCATATTGATAGTACCACAAATAATAAAGTTTTTGGTAAAATAACGCAGTATAGTGTATTTTCATGTAATCGCAGGAAGCTATTTATGCGAAAGCGCTTTTTTAATCTACTGAGACAGCCGGCGCCAGGCCTTATTTTTATTCTGATACGTAGTGAAATAGTATGTGCACTTAAAGCAGCATGTCTGATGATTATACGATAAATTCTTATTAACAATTTAAAAATATGAGGATTAAAAGTATGTGAAATAAAATAACTCATGTCTTTCTTCTTAGCATCACCTCTGCGCTCTAATTTGCACCACCAGCTTTGAAGTTGTCAACGCTCATTCCAAATCGTCCCAAAATGGAATTTCCCATTTCTTTCAATTTCCCTGAGCAGAAGAAACGGATGCAAAATTAATACAGAATTATAAATTTGCACTTTCAACTACAAGAAGCACAAATTGAATCTTCAATAACTTGCAAACTGAGTTAGCAAAGCAAGAGCATCTAAGAATCTGTGCACAACATTAGTAACCATGCTAGTGCTAACTCAAAGTTTCATATCGGCCAGAGTGGCATGCTGCCCAAGTTGTTTTACTCTCTCAGATGAATTAAAGACAATAAGAGAAGCAAATTGTTGAACAATAACATTAATTGCATCTGTGCAGTGCCCTAACGATGGTTGAGGCAGTGCTGAACTGTTATCGCGTCAAATAAAATAGTAAAATGAAGGGGAAATTCTTGAAATCACACGGCGAGCAAATCGTCTTTGTTAGAAACAAGCGAACTATCTACATCTTAATAAAATAATTATTCTTGTGATTGTAGTGAAACAAGCGAGTCGCTTGTAAACAAACAAGCAAAAAGTTAAATGAACTGCCCAGATATCGAAGCATGAAAGCTTTGTCGAGCATTACATATGATAAATGAAAGAGAGTACAACATATTCTTACAAGCTTATTAAAGTAAATTGCTAGTTGTTAATCGTAGAAAACATGCCCAAAAAAATATAAGTACGAAAATATTTTAAAAGGTAATAACTTTATTGATATATTGAATCAAAGAAATGCAAATATTTATTACGTTGTGAAATTTGTTGGAATTTCTTGTGATTTGGCAGTAGTGGTTTTGATAATGCCGTTTGTTTTAGTCGAGAGCTTACATGCGCGTATTGACACATGAAAAAATTATACTTTATTTTTTATTTAGATAAAGTCAAAGTTATTATTATTATTATTATTATTATTACTATTATTATAATTATTAATTACCGTTATTTAATGAATATAGAATTTATATGGAGTAGATTAAATTAACTTTGAAAATAGTTTCATAAATAAAGAAAGGAGTAAAGTGTATTAATTAAAATAACATAGTTAAATGATGCTGACTAATGGTTTAAAATTAATTTTGCTTCGATTCACAATTTCTAATAATTTGCTGTAATTTAATAAATAGTGAACCCATAATTTCAAAAATTCTAATAATTTAACAACAATTTAATACATAATTGAGAAATATTTCACTAGTTAATTCATAGTTAACATGATTTGACAATCATATTTATGACAATTTAATGATTTGCTAGTTTTAATGTAAGAAGAGTCTCTGAGTATCACATGTCTCGAATTTGAATTGAAGAATATTACTTGTTAATTTAAGAAGATTCCTGCGAAATTAATATAAGAAGGTTACACAAAATTGATAGATAGCAATCTAGGTTAATGTTCTTTAGAAACATGGAAATAATTTGCTAATTTCCTTTGTACAAACATAGGGAAAAAATTGCTACTTGCCTGATGAACATGAAGCTGAATTCGTTTGTTTCGCCCCATGAATATGGAACAAAATCGCTGCTTTTACTACAAACATGGAACAAATTGGTTTTGTTTGAGCTTCCGTTATCGTGAAAGTTAACACAAATTGAACAACACTTTTACTATCTTATGTAACAACAATTTTCTATCTCGTTACAATCATAATTTGAATTGAGATAAGATGGAGAAAAAGAATATTTGAGATAAGATGGGGAAAAGCTTGAATATTTGAGTTTTTGATGACCCTGATTAATCTTAACAACAATTTAAGAAATATTAACTTGACAAAATAATTTCATATGAAATAACTATCACATTTAACAACAATTTGAGAAATATTAAGACATTATGTCAATTCATAATTGACAAACAACTATCTCAATTAATACATAATCTAACATAATCTCAATAATTTCATAATATTTAACACCAATTAACAACCACAAAGTAACAACGTTTATTTACATATTGTATACTAATTTGTCAAATTTTTAATTGGTACACATTCGAGGCGGATGTTTATTAGCGGATATGTCAGCTGGGAGGCAGCGTTTAGCCATTTCATCAACATTTAATTCATTCTTATGTAATTAATTATTTAATTCATTCTTAAGAAATTATTTATTTAATTCTTTCTTATATAATAATTAATTATTTAATTCATTCTTATGTAATTAATTATTTAATTCTTATAGACTTATTTTTTGTTTTGTTATAATTAAATAAACATTAAATGAATTAGTTTGTTGTCTTATAAGATTGGGCGAATTAGCTAGTTTTAAATATAAGCGTGGATGTAGCTTTAGCTTTGTCTTTATAAACATGAAAAAAAACTTCTTTGTTGTGCTATAAGCATGAAATGACTTGTTTGTTGTCTTACAAAGCGAATTTGCTTGTTTCACTTGCAATCATTAAGTAAGTCGCTTGTTTCTTAGCGTGACAAAAAAATTCACTTGTTTTCTTATAAACATTTGGCGTGTTCGCTTGTCTCGATAAGGGTAAAATAGTAATTTCCCCTTTATTTTATTGTTTTGGTGTGTGTATAGTGGTGTATAGGGTTGGTGAGTGCCAATTAGGGAATTGAGGTAAGGATGGGGATGAGGTGTGTTAAAGAAGAAAGATGTGAAATTATTTTAGTCCCTATATTTTAATCTTAGTGTAGTGTTAGCGACAAAATAGCCAATTTACTGTAATATAGTTATTGCATTATGTATTTTAGGGGTAATATAGTCATTTCACTATGTATTATAATAAAAATTAGGTATTTTGAGATAGAGGGCGTCGAGGAAGCTGAGGGTATTAATGAGATAAAATAAAAATAATTGAGACGTAAAAAAATTATACGATTGTTTAAGGGTGTCTTGGCCAAAAAGCCTAAATAAAACCATAAGTTATTCCTTTTTTGGCTGTTCTTATAATGGGGGCAAAATGGACACATACGGTAAACATTATTGTCACGGGGCGTTCGTGGGTGAATTATACTCTACATACTTGCTCGTAGTGATAGAATCATGATTTTTACATAAGGGGCGGATTAATTTATAAAATACTTATAATGAAAAATATAAAAAATTGGGAGGGCGAACAACATAATTTTAAAAAGAATAATTATAATTTTTGAAAAAATACTTAATAAAATTAAATTTTTCGAAAAATTAATAAGACAACTACTTCTCCATACCCCTACTTCCTCCATTGATTGCTCCCTCATTTGTCAAAACATGAAGACTATAAAATGCTTCAATTATATATACGACTCCGTAGTATTTCATACATTCACAAGATTATTAAAACTTTTTAAATTTTGATAGTTGTCTTTTTAAATTTTGATCTTAAATATATTTGTTTCTATTATATAATATTTGATAAAAATTATTTCAATGCAAATAATTTGAAATGTATTTTCATTGATATAATTTTCATCAAGTATTATGTAATACAAAAAAAATTATCTACGTTCAAAGTTTAAAAAATACAACTATTAAAAATTCAAAAGTAGACAATCTTTTAGAAACGGATGTACTATAAAAGATAAATCAGGTCTTTCGTCAAACACAAAATTTGGTTTAATATATGCATTATTAATATGATTAATTGATATAGAGGAGGGCGATCTTACAGTACTAACAACTTTTTTAATACATACATGTAAATGTACTTTACAATAAAATTTAAAAATAAAAAATGATTATAAATATACTCTAACATTGAGAAATTTGTATGTAGAGTACAAATGTACTCCGGTATGAGTACAAATATACTCTGAATACATTTATAAATTTTTATGTTGACCGGTCAGCGTCTCGGCCAACGTGGTCCTCCCGTCGATGATGAATTCGAGCCCGATCAACCACGACCAACTCCCAATGATCAGCTTTGTCAACATTTACGAAAGGTAGCACGAGTTAGCATCATATTAGTATTAGCACATGAATAAAATCTGGTGACTTTATCCATATGTTACGGCAACTGAAATCTAAGCCCGTAAACATCGCATGAAGTTTACTCATGTAGGTTAATTTCACTATTAGGAAAATGAGTATCAATAATGACTTATGCTATTAATAGCAGTGCTTGACAATGGGTGTGATACTACGAATACTTGATTAGGACGATGAATTATTTATTTTTTCAATTATACCCTTGTCATTAATAATATTGAGAAAAAAATTCTAACATTAAAAATAGAATTCATACAAAGCATGTTAATGATATATTAGTCCTTAGTTCTCATTGATTTGTGATAGATTAATATCAAAATTAAATATTCTGTCACACATGCCCATTTTTCTGATAGTTTTATTGTTCGGTGATATTTCATATTTGGGATGGTGTCTAATGATTTTACTCAGAGTAGTTTGATTCAAATTGTATATTAATTATTATCTGATAAAAACTCTAAAAGTACTACTAGGTAAATTAATAAACTCTCTAAATAATAAATTTGTCCGGTCCTGAGTTGGGCCAGTTAAAAAATTATAAAATTGATAAAATAATAAGATAATAATTTTTTCAAAAAATCCCTTTATAATATAGGACCCAAGAAAATTATAAATTAGTAATTCTTAGAAATTGAAAAATAATTATTACAACTTAATGAAAATATGAATCTATAGTTTTTTTTTAAAGTTCAAATCTTAATGAAGTTTATTTTTAATTTTTCTTATTGCATCCAATAGTTCTGGTGTTGTGTTTTTGAATTGTAACATAACGTTTTGAAGAGTTTTAGACCCTAAGAGTGCTTCATTTCGTATAACAGGTTCCAAAGGTATCGTATCATTATCTTCATTAATACTATTTCCTTATTATCTTCTTGCATTTAACTCTCTCTTCTAGATGCTTCTACATACTTCAGATCAATCTCAATAAATTCAACAAGTCATTGAATGTACATGTGTTCATTTTGTTAAAAAACTCTTTAAATTAATAAATTATTAATTTATCGATAAATTAATAACTCTCTAAATTAATAAATTTCTTCTGTCCCAATGATATTAATTTATAGAGTTTTTAATGAATGTTCAAACTCGTTCAATCTAAGTGGATTATTTATTATTATCTTATTAACTAATTATATTGTCTTTTCTTGAAAAAAATCAAGTAGCTCTATATTAAACAAGTTTATGTAATAATCTCATGCTTCATTGAAAAACTTAATAAAGTCTTGATAGTTTACAAAAATCATTGGACACCCATAAAATCATTAACTGGTTTTAGATGAAACATGTATAATTGATTCGAGATAATTTATCCTAGTGTCCAAGCATGTTGTATTACTTAACAATTAATATAAGTGAATGAACACAAAGTACCATGAATGAAATTAAAATACATACTTAACATGAAAAAAACATTGCAACAACTTTTCTATAGGAATCATATTATACCATTTTTTACACTTTATTTTCTTCATTTATTTTGGGATTACACACATTTATCATTGAGAAATATAAAGATGTATCTCGATTTGACAAGTGAAATGTGCTTCAAGTAAATGTGTAAAACAAATAAACAATAGTTGCTACTTGCTAATTGCTAATTGCTAATTGCTAATTGCTTGACCTTTAAGCAGGGTTATGGGCTTGTGACATATAGGCATATAGCTCAATGGGCCAAATAATCAGACTGCAAAGGGGAAGGCTTGCATCGAACTGCAAACTAACTAGTACCATGTGAAGTCGTGAACTAACAAGTATATTAACGGTCTTGGAAGTGGGAGAATTGATTTGGAAAAATTCAAATTGAACAATTGGAAAGACTAAAGAGTACAATTGATTTGGGAAATTGGATTTTGTGGTGCAAGTGGCGGGGGAAAGAGATTATGGCGGAGAAATGATGTGAAAATTTTGATTTCAAGAGATATTTGATGTGGCGAAGATATTCGTTAAAAAATAAAAAAATAAAAATCAAATTAAATGAGTCAATCTTCATTTGCATTAGCTAGTGCATGTATCTTACATAAAAGACCATGCAAATCTACTTGACTACTAGGGTTCTCCCATTGAATAAGTTCCTTGATCACTTTCTCAATCTCTTTTGTCTCTTTTACCAAACTACCCATGCAAAATCCCAAAGTACTCAAGCTCAATATCAACTGGCTCTTGTCACTCTCCCTTGCTTTTTCTTCACTTGTGATATTCTCAACATACTCATCAGAATGTTGCAAAAAGGACCTCATACTTTGCTCAATTTCATTTTCTCCCCATATCATCTGTTTTAGAGTTGATTTGCCCAACTCAATATCCAAAGAACCAACTTTCTTTTTCTCTAGCTCTTTCTCAAGCTTTGGAATTGATTTGACCAAACTGACCTCCCCATAACATTCAATCGAAGAGCAAACCATATCCTTGAAAAGCTTAAGATCACCATCTATCTTGCTGACTATCTCTTTCAAAACATCATTGTAATAAAACTTGTCAATTTTTGTAGATTCTTGTTCAAGGAATCTAATTGCATGTGTGCTAAAAAGCAAGAATTGTGTCATCTTAGACAATGACCCAAAAAGCTTATTGTAACAACCACTATTGAAAGGCAAAAACCAGAAATTTGGCTCCACCTCAGCTTCCTCAATGATATTTTTCAGCTGAATTAAATTTAAATTCAACCCCTTTTGCCCTGAATTTAATCTCCCTTCATGCAATATAGAAACAGAACATACAGAATTTCTCAACATATTTAGAGTCTTGGAAAGTTGCAATTTAGCTAAACTTGATGCTCTTGTAGGTTGAAATAATAGGTCAACCATTATGGAACTTGCTAATCCAATAAAAGTTTCTGTGATTCTTGCAATTGCAAAATCACTTGCATGGCCAAAACCTTTTCTACCCAAGATCAAAACTGCTCCAATAACAGCTGAAATGCCTCCAGCTTGGCCATACATTTTGCTTTTCCTTAGAAAACAACTTATGATGAACCATGGTAGAAGTGAAATGAACCTTATTTTCACATACCTTTCGAAGACGAAACATCCTATGACTCCATAAACACTCCCCAAAACTGTCCCTTGAGCTTGACATTAATCTTGAATGTTGCCTCTCTTCCTGCTGCATACGAAATCGCTACGGGAAGACCTGCCCAGATTGCATCAGGTTTACTGTAAATTAAACCTAGTAACACAGCTAGGCCTAATGAAACTGAGCTTTTGAAAGCTGGCATTAGTCTTGTGGAATTTATTCCCAATGCAAGATTGTTGGAAAATCTTTGTAAGAAGGATGGTTTTTCTTCTTCTTGGTTTTTTGTGGTATCATTTGATGAGGGTGAAGCTGCAATTGACTTATTTTGGAGGAGTTTAATGCAAAATAAGAAGAATAATGAGGGCATATCTTTTTGTGAAGTGGGGATTTTTTTAAGTGTTTGGAGGGAATTGGAAACTTTTTCTATATTAGTCTCAGGAACAGTTTCTGCACCAAGGGAAATGCTATTGAATTGATGTGAAATGTATTCCTCTAGACCTTCTAGATCATCTTTTAGTTCATCATTTAATATTTCAGCTGGAAATGATATTGAATTGGACAGAGCTATTTCCATTCCCTTCAAGGGTGTTTCAAAATCTTGGAATCTTAGACCTGGATTCTTGCAACTTGGTTTCAAGAATTTAAATGGAATCTTCTCCCATTGCATGCTTTCCTGTTAAGATTCGACGATAAGAAATTATTAGATGCTAATTATTTATTTAAATGATCTATAACTAAAAGGAGAATAATTAATTAATAAAAAAGTTTTAATGGAACTTACTTGCTTGGATTTTATAGTATGAAGAAGTTTAGCTCCTGAGGCTGCAAGCAACTTGGCCTGGGAAATGAATGCTTGAGCAGATGTGTTGTCCTCTGCAGAAAATGCCTTCAGCAAAAGTTTAAGCCTCTCTGAAGCATTATCTGAGAAAATATTGCAGTCTTTCTTCATCTGAAAAATTATAGGAACAATTCCATGGGCCAAATAATAATAATAATCCACTAAACCTATGACAAATGACATATCCATATATACTCTGTCACTCTGCCATGCATGCAACATACATTAACATCATTAAAGTAAGAATTGCATATTATCCGACCTTTTATTCACCTTAGGCAGAATTTGGAAGTCTTGTCAAAAATATTATTGGAGCATATTAATGTCAATATTATATATCATGCGAAAATTGAAGTAATCTTACCTTGTAACATGCAAGTCTTGGATAGGGAAACAATAAGGCAACAACACAAGCAAAGACCCCGACAGCAGTACTAGAAGCAACATGAATTGGATGCAACACAGGCTCAATCTTCCTACTATTAACAAAGGCAATAACATACGTAATAACAATTTGACCAAGTGCTATCCTTTTGGATATCAAATGAGTATTCTCCGGCAGCACCACCAAGAAACTACTAACTGCCACCACGGCCGCGGCTGTCCCAATCGTTAGCCTCCCAGGTCCAATCAACCACAAGCTAAGAATTCCTGGACAAACGCCTTGTATAGTAGCGCAAATTGTTAACCAGCATCCACGTAAAGTGTCGCCTAAAGTAGCATCCGTGACGATTAGTATAACCGTCACGTAAGAAAACGCTGGGAATGCTACTTCATTTTTTATGTATGCAGGGCCGAAAAGTGTTATGATACCAACTATTGTGCATGCTAAAGCTGTCCGAAAAGCAGAAGCTAAGCATGCACGCCAAATTCTTTGAGCTCTTTCGGTGTGGTAACTACTTGTTGTTGCCATCTTGAATGTTGATTGATTTTGGGTATTGTTATCAATTTTCTTGAATTTTCTCAGCTCCCAAGCGTGTTGAGTAAATATGCAAGTGAGCAATGAGCAAGAGAAGCTGATCGAGGCGTTTATTGGAGTACGTAGAGGGTGTTTTATAGAAGAACAGTTCTACGTTCGTTAATGTTCGTTAATATTACGTATGTATGAAATTTGATATAAAAATGATATACGCGTTAAAATGTATCGATCCCCTAAGATAGTCTGAAGTGAAAAAATTGAAAAAAAGTATCACAAAAATTATTTTATTAACTAATTAAAATGTATGCAAAATTCGTTAAATAAGTTGATCTGATTCTTTAAAAGTTAAAAATATGCTTATATAATTGGCATTCTTGATTTTTATTGAGAAAATGAATACATGTGCCTCAAAATATCTGCAAGAAAAAGAAAAAGAAATATATCAAAAAATGTGGTATAATTTATATTTTAAGTATGAGCAATTAATGAGCAAAGCTTAATAAGCTATAAGCTTTTAAAGAGTTTTATAGTGTTAAATGTGAATTGAATTAAATAGAGGACCTAATGGAATGTGAGGTCCATAGTGGATGCTACGACATAGTCCAAGAAATTTCTTATAGATCGAGAAAGGTGTGCAACATATATATTAGAATATCCTAATACGAAATGTTTTTTTTTTTGTTCTTCATATTTGCATGAGAAAAAATTATCCACCACATTGTTTATAGTCAAATTTATGGTAGAATATATTTGAAGGTATATATTGAGAAGAAGTAAAATAAAGAAATTAAAAGGGAAGAAAGTTATTAGAATGATAAATTACTTTTTCACAAGTTGGGTTGCTTGTGATATGGGGATATATACTAGCTAAAATTAGTCTATAAGTATGTCTACTAGCTATTAGTATACTTCCTTAGAAATTTCCATAACAATATTGTGAAAGAATTACAGTTACTATTGATAATATTTAAGATCGAAAATCAAGTATCGATGACTCAATGTCGACATACAATGCATATATCTTAAGGTTCCTAAGTCTAGTTCAATACATACGTGACTCTTAAAATAGGCAAATATGCTACAATACACCATTTATATATTTAGGGTTGATTTATATATATCAAGATTGAAAGCAGCAATCTGATCTCATCTCCAAAAACCCAAAAGCTGAACTGAAAGCAATAAAAAATAAAAATAGGGTTCTTATGATCAATAACTTTTACAGCTTATAGAATAGGAAGATAAGTGTATTTCAGCTTATTACAAATTATTTTTCACTTAGCTAGTGGAGTACAAGTCACAGTATTTAGCCAGTCACTAGCTGACTCTCAGCTCAATAACTAGCACTAACTGCCTTATCCACTAACATTAAAATCCCACAAACATTGATCTAAATAATGAGCTAACCACATGCGTATAACAAATATTACTAACTACTACTCTAAATGCTGCAACCATTCCTAAATCAATTCACTTAAGTCTTCCAATATATTTTGAAAGTAGAATAGATTTGATAACTCATTACTACATAATCTAGCACGTAACATTGTTATAATAGCAAAGCATTGCATAAGGGTTGTTTAATATAACACTCTAAGCTTAAAATACATTAAAAAATTAGAAAATAATAATTAAAAAGTAGCAAATATTTTCTTTATCATTTAATCTATATTCCATTTTAACACTATGATAACACTAATTGAAGCATTATTGTAAAAACCGTAACATAATTATTTAAAAAGAGTGTATAACTCAATAATGTTTATTTTGGTATTTTGGCATATTTGATCTAATGACCCCTATATGTGTCTATTCACATATGGCATCAAAAACATAATAAGTGTTAAAAGTAGTTTAATACTAAATAAGCGCTTGTTAAAGTGATATTATAGTCTTATTTTATCAATTAATCATATAATATTTACTACAATAATGTTTTTTTAAAGTGCTATTTTGAGTGCTAAATAATAAAACACTGCCATGAATAACATTATCCGAATGACTTTAATGGTATGTCTTGTAGCCATAATATGATAGATACCGATGACACTTATAAAGTGAGATTGTAGTAGTGTTCGTAAGCTAAATTGTAATATGTGTGGAACTTCGATCTTTTAGAGATCACATAGGCGAAATCAAGGAGTTAGCTCATAGTACGTTCTAAGTAAAATTTATGCGGAGTTAGGCTCATGAGTACGTTCTAAGTAAAATTAACTGATGTTCTTTTCTAAAAACAAACCAATTGACATAATGATCATATACACCACATCATATATTTTTGATATATAAGCTTAAAGGTTGGTCGTGGGTGAGGAAATGTCGAAAAAGAGTCAGGACAAATAAAGGTCGCGGGTTTGATTCACGTTAGTCTTCTTTGGGGATGAGATATGCTTAGAGCCCCGCCGCGCTCAAAAAGAGCGAGGAGGCGTGTCGTTAGATTTAGGGCACAAATCATTATCCACTTGTCTTAAAATTTTTGGGATAAAAGCATATTTTGATATATTGAATGTGAAGCAAATTGTCTATATGATTACCAAAGAAAATCTGTCCAATTGTCTTTGTCATGATAGTAAAAATATAATAATTTATTTGGTCCTTACAATAGCAATTATTAATGTCAAATTGTAGGCCAAGTTTATAATTTTTTGTAACATTTTGGGGCATAGTTAATTTGTTATTCTCCCCCTCTCCTCTCTCTTCCCTCATTTCCACCAACTTAACTCATTTTAGTTCATACTACTCCGTATGTAATGTATAATTTTGCCTGCTATAGATATGCGACCATGGTATGAAAAAGTCGGGCATGCAATTTTATTGGGAGTTGAGCATGTGGAATATTATTCGTACTTTTGAGGTACTTTGCAAAATAAAATCGAGATGCAGCTCCAAAATTACTCCAGCCACATAAATCTCCACTAACTTGACTCAGTGGGAGGCTGGAGCCACCATGAAATTAATTTTTGGTGCTTGGTGATTAATGGCTCTACAGATCAGATGTTCATTGGTTTATTCTAAATACAATTTAATTATTTAAACATTTATACGTACAAGTCGACACACCGAGTCCAAAGAGATATGGGGCTCGGATAAAAGGCTCGGCTTGATTATGTTGAGCTGGACCACTTATTTTGCGTAAATATAATGACAAAGCAAGCTTTATGGTTATGCTTCTCCAATTTGGAAGATATGTTTGCCCTCAATCGATGAGCCAAAGGTCGACATAAATGAGAAATTTATTGTGTTTCAATATCTAGACAACAAATTTTAGGATTAAAAGAGGATATAGCATTGTGGAATTAGCCAAGCTCAGCTTGTTTTTGAAGATAAAAAAAGGTAAAAATATTATTAATAGACATGACGAATTACAACGAGTTGTATCATGGGTTCCGAAAGTGGTTTTATCTCTAGATTTCCACTACTAGAATTTTGTGTTAGGTAATTATATTATTTCTTGATGATCCTTGAAGAGACAAAGAGCCAATTCGTTCGGATGTGGCGCAAATTATAACAAAATATAACAAAGATTCTGTTAAAGGTAACTAAAGGTGATCATCTTCAATTGTTATCTTTAATTGTTTTTACTTTTTTTATTTGTATATAGCTTTTATTATTGTTTGAATATAATGTAAATATTATTTTCTAGATTAATTTTTTTTTAAATTGTAATTGCCCGATTTATATTTAAATTTTGAAATCCACCTACTATGTATGTCTTTCTTTTCTCTCACTCTACACTTTAAGGACGCAACTTAATCCTTAATAGTTAAAAAATTACAATTTAGCATCCAATTATTATCAATATGTTGTACATTGGTAAAAGCAATTTCCAAGGGCCCAAATTTTTAAGGTTCAGTCGAAATAATTGTTGGAAATATGAGATGTGGTTGAACAATTAAATTGTACAATTGATTATTACATTTAAGTTATAAGTTTAGATATATATGTTTGGTTGTTGGATAATTGTATAGTAGGATTAACTCGATTGACACTTAGGGGTTATGATGAACACACAGGGTTCATTCCGTAATCTATATATTAATATGATGTTCGGTTAATATAAATTGATATATTCTTATTGTCGTCGAGCCTAAGAATTGTGAGCAACAAAATCGAGCAAAAAATAATTTAATTATAGCTTTCGGGTTTAAAATGGCTTGTATGGAAATGATGGGGCAAGCTTCGAAATGGAATCTCGCCCAAATGGAAGCCTTGAACCGAGAGATGGGAGGGTTCGAACGCCTGCTGCCTCCTAAATTTTAGAACAATATTGGGATTTAGAATGTTCTTTTGAAATGCATTGGAAATTAGTAAAGTATTTAAGTAGTGTGAATACATGTCTAACGAGATGGTACTTAATGACTCGAGGCGAATGTATCTTTTGAAGAAGATTTTTGTTTAATTTATAAAGAAGATCTCGGTAGATAAGTTTGGTTAATGGAAAAGGCATTCTTTTAGTGATCAATTTAGAAGATACACTGCACGTCTAAAATAAAGAATGAAGAGGATTGATTGCATTTATTGTATTCTGAGATGAAAGTTTTGTTTATAGTAATCTTTCATAAACTTGTTTGTGAAATACACTATATAAATCATCTTGAAACAAAGAGATGTGCGAGAAAGCAAGAGATTTACTGCGTTTGTATTTTGTGAGACGAAAGATTCACATTGTATTTTGTGAAATGAAACAAAGCTTTGAGTTTATTTTGTAAATTTGAATGTGTGGAGTGTTACATAAATTAAACAGATTGTCTGGTAGTAATTGCTTGGCTTGATTCTGACGGTCTTTTGCTTGTGGTGATTATTAGCGTGGTTGATCTGTCTGAGATAGTAGTGTGTGAGTGGAGGATATGTGTATTGAAGTCGGGGGGGAACACAGTTTAAACATCGGATCGAGGGTAGAATATGGCGTGAGTAGAATGAAGCATTCGGATAAATTGTATTTGTAATTACCTGCAGCATGCAGTGGAATGCGGCCGTTGGGTGGGTTGCCCTGAGCGTAGGTGCGTGTTGCCTTGGGCGGGTTCTTAGAGATTCTTAACGTTGTTTTTACTTTTGGGACAATTTACTTTTAGTCAATCGGCCCTTTAGAGTTGTGTGTGATTGTCTTGACAATGCATCACGTATTAGTTTACACTTTTTCAGTTCTTCCACCTCCTTAAGGCTCCTTATTTTAGGGCTTTTGTTCTTTTGTGAAATGCAAAAGTCAAATGAGTCGAGTATTAGGCGAGGAAATTCAGGTACTGCACGTCTATTCACCAGTTTAATATTTTAAAAGTACAGTAAAGCTGGCGGAGGGTTACCGTTCATGCGTTGGTGTTGGCTTAGAGACGATCTCGTTAGTCTCCTCGGATATGATACTGCTGACAAATCCCGTGAAAAAGGTACACGCTTGTATATCGTTATTTTTTATATTATTAGTAATCACTGGTTTCGGTTTATTTATAGTTGTTACGCATCCGAAAACCCAACAATAATAAGCAATCAAACGTTACTCTACACGATTGATTGTTTTTTAATGGTGAAAAATAACCGATCGTATGGAGTGTACGAACGGCTATCCGAGCCTTGAAAAGCATGCCATGAATTGAAATATACTCCCTCTGTTTTTATTTAGTTGTCGTTTTAGCAATTTGTACATAGATTAAGAAAAATTAAAGTTAGTCAAAAATTAGATTGAAAATGTAGAATAATGTCCGATTCTGGTTATATCGTTGGTTGATTGAAAGCGTTCGAGAGAATAAATATTAAGGTATATTGAAAAAGTAAAAAATACAATTAATTGTATTAAAGCGTCAGTATTTTCAAATAAAAATTAAAGCTAAAGCAATATAAAAAAGCGGAGGGTGTATATGCCTGTGCTAGTACCTAAACTGATGAGGTGATTAAATAATTTTTTATTATGCTTTTTAAGTTTGCATGAAACAATTAGGCGAGTTGAGCCCAACTGGCACCACACCTTATTGATGTTTATACCGACCATGTTGAAAAACAATTCATCAGACGAAATTATCGCTTAATTAGAGCTAATGATAATGACCAGTATGAAATTTAGCTAAAACATATCTATTCAGAATTTGAGAATTAGAGCTAATGATAATGACCAGTATGAAATTTAGCTAAAACATATCTATTCAGAATTTGAAGGGTCATCAGTAGTAAACGTCATTCGTTTTGTAGTCAAGAAAATCTTTCCTATCATAAATTCATTATTAAATATTAAATTACATTTCGTAAGAGCGTACTATAAAAAATATATTAATATTAATTAATATTTTTTAAATGAATATCTAATCCCAATCATCTAATTACAATATCTTTCTAAACATGCATAAAAATTGGAATAAATTTTATGTTTTTGCGTTCTTAATTTTAACGTTATTCATCATAAATTATAAATTCTACCTGCAAGTGGGATTAGCCCAGCTATGAATCTGAAATGCTAGGCCCGAAGGAGGTAGTCATGTGGTCTGGACCGGAGTTCACAGCCATATCGAGACATAGGCTAATAGAAATCTGTGTTATTTAACTAACAATTAATGATGGGTAAAATGCAGGTGCTTCGTTATTACCGGCTTTGTGCAGAACTTTCAATCTTCATCAAAATTCTATATAGGACTTTGAATGTGCAAATTCCATTTAGGAAGTAACCACGCCGTCTGAACAAATTCTTAGGGTATTTTACGTTCATGTGACATACAAAGTTAACACGCTACGCACACACATATATATATATTAATAACTACAAAAAAAATAAACTAATTATCAAAAATAAAAGTATATATTACAAATTGAGGACTTGTAGGATCCAATAAACAAAAAAACTCGAAAGCTCAACAGATTGAATGTTATGTCTTGGAGGCATTTGAGAGGAATTTTGTCATTGTGAAAAGAATTGATAGTGAAATCTGGTTATTGAGCATCTCAATTTATAATGCAAAACATGTTAATAAAACCTCACATACTCGCCATATAGTATCTAACTAATTTAATGCATACAGTAACTTCAACTAACATATTTATTAAATTTTAACATTATGTGTTAAAGTTTGAAGAGTTATTGCGACGTTAATATGACATAGAAAAATATATCGCGTTAGTGTGGCGGTTTGCATAATTCACATGAAACCAACCAACAATCTAACTAACAAAACCTTATGAATTTATCTTTCAATTAAAAGACTCTATGACATTTGTGTGACGTTAGATCTTAGAATTAAAACTAACGCCACCACAACGTCTTAGAATGTAATTGTAATAAAAAATTGCTAATTTAACATTTACAAAACATTTGTTAATTTAACTCTTTCTTTAATAATGTTTGTTTAAAATATATTCTCAAGCAATGTCACATTAACGCCATAGAGCATAAACTAATTACAAAACATTAGTAAAAAACGTCACATTCTCGTTGAATGGAAACCTAATTTTTGTTTATTTGATTATTTTCTAAGCAAAACGTCTTACACTCGACACTCTATTTTCCACAATTCTCGCTACGCTATTGTGATAATAATTTACCAGCAATTATTGTTTTGATATTTTGTTGCGTATTGAATTCTAATGTCGGGGGAGCTTGTCCTTGTTGTCGACATAAAGTTTTCAGGTAAAGTGTATAATGCCACTACTCTTTTGCGGTGTCGTTGGTTTCAATTTGACATAACATTTTGTGGATCGAATGTGTCTCTCGCTTCTAAGCGTGAACAAAGTTATAGTATATTCTGATATAAGTGTAGCCGATTTCTTTTTTAATGTAGTGTAAGCTCATTAAATAAAAATAATTATACATTAAAGTACAATGTTGTAAATACACTTCTTGTCTAATTAATATATCAAGAATTTAGGTGAAGATCCATTATTGATCTCTTTGAAAAATAAAAATAAAAAAATTAAACATAGTTCAAATATTTCAAGAATTTAAGGGAATGTCTTCAAATTAAACATAAAAAATATCTCAAATATTTTAAAATCGAGTGCGTAATTATTAGCGTATTGCGTCTCCTTCTTGGTATATATACTAGTGTTGTTGGTCCTCCGATTGGTGAGCAATGTAATACGTTGGCGTAGGGGGCCAAAACTGTATAGAGAAATATAAACAAAATAGTATACAAGCGAAAATATGTCGAAATCGAATGGTAATAATTCCGAAAATATGAAGTTCCAGTAGAAGAAAATTAAACCCATAGTGAAATCTGCAATTTCCTCTATTTACTATGGTATAGATAAACATAAAATTTAGAAATGCGTATAACAAATGAATTACCCAATTTATCTTGAAATTAGGCAATCTAGCGCTGTGAGAGTTGATAAAAGCTAGTACCGGAACAGAGGGGAAAAGCTTCAAACTTCAGCACCCATTGTAGACTGAAAACAATAACATAAATATTGTAAATAGCTCTAACTCATGGGTAAAAATACCAAAGCCTATTATATAAGAGAGTTGATAATTGCAAAAAAAAAAATCATAGGTATTCAATAACATTAAAAGTAACGTAATTTGATTATCAAAATCATAGGTATTCAATAACATTAAAAGTAATATAATTTGGTCAACAAAATCATAGGTATTCAATTTAGCTATACACAATAAAAACAGGGAAACAAAATAATAAAACAGAACTTGAAAAATAAATCATGGGTGCCTTCCACTTGTCGTCTGGAATAGGATAATAAAACTTTTGAAAAGTAAAAACAGGGACCCAAAATATTCTTTAATATAAACACCAAAATTGTTATAATTGGATTAAATCATAACAACTATATGAGCAATGAACCAATAATTAAAAATCATAGGTATTCAAAATAATAAAATAGAACTTGACCAATAACATGAGCAATGAACCAATAACTAAAAAAATATTTAAAGGATATAAACTGACCTATATTATTCAAGTGAGCAACAAACCTTCCCCATCCAAATTCTGGTATACTGTTAGGTGATTCCGGCGGCCAACACCTTCCGGATCCAAATTCCGGTATATAATATTTCCTAATTTAACACAATAAAATATTACAAGTTGAATAGACCACATAATTAGGTATAGAAAATAATATGTAAATGATAATATTTACAATTACCATTGATTTATATCCATGAAATCGATGGAGTTGATATGGGAGACAATGATTGACTCTTTTATACTTATTAAAGCTGATATTATGATCGAGTATAGGCTCGTAATAGAACAAAAAAAAGAATAAAACAAAAGGCAAAGATACAGTGTTAGCAATAAATACTAACCTCATTATATATTTCAAGGTATGACACTCATGTCTTATAGAGGCAAGTTATAGGAATATTCATATAACTTCAACCATATAAAAATTACTTGAGAATCCATACACTTGTGATCACTCACCATTTACACCCTCCATCGCAGCCTTAACTATAGGTCGTGCAGCCACTTCGTATACCTTCTAAGTACTTGTATCATCTCCAAATACTATTCAATACGAAAATAGATCAAATATCGAAACACATTATATTTCCAAAATTTACTTCTATGTAAAATCAATTCCGCATTCATATAAACAACTCAATATCAAACAGAGAACATCATCTAAATAAATTTCGTATACGAAATGCATACTGGTCTGGATTATATTCATATCAAATACAAGCTTTATCATAAATCCCAATACCACAAAACCTCGTCGCCTCTATCATATTACCTTTTACTGTAATTCAAAAAACACAACAAAACAAATATTCATCTCACTTTAACTAAAACTCAAAATCAAACTTATAATAATAAAATAGATCAAAACATTCATCTTAGTTTAACTAAAACTCAAAATCACACTCATAATAATCATTCAAACACAATAAATCAAACATTCATCTTAGTTTAACTAAAAGTCAAAATCAAACTCATAATAAGCACATAATATGAATCCGAGCTCCTTATCATACAACTCCCGTCCATGAGTTGTTAGCTCGTTATCAGTTGATATCAAATAACCTGAATGATAAGGTTGACAATTAACAAATTTTGATCTCTTAGTTTACTAAAAATGCTTTGATCTATTTGACATAATACACCAAAGTTCATTAAACTAAGGAACTCAAAAAATCCAAGACTGACCCAACAAACTTCTCAGTATTTTATTACATGGGGTTCCATTCAGATTTGCCCAAACAATCCAAATTCACACACAAAATCTTTTCTTTACATGCACAAAAATAAAATACCAACAAAAACAGTCCAAAATGCAGTTTTAATACACGGAATTGAAGAAAAAAACAAAAAAAGGGGTAAATTCTAGAAACTTGATTTGAAATCAACTCCAAAATTCATCATTTAACAAAGAAACAAAAAAAAATTAAGACTTACCAAACAGAGGGCAGCGGAAAGGAGGTGTTGGTCGAGTTTCAGAGTCGGTGGCAGAGGTGGTGGTTAACTAACGGCGGCAGCTAAAAAGGGGGGAGAAGATAAATGTAAAGAGATTGGAGTTACCTTCATATATATTGGAGCCATTTGAATATAACAACTGATAAATATCTAATGACACCTTCATATATATTGAGCCATTTGAATATTGTTTGACATGACCACCATTCTTTAATTAAGTTGTTGAAAACGCATATTAAAAGTAATTCTTTGATACCTTGAGAGTCGATCGAATCTATCTGATTGATTGTTAGAAAATAATGTGATATTTTCATTAATTTATTATATTTTGGGTAGAGTTGCGTTGAGAGCAGAAGAATAACAGGAGGAAACTTTCTTGAGAAATCAGAACAATGCTTGTCCAATAGAACACAATGTAAATATGATTTAAACTAAGCAGGACCTAAAACTCCACTTTCTTAGGTATGTCTTTAGGACTTTTAGGAAGCAGCGATTCAGGAATCTGATGGTTAGGCAAACCCAATGCGCTTAGAAGCCTTTCTACTTGATGTTATTGACTGAGAGAAGCAGAGTTTTAAAGGAAAATATTTTTTCTTTATGAGTGGATGATTTCGTTTTCTTTGTGTCCACTGCTTGATAGAACATTCGAGAGTTATATAAGTGAGTGCGAGGGGTGGTGATCGGTCATGAATTTACTACTCTTTATTAGTTCTTGCTCTGCTTGGTGGTTAATAGGCCTCTGAATGTATTCGCCAGGTGTTGTGCTCTTAAATGCCAAAAGCGGTAGAAGGAAAAGGTCTATGGCTTTGGGGGTGCAAAAGATAGTATCCAGCAGTGCCCAGGCTCGATTAAGACCTCCCAAGACTGCGCTTGACTCCCCGGATTATTATTATCGTTATCTTATCAAACCGAACTATTAGTATCTTGAAGCGAACATAGTATGCGCGTGGCCAACCAGCGTCGTAGCTTGTTTTCAACTTATTTAAAGTGACACTTATATAAAGTGAACCTGATTATTTCATTAATACAAATAATGGTATTAAAAGTCATGAAATTAATTAAATTCTTTTAACAACTTCCAACATTTTGTTGGATACAACATGGATTATTACATATCACAGCTAGTTTTCACTATCTATGAAAGTACATTTACTTGCTAAAACCTTTATTTCCACATTAGTGGTAAATATGAAATTAAGCAATAATGTATCCCACTCAGTCATGGTAGATTGAAAGATTTGGTCTTGGCTCAAAATCATCAACAAACTTGTTCTCTTCTTTCAAACCATTATTATCACTATCACCACCGTAAGATGAGACGTTAGGCCTCGGTTCAAAAAATTCATTAACGCTAGGTTTACCATCTTTGTCATAAATTGAGAGATTAGGCCTAGGCTCAAAGTCATTAGAGAAAGATATCTTCTTTTTCAACCTTGGGTTGCCATCTTTGTCATCATAATTCAGGTATTAGGCCTTGGTTCCAAAATCCTTAACAAAGTTCTCATGCTTTTTTGTGTTCCATGTTTTTTGATAGTTCATCACAATCCGCCTTCTCTTCAGGTAAAAATACATCCACATTAACAACTTCATTGCTTGTTCCAGATTCATGCATAACATTTCGCCAATACTTTCCCCCAACCTCCTTTCTACCATCTATAGAAATAGCAAGCTGCACATGAATCAAAAAAATATAATCAATAATGCTAATTAGTCTAGATAGATATAGTTGGCATTAGAAATAATAACTTACCAGAGCAAAAGTGAAGATGAGGACACAAGCAAAGGTGGAGATGGTTGCCATAACTTCTATTTTCAATGGAAATTATTAAAGTTTCTAATAATTACTGATGCATGGAGTTGTTCTTGTAGATGTCTTATTTATAGGACATGAATTTTGGTACTTATTATTAGCATATGACTGAATACCATTGTAATCTTATCAGGATCGAGAATCACGTTGGCTTAGCTTAGTCATATTGATGGAACCACAAATAAATAGAACCATAAGTTTTCGTTTATTAGCTGTTTTTAACTGGAGCAAATTAAAATGGACCCATATGTTAACATTATTGAGGGTGGCGTTCTTCAGGTGAATTATACACCCACAGTGCTCCCTCATTTGTCCCGGCATGAATACAATAGACCATAAAATACTTCAATTATATGCTAGTACCATATATGAATGAGAAATGAAAGGTCCTCATCAAAGATAAATTTTAGTTTGATATATATGTAATGGAAAGAAGAATTTTTATTATTTATGATAGAATTACAAAATAAAAGCTATTATAGGGGAAAATTAAGCGAATTAATACTGATTTTATCAGTCGAAGAGGATCATTACATCGTATAGTCTAGCGTTTCTTCAACGATTTAATGAGATGTCGAGCACAGCTTTGAGCAGGCTTGATTAGATGCTTGATAATAGGCTTGTATGGCTGAGCTTGACTTGAGCTTGATTTGAGAGCACGACTTGAACTTGACCCAATTTGAGCTTGAGCTTGAACTTGGTTTTGAGCTTGACGTTTGATTTGGTTGGATAGGAGCTGCGGGTTGGATATGTGTCTTGATCTTAATGGACTTGAGGCCCAGATGCAGACTTGGATATGGTCGGTAGAGGGCTGCTTGATTAATGATGCATTATTGGGTATGAACGTCTTGGAGTGTGAGCTTGATCTCGGTCTCTTTGAAACGATGAACTACTACTGGCGTTTGTAGTGTGGGACACGTTTTGAAGGTCTTGTTAGTGGGACTTAGAGTTTATCAAGGAAAGGTCTTGGCGCTTTTGTGGTGGGGTATATATTTGGATAAGGCATAGCCTTAGATGGAGACTTTGTAGCTTGAGGTCGGCTTGTCTTTGAGTGGGATTTAGTGCGCCGTATGACTTGTTTGAAATATGACTTCTAGGCTTTGGTATGAGTGATAGCGAAACAAGTGTTGGAAGTAGCGTTAACCCATTACTTTGTATTCTGGCTGGCCTTGATATTCTTGTAAAGCCGGGCTTAAGGGATATGATCAGGGTGGGACTTAGTGAGACATAATCACTTAGACTTGATTTAAAAGTAGCGTTACTTAAACATACTCACGATTAGCCTTAACCGAACTGTGTTGTAGAGATTGATCGGTGAAGGTGGGCGCCCGACTGTTGATGATGCGATCGATTTAGAGGGGCTTTAGCGGCGTGTTTCTGCATAGAATCAGTATAGGAATTTGAGTGGTCCTTTGTGTTCACATATCAAAACGATGAATCAAACTGAGATTTTTTAGGAGATTTATGAATGTCAGGGGGCTATTTAGCTTGATACGAATATTCGGGCGTTCTTGAGAAACTTTAGGTGATTCTCATTAGATTTGCTTAGGCAGCGAGAATTACTTTAGCGTTTTTGGAGTAATTCTTAGCGATTTGAGCTTTATTTTGGCCCACGCGGAGGTGTTTTTCCGGCCATACGTGGTGTTTGCTAGCGGTTCAAAGATTTAGCAGAAAAATCTGAGGTTTTCTCTGTATTTCTCGGGTTTCTGAATGATTTTAGCGATGATTTTGGATGGAATTTCGAACAAATAGGGGGGGTTTATATGAAACACGTTAACCCCGAATCTTTCTTCGATTGGTTGGTTCATTTTGAGTGGTTATGATCTTGCTTATTGATTTTGAAGCGAATCTGGACCGTCGAAGATTTAGGAAGTAATTACTCCTCGAAAATCGTTATAGGCGCTTTATAATCACCAAGAAGGTTCGAATTTGATTTTCATTTTTGACCCGGGGACCTTTTGGAGCCTTGACTTTTGAAACAGCGTAAGCACGGAGTCTTACGTTTTTGAATCGTGGTTTCTAGATTAGCCGTTTTGAGCCACGAGTGGCCAGGAATGTTCTTATAGCGTTTTAAAATCAATAAAATTGGGGTCTTTCGAGCCCTAATTTCAATTGACATTTAATCTTGATGTTTCTCGGAAACCCTATTTCGAGTTCAATTTTAATGTTAATTAATGTAAAACCGCGTTTTTACTTGATTAATTCGAGGCTTAATTTCCGCGAACACGTTGAAATCAATGAAATTGATTCCACTTTTATTATGCCCGTTAAACTTGATTGTGTGCTCAATTCATTTGGTTGGTTAAATGTGATTCTTGGAACTTAGTGTTCACCTTATTAATTGTATATTATAGTGTGGGTTCTCATAGATAATTTAAAGAGTTAGGAGCGTCAGCCCGATCTCTGTCGTTAATCGTTATAATAATTGTAATTGAGTGGGTGTGTGTGCTCTGACTTCTTGTTATCTGAGCACAGAAAATTCGCACATCACCGGTGATATTCGAATTATTCCATGCATGAAATTAAAGCGAGACTTGTAAGGGTGAGAGATGTATCTACCGACATATATACTATATTTGTCAAATATATATTGAACATCAATTGGTTAAACTTCGAGTTTAATGATTAACTTGATGAAATTGATGAATAACTTTATAAGTTATTCGATAGTGACTTCGTTAGTATTTTAATTGACTCGTAAAGTTAATTAAATGGAACGACTCCTTAGTGACTTATTGTTGATTAAGGCGCCATAGCAGTGCAATTAAGTTAACGAGTTAAGCGATTTCTTAACGAGTTGCTTAGCAGTTGGAATTAGACATTTGAGTATTTAAAATAAGCGACAAGGATTTTTTTTCATCAATATGAAATCAAAACCCACTTGCCTCCCTCCTGCTTGAAAAACCGTGACCCCTTACACTTTTGGAAGATTTTTTCTGCCCAATTTTGTTCATCTAACTCTAGAAATTAAATGCTTTGGGATTGATTCCCTCTTAGTGTGTGCGTTCAGGGGCCGTTTTTTGGTGTTGGTGAAACAGTTGGAGGCTATTTGTGAAAGGGACACTGGCGTGAGGCAGCTTAAAATGGATGATTTCATTTAGGTGGCACCATTTGCGTGTAAGAACTCTTTTATTCATATTGCAATTTATGTGTTTTAGATTAATATACATTATTTTGAGGATCCGGAATGTATGAATTTGGTGTTTTATCACGAGTAAAATTCATACTAGATTCCAATAAACCCTTGTTCGATCGAGGGTTTTATTTGAATTTAGGGTTTGATCGATAACCCTAATTAGCCACGTGACATCTTTTAGTGGCTCTACTTTTAATTAATTTAATTAATTCATTTTAATCAATTTAATTATTATTTTTGATAAATTTTCGATGCTGATATATCGCGCGGAGCCGATCCTATGTTCGGACATGCGAGAATTCATAAAATAGGCCCTCGAATGATATTTCTTTTTTAATAATATAAGAAATGTGAGGTTTTAATTTTATTTTAATCTTTGGTATCTTTTTGAATTTTTGTATGGGATAATCTTCACAGAGTATATAAAATTGATAGAAAAAAATTATTGCTTTTATTATTTCAATAAATATAGGAAAAAATGGTGTATTTATATATGAATCGATCAACTATACATATGGTGTTGATGTTAGTAAAATATACACATAAATATTTATTAGTGTTTATAGGAACAATTCAAAGTTTTTGTAGGAAAAAGTATGTGAATAACATAACATCATTGAATTGTTTCAATGTAAAGCGCTTATGAAATAGATATTACATGTTTTAAAATAAGTGTCATGTATCCTTTGTTTTTTTAAAATCATTATTTCGTAGTTACAGGGGATAATAGTTTTCAAATATACAAATGTACTTTGAATTTTTAATATACACTCTAGTGTATTGCTCACAAATGAGTTCACATAATAATATATGAAAAATGGAAGAATATGATAATATGATTGGATGATGGGAACTTTTATCTAAAATGGAGGAATATGGTAATATTGGTAATAAGAACGAACTAGGAAATTTTAACAAAAAGTAGAATAGAACACGAATTGAACCTACGGCCTTTTTTCAGAGATCCTTTGGATCGGCATATTTACCAATTCGATTCAACTATATGTTCAAAAAATATACATTTTATATAATTAAGTTGTCTATGAAGTTGGGGGCCCAAACATTTTGGGGAATGTGTGGTTGCACCCCACCACTGTTGGCCAGCCGTAGCATACTTAATGCACTAATGCAGTTTGGCATGATTAATTTAAAAAAATATAAAATAAAATCCTAATAGCCAATTTTTTTGAATATTTCACCACTAACCTTACAAGGGAGTATCCTCCATGTAATATAATAATTGTCTTCTATAAGGCTGAGGTGGCTCGATCGAGCTCGAAGACCAATTCGAGGCAGGACTTATTATAGATATAGCCGAGTCTGAGATTTGATTCAACCTAATCTAACTGAGAAAGTTGTTTGGTATGGCTTTGCTCATGCACATATCTACTTGTTAATTGTGCTTACTGATGTTATTGAGCTAATTCAAAATGCGTTTCGACAAATTCAATTGGATTCTAAAATAAAATCGAATTCATTACAAAATCTGTCCGTATTAAAATCGAGTTTTCAGTTCAACTTGTAAAATCGAATCGTAAATATGTCGATCCGCTAGACTCGAAATCTATCTGAATCGACTAGAAATAAAATTGATAAAAGAATCAAATAAAAAAAATATCAGTCAACCCGAATAAAATCGAATGGAACTGACTTAAAACGAAATAAACCGAAGAATATAGAAATAAATCTAAGTTTACCGGAAGAATAATCATTCGATTTCAAAGGAGTTTCTGTTTAGATTGCCTAATCGAATCAATTCGAATTACAAAACAAGCAAATTAAAGGTGTAATAGTGCTTGGTCATTTAAGGAGTTTTTGTTTAGATTGTCTAATCGAATCAAATTTAAGATGTAATCAATTCGAATAATCATTCGATTTCAAATGAGTTTCTGTTTAGATTTTCTAATCGAATCAATTCAAATCCGAACAAACTGAATAACCAAATGATTTACAAGTTAACAATCCTAATAACTAAGTAATAGTGCTTGGTCATTTAAGTTGTGTGGCTTGTGAAATAATGGGCCACAAATGTGCAACTATGAACTAAGTCATTAGCTTAGAGGCTCTGGCCTCTAGCGACCTTAACAAGTAATTGGGCCCACAGATTAACACAGAATAATCCGAGCTGTTTCCGCTGCCAAAGGCCCAAAGAATGTAATCATCCCAATTATAATAACGTAATTCAATAGGATTAATCATTCTAGTTAGACTAGGTTTGTGTCACGTGAAGCTTATGTTGGTAAACGTGCTGTGAATGCAATACGTATGCGAATTAATTTTTTATTTAGTAAGTGCTCATTTAAAAATCGATGACACATTAAATATCGACAAAATAAATATCAACACATAAAATTAAACGTACTTAAACTTGCTACAAATCTATCCTATATATAATGTGGGAAGCCCAAAGCCTACAAGGTCCAAATTATCGTGTGACGTTATATTTATTTGAGCTGATATAACGGTAGATGTGTGTGTTATAATAATGCTAATTTATGTCGTAATTGTTGAGAACACATTATATATAGATAAATTAATAACTACTTGCAAAGAATTTAAGGGTGGTTATTTTTTAATTTAGTTACTAAAATTGGACAGGTGGTGAGCAAATTTACACATTATATGCATATGGTTATAGGGGTATATTTGGCAAATCAAAAATTACTCTTAGCGGTTTCGATGACGTGGAAGCTTGTGTAATTATTATATATATATGGTAGATGTCCATTTCATCAGGTTGTTAGTAATAAATAATGGATAGAATTTATTCAAAAGCATCAGGTATCGAACCATACATTCTACGTAATATAAAAGGGCGTTATACACTTTTGACGCTTGACCGAACAACTCTATACACTCCTTAACATTGGGAACGTGAGATAATATGGAAAATATGAATTGTTTTTTCTCTTCTATGTTGTATACTCTTTAGTCTCCTCTCTTTTTCTCTATTTTCTTTCATAAGTCGATCTTCTCCATCCCGGAACTTGATCATGTGCTACTCTTTTAACCTACTCTTCTCATTATGCATAATCGATAGTAACCTACTCTTATAATTATATAGAATGACTTGTGGCCATTCAAAATATTTTTGCATGTTTCTCTTAATGCACATTTTCCCAACTCATGTGAGCCATCTATAAATGATATGCGATGCTTATTAAGCCATCTGCATTATCGCTTTGCGTATACGTCTGTGCGTGATCATCGTTGTTAAGCCGTCGATTACCGACGCCAGCGAAATTTCTTGTTCTACAAAACCAAACTTCAGAATCTTGTTTTAAACTAAACAAAACAAGTATATTTGTTGTCTCCTAAGTTTATTTCTACATTTGATCGTGACAATTTATTTAATTGGAGTTGTGACAACTATTTTGAAAGTAAATTCTTACCTTTTCTCCATAATTTTCCTTCAAGTCTTGGGTGTCTTGTAACGTGTCTTTAAGGCAATACATAAGTCCAATAAAAAGAAGCCTTTCTTCATTGAATCATGCATTCCATTTCGGATATGAAAACTTGTGTATGAGATAAATAGAAAAATTCCCCCTCTTATCTCTCACATCATATGTTGTGCCCAAAAAAATCCCTAAAAATATACCATAGTATTCTCCTAGGATTTCAAGAATGCTCTCTGCATCTATAGTCTTTTTATTTCCTCCAATAGGTCTCCAAAATTATTTAGACATCTAAACTGATATTGAAACTTACTTAGTTGTATGCTTTTTTCAAAGATATGGTATCTTTTAGTGGTTTGGGAATTGGTTTGAGTTTTGTGTTTGGCTGCATCCTTTTGGGACTTGTTGCTGAGCTTTACTACATATTGTATTGGAAGAAGAGAATCAAGAACAGAGAACAACTTGAAGAAGATTACTCTAGCATTGCAACTGACATTTCATATATATTTTGTTGGAAGCATCCCAATTCTTTGTGGAAAAACATTTCCCATCAAGAACCTAATGGCTCTTCAACAAGAAGATCTTCACAAGCCAATGGACTTGAAAATGATTTGGAAAGTAGTTTTGGTGAAGATAGTGTAGATTTGGAGCTCATGAGGATGTATAATTTGGCTGGACCCCCAAGATTTCTTTTCCCAATTGAAGAAGAATCTAAGGAGGATTTGGAATCTGAAGATAATAATAGAAGTAGAAAAGGTTCAAGAACAAGAAGCTTAAGTGATCTTATACTATGTACTCCATTGTCTTCACCTCCTATCAAGATTCCTAGGCCTTTAGCTTCATATAACAATCATGGATTCAACCCTCTTTTTGAATCATTTTCAGAAGCAGAATTGAACAGATTGAGATCTTCTCCCCCTCCCAAATTCAAGTTCTTGAAGGATGCTGAGGAGAAATTGTTCAAAAGAATAAGGGAAGAAGCAGATAAGAAAAGGGTTCAAGATGGGTCATTCCTTTCTTTTCTTGGTAAAAATAGAGAAAATGAAATGCTTCAACAATTGCCTCTTTGTCACTCAACTCCTTCTCAGGTACTTCCATTGGCTTGAAAGAAATCAATTGCTCAATAGCCTTTGTTGAGTTTTTTAGCAATGTATGTTCTTGCTCTTTAGAAATTATTTCATCATTAACTTTGTGTATTTATAATGATTCTGAATAGACAAAAGTAGAATTTATATCAACTGTATTAGCTCCATGTCTCCATGGCTGCTTCAATTTATTTTGTCCATGTTGAACTAGAATCAGAATTTAAGACAAGTACAATAATACTATTTGATCTATAATTAGTGTACGGAAGATCTAGACATGTACTATATATGTTTGAATCATAATTCTGGGCATTATTTTTTCCGATATGAGCATTCAATTAGAGGTTATGATACCAATTGCTCACAAAACTTAATACGCGTACAATAGTAATTATATCGTTTGTTTGAAGGCTTGATGAGTGTTGCTGAGTTTATCATTACTGATTAATGATTAATTATTACTCCTTGCTTTTAATGATTTATGATATCATAATGTGGCATTGATCAAGTACTCAAGTACAATATTACATGCTGTATTAATGCGGACAAGTCAATAAATTATGGCGTATCCATGTTTTTCAAGATGTATATCAAGTTCATTCTCAATATATTAGCCTATTAATATAAATATTCAATACGGAGTATTAAATACTATTCTTAAATGAATTTGTTAATATATTGATTTTTGTAACTCGTAATATATTTCATTCTCAAGGCACTTTATATTTTATACAAAAATTGATAATAACAAAAAAATATTGTTTTATCAGTAACAAAAGTCAGCATAGACAAAAAAAAATTATTTGACACAGTTATGAAACAGTTAAGAACTTGACCTAAATATATTTGGAACGCGAGCTGAAATATTATTATTTACATCTGTTCAAAACTCACTTGTCCCTCTCAAAAAGATTCCTTATATCCTTTAAAATATATTCTTGAAAGATAGGGTAACATGTTCCTTAGCTTTTTTTGGCTGAAAGTATATTTGTCAGAAAAAAAAAAGACTTGTTATACCCCAATCTTTAAAAAACTACGGACCAAGTTTTTAAATTTGATGAGTGACCAATTAAATTTTACAATCAAATATATTTTATTATTTTTTGTTAAAAGTATATCAATAGATAAAACTTCCAACCTAATCTATTATTTATTTGATTCAAATCAAACTTGTGTATATCAATTATTGTTAAGAGTCTAATGGTTTTTTTTATATATTTTTATCATAAAAATTTAATGCGATAATAATTTGAGAATTTTTAAAAAGTGTGAAATCGTCACACTAACAGCCCTTAAAATTCCTGCCTTGTAATAATATGAAAAAATTAATCACAAAATATATCTCAATTGATTAGGAACCAAAACTAGTATTTTAGTTTTAACAACTTCAATACAAGTTTGAATTCTTTACAATGGCTAGTTGTTAACTCCAAAAGTAGGAGCGCTTCGTTGATCTGAACCTAATCAATTTGAATATTATAAAAGAAAAGTTCCATCATATTCCAGGGGAAAAGTGCCGACGTTCGAATATATATCAATAGTGGTGTTCAGTCGTTGTGAACTATTCTTCAACTTTTACCTAAACAAGAAGGTAGGAGATGTGTTGCTGTCACGAGTGTCAACCAACAGTAGAACGAGACGTTTCATACGAGTTAATAAGGAGTCCGACTATATTCATACTAAAACAGTGTTAAAAATCACTGAAATAATTATTTTATTCCTAAATAAAATTTTCTCAAATATTACACTTAGAAATAGGAGGGTAAAATAGTCATTTCACTCCTTTTTAACACTGTTTCAGTGTAACTTTAACTCCCCTGGTTAATAAGGTCATAAACTGCTTTTTATATTATTGTTTATGAGTCGCATAACTTAGAAGTGATAAAGAAGAGCGTTAAATCTATCCGTCGTCTTTAAAAATTTCAGAGTCTATCATGCAATTATAGATTATTTTATACAAAATATAATAATTGTCTCCCTCCTTCAATAATGAAAAATTTTTCATTTAAAAAAATTAAATGTCTTGATTCTCGCCGTTAATATTTATTTAAGATAAAATAATCTTGTTCTGTAATTATTCGAATGATATGGTCCATGTATATATACCAAATGTATTCATGATAGTCGATAGAGATGGATGATGATTAATTTATAGCTGATGAGAGACTTCAGTGGTCCGGTTTGTGGTGACCCCTTTTAATTATTTCTTATCCGAGTATACAGTAAATATTTAATTTTAGTAGAAGAAAGTGTTCAATCTGAGGGACCAGTGGACCACATTGTTTTTTGCAGTTCACACTTCACAAGTGTAATGTTGATGCATTTAAATTTGGATGGATGCATTTAAATTTGGATGGATCAATTTTCTAGATCTGTGGAGCTAATTCTTAATGAAGAAAAAGATATCCATCTTTTGAGCTATGATTGATTTGCCTAGAATTACATTTCTTGTTATATCATACTCCCTAAGTCCCTTTATGTTATTTTTTACTTGTTTTTTAGTTAATTACACATAAATTAAGAAAAATAATAAGTAGTCAAAAAAAATAATAAGTAGTCAAAAAAGTACATTAAAAATATAAAATGTCAATTAATTAAAATTATATAATTAATTGGTTGATAATTTAATAAGAAAAAATAGTCAAAATATACATTAAAATTGAAGAAATACAATTTCATATACTAAAAATATAAATATTTTAAAATAAAAAATTAAGGTTAGAAATATAAATAAAAAATAGTAATATTTACATATCAATATCTATTACAATCAAAGCACTTGTTTATGAACACTTTGTCCATTGATTCAAATAAAATTCTTTTTTATCCTGCACTTACTTGACACATAACTGACATAACCATTAATCAATCGTGGAAAGAAAGATCCAATAACCTAGCATAAATTATATTATATTTCATCCATTTTAAAATATATGATTATTTAAATAAAAATTAATTTATTAAGAGATTATAAAAAGTTATATTGGAATTATAAAAAGCTACATTGGAAATGTAAAAAATCATATTGGAATTGTAAAAATGTATATTAAAATTGTAAACAATCAACTATTGTGAAAAAATAAAAAAAATTTAAATAATCATCTATTTTGAAATGGAGAGAGTATATTTTAAAAATTGGTGTGATGGTCGATGTTTTTTGAAATCAATTAATCAAATCCCCCAATTACTTTTTCACTAGAAATCCATCTTCAGTTCGATTTGTCTTTAGTAAGGATGTATAATGTTTATCCATCATTTTTGCACCTTCACGTTGATTATCAACGAAGATTGGTTTGTATTAACAAAAGTCCGCTTGTCTCAACGTATGCGTATCTGATGGAGGGTGAAGGTACAGGCAGCCCTTGAATCTTTATCGAATGTGGGTTGAATCAGGCCAGAGATTAAAAACCCATCTAGAACCGGCCCGCTACTTAATATTAATTAACTTGTATCCATAGAAGACGTGGCTGAAATGTAAGTAGATGGCGTAAGATAAACATAACCGAATATGGCAATTTACATGAAAAGCATGTAGGTTTGTAATTAAATATGAAATTAAGTGGTCCACTATTTTTTATACCGTATATTATTAAATTGAATGACATGACATGTATTTATGTGTATAAATCGATCTGAAGAAAGCGGTACAAAAGGATCTGCACCGATCATAAATAATAAATAAATAGGAGTTAATATCATTCCAGTTGCCATTACAAAATAGATAATCGGCCGGACGTGAACCTAAATACCAAATGGACTAATGAATCGGGTATGTGGACAACTCGATTCGACCCACATTCGATAAAGATTCAAGGGGTCGTGTAGTGCCCAATGGTTCTAATGGGTATGGTCTGGACCTCTTCTTAAATAATAGAACCAAGCCAAATTACCTTAAGAAGTAGCAACATATATAAATGGGCTCTTAGTCTGCCTAAAAAAAAAGGCTGCTTAAATCTTGGGTCTTAAATTGCCGAGCGTTGATGCCAGAAAAATTGATTAGTATTGTATTTATTATTTTGAATCACGAATCAACTACATTTAATTCTTTAGATTTATTTTTTATTTTAACGATCGATATCTAAGCTCAGTAGTTAATTATAGCAATTAACGTCGGATCTTGTACCATTATATAGTACACAAAATTAGGTGATTTATAGGTTTGTAATCTCATGGCAATTTATTTAATTCTCTTTTGATTTGGTTATATAAAGCTTCAACTTTTTATCTTTTTATTTATTTTTCATTTTCTTGATTTTTCATGATTTTGGATATTGATTTTAGGTGTTTTTGAGTTGTAATCTCATTATTGTAGTTAACTTTCTTGAACTGACTAGCTTGATTTTAGATGCTTTTTGAGTTTGTAATCTCATTATTTGATAATTTATAATATGAATATATATGCTTGAATATCTTTAGAATCATGTGAATTGATCAAGAATCTTGAAGAGATTTTTAATTGATTTAAAAAGTTGATGTTGAATTGTTGGGGATCTTTTTGTGTAATGTTATGTGATAATCTGAATTTGTGATGTTAATTATTTATAATTAGAAATATATTAGATATTAGATTGTAAATAGAAATTAAAAAAAATTAAAAAAAATAAATATGGTTGATTCATATTTAAAATAATAGAGCATAATAATTATAATTTTTTGAGGCCGTTTATGATTTTGAGATCGGCGTTTAGCATTCTGAAAAAAACAAGAAAGAAACAAAACAACCTTAAAATCCTATGATTCTTGAACCTGCAAACGTAAGCAGCCCGGTCTAGAGAGGCTCAGATTCTATAGGGTGCTACTCAAATCACCAAAATTTGAAGTTGTTCACCTTAAGGTACTCCTCTTTAATTATTTCGTTAATGGTATATCTAAATTTTGGGTTTTGTACACCTAACACATCATATTACTCACGATAACGAGCCCCAACTTTACTATTCTTTATTTGCCGATATTCTTTAAAGGGATTTTGATTAAGATAAAGCTATTTTTGGATTGTGCTTAGGCTAAGAATTGTGAGCTGAAGTCCTTTCAAGTTTACTACTTACCATTCTCTCAAAGTTTGGCATATTATAAAAATGTCATCTTTATAATTCAATGTATGTTATGAATATCTCAACATCACCTTCAGAGGCTTAACCGGGGAAGATAGTAGATGGCCACGACACATCTCATTTAGCTTGGTGATGGTTTTGGATCTCTTTCTCAATCGTATTGGTTGTCATATGAAGAGGTGGGGAGTTGATAATAATTTTTCTGTTCTTCTATATGCTCATTGGCGATTGGGATTTGTTATAGTCATCATTTATGGTCATGCAATTTGATGTATGTTATTGCTTTATTCGTTCTTGAGATGTAGCATTGGTCATTGCAAAAGTGAAACCATCCAATTTCCTCTTTCTTTTTCGACTACCAACCATCACCCTCTTTTGTACTACTCGTGGTAATTAATTACTCCATTATAATACTCTCTTTTTTTATTTGTAGGTTTTAGCAAATTTTTATTTTAAAATATTTGTCATTTAGTATAAAATTATCTTTCGTTTTGATATAATTTTTGATGTACTACCAATGAAATTATCAAATCGATCGATGATATAATAATTTTAAATGATTGTTATTCACCATTTTAAGATACCTTTTGACTATTTTTACTTGTTTATGAAAATTGTTAAAACTATAAAAAAAAAACTCAAGGAGTATATTATTATTAGTAGTGAATTCAAACCTTAAATTAATCCCTCTTTTAAGTTCGAACATTACATCTAAGTTAACTTTAAGAACAAATAATTTTCAAAAAAAAAAAAATTGGCATCATTTACCTCATTAATTAGTTCAAACTGGTCCTAAGCAAATAAAGAAGCTAAAAGCTGAGATCTACTCGGGTTCGTTCTCAGTAGTGTGCGAAGCTTTCTTTTTTTAAAGACTAATAAAGATACTACTTTTTACCCTGAGTCTATGATGATAAATATCCACTTATATATATTGTAGTAGTCTTCATTATTAAGAGATTTTATTTTGCTATATAATCAATATAGGCAAGAAATGAAATTATAGCCGCCTTATTATATCTGTCATGTTAATAAATAATAAGACATCATCATGATATTAAATCTGATTGTCAATCACTGCCTCATGTGTCTAGGTGAGGTGCAAACATGTACTAGGATTGTCTCATCATTAAAAAATGATACGAAAAAAAACTGGCATGCATATGATGAAGAACAATAATTGCTATACAAAGATATAAACATGTACAATGTGATCAAACTAGTAAGTGTTTACTAATTCCTATATATATATTTAACAATAACAACAACAAAAAATATACAGTGATCTCTATTTGAATTTTCACAATACAACCTTGATTTATAATTTTTGGAGTACAACAAACAAATACTAAAATACAATAATGGTAGAATACTAACTTCCTTGAATGGGTTCTGGGAAGCTCACAAATAACTATTTTCGATTGCTAGAAATGCTCTTCGTGGATAAGACAATGATTTGAAAGTTGATCTTCACTGTATAAGTTACCAGAAATTTATTGAGTATTATTGTAAAGACAAGAAAAAGAAGAACACTTTTCAGAAAAATTGTATTGTGTTTTCTCTTTTCTTATATATAGGATCTCTTCACAAATTAGTTTTCAAATCCTTTTGATGTAGTTGTACAAGTGTCACACTTAAGAATGTATTAAGCCTCCAGAAACATGCGTTAAGACACTTGTTTTTCACACAAAATCACCAACCAACGAATACATATAAAAGTAAACTTGTCTGCAGCCGCCACTTTGGGACCGGTAGGACTTGGCTGTCCAGAACACAATCGATCTCAGCTGGAACCACAAAAACTTAGGTCGAACCCGACCAAGTCGGTAATCTTAAATATTTAACCCAACAATAGAACATCAATTCCTCAGTGTAGATGAGATTTGTCATTACTTAAAGTATAATCATCTTACTCTCTTTATTAAGATGCTAAAGATAAATTCGGTATTGTATGAGTAGGTTAATCAAATACATTTAGAAGGTAATAGTTTTAAAAGAAGCTAACTTCGCTTATAGAAAATGGGTTGCTTGATCAGTATCGAACGATTTGGATTATTAGTTATTATGATCAGGAGCGGATCAGTGATAGCGAGTGGTCTCGTCATGGTTAAATCGAGAAAAAACAATTCAAGATGACCAAGTAAATAAGAAATAAAATTAAGATTTAATGAATAATTTAAAATTAGATTATCCTTTTTAACATCCTTAGGTTGGCTACTAAGCATTTTATATATAAATGTCTATATATTTTTTGTTATGAAAATCGGTAAGATCGCATTTAAACGAGTAAGATAAAGTTCTCTAAAATTTTGAAAAATTGCTCATGAATATTTCTAATTTAAAGGAATGGTACAACTACTTATAAAGACAATTGGAAAGGGAGTAACACCAATAATGTCAATGAATAAAATTGTATATCAAGAATTTAAATATTTTCATGATAAGATATAAACTAACTTATCTAAAAATACTCAAGCAATAATGGCATTATATATATCAAGAAAATTTATTCAGATTACTCAAGTAAAATAAAATAATCAAGGAAGAAAAAATTTTGTATACTTAATCCAAAAGTTGTAGAATCATAAATATTTCACGAATATCCTCGAAAAGTAATATGAAATATTTATTATAAATAAACAAAAATAGCTATTAAATAATATCATGAGCATTATTAACTGTATTATTGGTAAATTATCAGAAATACTGCCTTAGCGCTATCAAAATTTTATAGCATCAAATATATATGAGTTAGATGCTTACATTGTAACTTATCAAAAACATTAGATGCTTCAATTTCAATCGATGATTGAAATTGATTAGAGAATATATTTGGATTTTTCATTTTGGTAATAAACCAAAAAATTAAACAAAAAAAAAAGAGAAAATAAGAATGGACTCGCATCTCCATAATTTCAGCCGCATGATCTGCCATGATTTATAGGCGGATTTATTTGTTGCTTTTTTTTTTCCTTTTCCATTTGTTTTCCTTTAATTTTTTTTTTGGTTATGTTTTCTTTGGTTTTCCTCCCATTTCGATATTAATTGGCTCATTTTAAAATTCAAATTGAACTTTTATAACGATGATGGAATACATTTATATTATAATTGGTATATATCAAAGTATAGAAATACCGTGATCTTTTAAAATGATATAATTATATTTTAAAAATTTTAATTCTTAACGTGTTTCTACAATGATAATTAATAGTAATATAGCACCAAGTATATTTATTTATACCATATATTAAATAGAATATAACATATATTTTGATGTATTTTTTATGTTAGTACATAGAGTGTGTGACAAATTATCTTAGAATAGTATAGATACTATTTGTATTATAAATCACAGTATGTATAATATGTAAAAATACATGGAAATAATTTAATAAATAAATTCAATATTTTTAGAATTTCATTCTTAATATATTTCTATAATATTAAATATTAGAGAAAAATACCATATTAGTATATAATACACAATTTATTTAATATCATATAATGTAACTAGAATACAAAATAATGCTTTGAGATGTGTTTTGTTATGTATTGTATGTTATAGAGTGTGTGAAATTATCTAGCAATAGATGCGAAATACGTTTCTCATCAAATGGTATCTCTGACAAATCCTATGCATGATCTTGACAGTGGTATCAATTATTTTTTTAGATTTTTCATTAGCAATGTGTTTACATAGTAATAGTATCAGCGTTGACCTATAGAGCGAAAACACACCGTTTATTTAATACCATAGAGTTTAAATAAAATGCAAAAGAATGTTTTGGGATGTATTTTCTTATGTCTTGTTACATAGAAAAAATTAAATCATAAAAGAATCAAACAATAAGAAAAATGCCAATAATAGGAACTACATCATAAATAGAGTATGAAATACAGAGTAGTGTTCATAGAAACAATGATGATGGTGGTGGACTAGTGGTGGTGGGTGGCACGGTAAGGGAGTCTCAGGGTTATGTTCTAAGATTTGGTGTTGGGAATAGGTAGTTGGGCTTGCTGGAGTAGAACAGGACAACTTTATTATTTTATTTACTTATTAATAAATTATAGTAAATTATCAAAGTACCACTTGTAAACTTACAAAGTTTGTAACATCAAATGAAACAAGCTAAGAAGGATAGTTAGTCGCAGTTATAATCTTATATAATGTAGAAAGTTAGGGTGCTATTAAGGTATGGTGCTATTAAGATTTTTTAATGACATATTTTGTAATTTTAAAATTTTTATGGACTTGTTTGATTATTTTTAAGTTCTTAGGGCTCAAACTACAAAGTGTATATATATTATTATACTATGTAATTATTAGCATATTATTCTTTTGTAAGTTTAGCGTTTGTAGTATATCTTGAATCTTGGTGGCGTATTTCAGTATGAGTATGCTATATATTAGTAATCTTCGATCATCATTAAGTGTGAGTATCGTATATCTTGAAAAACAAATTGACAAGATTAACAGCCATGGCGTAACGTTCAGCCATATAATGAAATAGCCAACAAGATTTTTTTGTGTAGCCAACTTCGTGTATAGTTCTGAATGTAAGCTCGATTTCCAGCAGCAATAATATGAAAATGAAAGACCATTTAACTTGATACAATAAATATATAGAATTGAACATAAGCAAGATATAGAAAAACAAGGTTTACACATACTCGATCACATACATAACCATATTAAGCTAGCTTGTTAAAATTAAACTTCACATCTTCACAAACAACCTCAGAGCCAGAATAATACTTAGATAAGTGTATAAATAACAACGATAATTAGTAGTAATGTATAGCTAGTATAGGTAGCTAGCACACACATACACTTACCTTCAACTACTTGATCTTCATCATAAGGCATAGGGTTTAGGGTTCAAAACTTGAAGCATATAGTTAAACACTTTGGTTGTGCATGTATTTTTTTTTATTTTTTAGATCATAAAAGATGGCTGCTTGAAGAAGAATTTAGACCCGAGAATCCATTAGTCCATGCATTTGCATCCCAATTTGTTTGCCTGGTTTCTGAAGGCTCCATAGATAATTGACTAGACAAATTCAGTTCTTGATTGTTGTTTTGGTGATTCTCCATCTTCACTGAAGATTTTCCCAACAATGATGGAAGTTGATGAAGATTTTCAACCCCTTCTCTTTGAAACTGAAACAAACTAGTGGGCGGATCAAACCCGCCCTGAAAAGAAGGCAACATCCACACTGGCGGCTCAGCTGATGAGACGCCAGATAAGTTGTTGCCTAACATGTTAAACCTAATATCTCCGAGTCCATTAACCTGACGAGATCCTGATTTTGCCACTGCATACTGATTAAAGTTGTGCAAAGCCCCCATGAATGGTAATAATTGTGTTGAAGACTGTTGAAAGTGATGACCAACCATATTGTTTGCACCACTACTTGAAGAATTATTGTTATTATTCTTGGTGCTCAATTGTCTCTCATCTCCAGCCTTAGATTTTGAGCTGCTGCCTCCATTACTTTTGCTTCTTTTGTTCCTCCTGCAGCCACCACCTACCGGAACATTCCTTAAGGATCCGCCTTTAGTCCAATAACGACGACAACCCTTGCAAAAATGGCGTGGTTGTGATAGGTTGTAGTTATTGTAGTAACAAAACTTAGTATTAGTTGAATCACAACGAGGGCACCTTGCTCCAGCTTCGGGTAGAGGAAGCTCAGTCATCGAACCAGGCCTAATTAAGCCCCCACCACCAATACCGCCCACCACCAAGGGCGGTGGGGGTGCTTGAACTGGATGCAGTTGCTGATTTTCCTCTCCAATTGGTTGTTGGTGATGATCTTCATGTTGTTGGAACTAGAAATGATATGTATGTATAAGAACATACAAGAAAAAAGTTAGTATATTCATGAAAAATATTACAAAAGAATATGAATATTGCCACTTTAAATTACCAATTTTTATTAGTGGAAAATATGTAGTATATAAGGAAGAATGAAATCAATTTATTAGAGGGAAAAAATCCTTAATTACCTGATGCAAATCTGGATGATCTAAATAGTTTGGAAAAGTAAAAACCATATTGCTAATTGGTTCTTTGATCCTTTATCTTTTATAAAGGTTAGGTAGTGTTTTGTGAAAAATATATGGTGGGGAATCAAACTAATAATATGATGAAGAATACATACACAACAAAGAGAATTGAAACACAAAGTAATAAAGCTAAGGAAGGCAAAGAGAGAAAGTGGAAAAAAAGAGGAACAATCAAGATGAATGAAAGATGGGATTGAAAGAGCTTTAGCTTATTATTAGTTGTTTAAATTCGTAATTATTCCTTCAACTTCTTTTTGTTTAAAACTATATATTATCTTTTAGGGTTTTAGTAAGTGGAGGACTTCCTTAGCCTTTAAGCTTCTTTAGGACTGACTACTGCATGGTGCTATTAATGGCTAAGAAAAGGTTGAAGGGATTGGCAAGTTTTTGTGACTCCTCAAAAAAGGAAGAGGGGAGGGGGGCAAGACTGATTATTGCTATAAAATATGATTTAGGAAAAATTTTGATTATTGAGTATACAATATAAAATAAATTTAAACAAATAAATAAATAATATTTTTAATTTTGATGATTTCATAGTTTTAAAAAACATGACACTCTTTTGACATTTATAAATATTGATTTATTAGATAATTTTATTCTACTGTTACAATAATCTTTTATTATCTTTTATAATTATAACCAAGAAATCATATCTAACAAAATTATCACATGTAATATCATGTCCCGTCTTACTAGTTGCTATAAAAATGTCACTTTCCTATATATCTAGCACAATTATAATGGTGGGAATAATAACCTTATGTAATTAAAATTCCAAATGGGGTAGTGAACACATACATATCATTTTAGGGAAATCATAAAAGAGTGGATTGCTTTGTCTATCAATTAGTCGGACCAAACTTGTAATAATACAACGTATCATGTCATAAAGATTAAAGACCTATCTATTCCATTCTCTATTTTTTTTTTCAACCAATCATTTTGACTCTTGCAAACGAAAATGGTTGCTAATTGTGACTCATCAAAACGGGGCGAAATTGATACGTAGTTTGGGATTCACACGGTTCGATTCGATCAGTTTTTGACCATTTTATTTTAGCGAACCGAACCAAACAAAAACCAAAAAAAATGAAAGGGAAACTAACGGTTCGATTCGGTATGAATCGGTCTTGGTTTGGGTCGAATCGGTTTCTGTCTTACGGAATTTTTGCACAACCCTAGATGTCGCTACATAACCTCTATTACTAATAATAATAATTCATAACCCGTACGATTGTGGAGTTCGAGTCCATATGAAGTGGTAAGTCTTGTATTGAAATGATTTAAAGGAAGCTCGCTCACGACCGGTTGAGGCACGTGCAACGTTCGCCATAAAAGTAAAATCAAAGGCAAGGGAGCATAAGAGGCCAGCCCAGTATGACAGTTTATTTAATATTTCCTCTTCCTCTGCTTCCATTAGGATTTAGGGGCATAATTTTTAGAAAAATCCATGCCTTAAAACAAAACAAAAAAAAAATAATATTCTTTAGACCTCATTGTCTCAAATGCATATGCACATAGAGCTCAATGAAGGAGGCTTGGTGCTAGAAATGGAATCTAATTCCAATCACAGACCATTCGCTTTTTTAGCAAACTTTTGTGCAAAAAAGTGAGACTTGATGAAGGAGGACCTAGTTGTAAAGGAAAACATACTGCAGCTTTAATGCAGTGTGTATTTATATATATGTTGCAGCTTATTAGGCGTATAGTAGGAAAGATCATGCACATATTGCAGCTTTAATGCACATATTGTAACATAAGTATATACTCCCTATATTGCATAATATTAGATGACAAAATATACCGAACAAATTTACTATTAACATGATAATCTAAATGTTCATTTGATATCGAACTCAATACAAATTCGAATACAAACATCCGGAACCATTATTATCAATTTCAAACCAAATATTATGAATCAAATACGAATTTAATTATAGTATTCATACCCAATATCGCCTCAAAATAAAAGTAATAAACTTGAATATCTATTATTAGATTAATTTGGTTCACATCCGCCCTTATTCTAGGCAAAGGGAAATGCTTCAAAACATAGCTGCAGCCTTTCAGGGATTGATTTTACTTTAATGTGGACAATATGGACAAGAACAAATAGATTGAAATGCTGGGACTGGCAATACTAGTTGCCAATTAACATAAAACCCCTACATCAGTACATATATAAATCGAACCGAGTCTCAAATCGAACTTTTCGAACTTTAACTTCTCGAACCAAAATGAACCTTCACATTCTTTTACAGGCCTATACACCAGATTGGGATGTGGAGGACTTAGGTAACGCAATCTGGTAACTTGAGGGATGAGTCACACATTCACCTTTTTCCATTCTGAAATTCTTCCTTCCATAAAACTTGAGGATGGTTAAACTTCGAAAATTTTACAATGGTACACTTCACAAACATGTCAATGTCAAGGGTTGCCCTCTTCTTCCAGAGGTCCTCATGTAACGACTTTCTATGACACAATGAAAAGAAATGAATAACTTAACCAATGGGGTCGACAAGCTTCCACCTTCCCCTTTCAATGAAGCTAAATAAGCTCATGAGAAAGAACCAAATAAAATATGAGAGGGGAAAGTACATTATCAACTATCAACGGCATTGACCATAGAAGCCGCCTGGGATAGTTGATTTTGGGTTTGAGACTGAGCCTCGGATGGTGCCTGGGTCAGCTTTTGCTGCTCTGTAAATCTGTTTAGTCGTTCAAGTAACTGGCCAGCTTTCCGCTTGCCTCTTTCCGTGCCGTTTTGGGCCAAGTGGTTTAGAGGACCCAACAGACCAGATTCCTGAGCCTCAACTAGATGCTTTTGATCCCCCGAACAAAGGTGTACCAAAACTGCAGCAGCATTTTCCTTATTCCTTGGTGAGCCATTCCTTATAAACTCTATCAACACAGGAACTGCTTCGACTGCTCCAATAGCTGCCTTCCCCTCTGAATGGCTAGATAGGATTGCTAATATTGCCAGTGCTTCATCTACCATACTGCCTTGGGGTTCTGTAAGCAGCCGCATCAGGATGGGGATCACCCCAGACCTCACAGCCTTTCCTTTGTTTCCTTGATAAATGCTCAAGTTGAAAAGAGCTGTAGCAGCATCTTTCTTGCCTCTTGGGCTTCCTTCATTTAGTAGAGTTACAAGTGGAGGGATTGCACCTGAACCACCAATCGTGATCTTATTTTCATCAATCACTGACAAACTAAACAGTGTGGCAGCAGCATTTTCCCTTGCTTCCATGCTTCCTCTCTTGAGCACATGAACTATACCAGGTACAGCTCCTGAAGATACGATAATTCCTTTGTTATCTTCACATATAGAAAGGTTAAGGAGTGCAGTAACAGCATTCTCTTGGGTGCGGGAATCAGGAGTTGACAAAAGGCTGACAAGAACAGGGATGGCACCCGCATCAGCAATTGCTACTCGGTTATTTGCATTGCGCTTGGCAAGAAGGCGTATTTCACCAGCAGCAGACCTTTGGTCTTCCGGGCTACTTGATGAGAGCTTTCGAAGAAGAGATTCTATTTTGGTGTTCTCAGCAGGTGAGCAGGCTGATCTTGTCTTGCCGGATGTAGAACTACCTGGCCGTTTTGGTGCTTCAATGCCATTTGCATCACACCATTGTGCTATGAGACTACGTAACACATAATTTGGCGTTAAAGTAGTATTAGTCAGAGCCTGTTGTGTCTTGGGACAAGTGTTATGCCCAGCTTCGAGCCATTTCTCAATGCTTGAACGTTCATAAGTCTACAGCAAAAGAAACCAAAATGATATCACCACTGCATGGATGATAGTAAGAACAAAAGCACAACCTGTTTCGAGCAGAATATGTTTCACAAAACATATCAAGTTTGCCAGAATATTTAATAGGTAAGAAAACATACGGAGACAACTACCGAGACCTTGTAGTGTTCTACTGTAGACATAGAATCAGACGTGCTAGTTATGCTATGTGTGCACGTGCACTAACGGGGAATTCACAGTACAACCATGTATGTCTCCATGATCAATTTTTGTCTTTTCAGCCATTTCTTAGTGAGAAGATTAAAAAGTGCACATGTTGGCTTTCTCTTTATTTAGATGAGAAAACATTATAAGTATTGCTTGCCTTTAAAACCTACCAGAATCATGGGCATGTCATCAAGGGAAAATCAAAATCTGTAAGTAATACCTGTCCTGTTGAGACAATTACAGGATCTGTCATCAATTCCAGGGATATAGGACAGCGGAAGTCATCTGGTATAACAGGAGACTTGGCATTGCTTTCGGTGGCTGCTTGTCCACTACAACTTTCACGGACCTGTTTCTCCTTTGATGGAGAACTGATATTTGGATTCTCTGTTTGCACAAAATCTTTAACCTTCTTAAGTAACATAGACATCTTCTCTATCCTCTCTTCTGGATCTCCCCCAGTCACAGCAACCATCTCATGCAAAGCTAGTGACTCTTGGGTAAGTTCGGCAATTCCATTAAGCTGTAACTTTTCAACCAATCTCTTCAAGATGGCTGGATCAGGAGCAGTCTCACTGCTTTTGTTGTAAAGAGTTAATAAATCATCATGCAATTCTACATCAGGAGCTTCAATTTTTCCTTTACCCCTTCTGAATTGAGCAAGAACCAGTTCGGCCTGAAAATGAAATGTTCAATATAGGGATGTCAAGACTGAAGTACTTTAGCTTTTTCTGGGGTCACTCCTGTGTGGGGTGGGAATTACCTACTAAGTGGGACAATTTTTACCAGCAGAAAACAACGCCAAATTGTGTATAGGATCTCACCTTTGGGCAGCCCGGAAAGCTGCCTCAAAAAGGCGTATATTGAAATCAAGAAAGGGGAGGGAGCCGTAGGCTTAAGAATTCATGGAAGGGAGAAATTTTTAGCCATGTCAGAGCTTCTGTCAAACAGCTCAAATACAAAGATCAGTATATATAATGGGGCAAAGCAGCTTGTGGGAGGTGAACCAATTATTGCAGCCAAAAGGATCAACTAGCTTCGGAAGAAAATAAAAACTAAGCCAGATACCTGTTCTTTTACTTCATCAGATATGTCAAGTTTTTCCAATGAGGTTCCACTCAAAGCTTGTTCCAAGTTAGCTGTTACTTCTTGAAATCGAGCCATGATCATATCTCTCTCTAATACCTGAAGTTTTAGTTGAACGCATGGAATTTAAATCTTTGCTCCTAACAAGTAGATAAGTGCATGGGAAATAAACACAGTAAGCCAGCTAATCTTAAATTGACTCAACAAAGATTTATAAACTGTACATAAGAGAAATCAGAAAAGAGTACGAAAGCATGATATTAAGCTACGCACACCAACCACAAGATATGAGTGTCACGCCATAAGATTTAAAGTATGAACATGTTCCAATCACGTTGAGGAGCAGAAAGAGCAGCTTTAGACAAGGAACACAAAGAGGACAGAGAAGCAGTGGGTGATGGGCACTTTTAAATGTCTCAAAATGATATAAAGTAACCGACATCATCAATTAGATAGCAAGAGGGATTTCTAAATACATATTGATAGGCACTTTTACTGCTTGACAAGGATATCTTACATGCATCAGTAAAGGAGGTAAAACTGGAAGATCAACATGAATGTAATACATTCAGGCATTAGTTGGACAAGAACAGAGCAACAGTTGAAGAGCACAGAAGGGCGTATAGTAATGTCGAAGAATCTTAGAGGTGATGGATGAATATGTCATATTGTTTTCTTTTCAGGTGATGGAACTTCAATGGCATGCAACCTTAATCTAGGTAGACTGCGCCTTAGACCTCAACAGTAGCAACCGCACACTGCCTTGAAAATTATTGAGACAATAAAATGCTCTCGCTCCTGCACATGGTGCTGAAAAAGATATAGATCTGGTCATCAGCCTTATGTCCCTTTATGTAATGAAAATGCATCGACGAATGTACAGTTAGCTTCTTGAGTGTGTAGATGATGCATAGGTAAGTTGTGCTACTGAGCATATCATTGCCACTTTTCAGTTGGGACATGGGATTGGATGTGCTAGGAGAACTTAGATAAAGATAAACTTGGTGTGAAAAAAAATGAGACTAATGATAACGGCATGTCAAACTGTTATTAGAAACTATCTTACTTCCTAGTTTCCTACTTTACGTATAGTTGCCACCTGAACCATATAATTGGATGTGCCAGGAGAACTTGGATCAAGATAATCACGATATGATGAAAAAAACATTTTGAAACTCACGATAATGACATGTGAAACAGTTATTGACAAAATTCAGAAACTATCCTACATTCCTATTTTAAGCACAGAGTAACAGAGTTTACTTAAAGCTGCCAAATGTTACTTCAAAATAACTAGAATCTGATACATCACTACTACTAAATTCCAGAACAAGAACCACTTTTTAAGCCTAGTCAATTATTTAAGGAAGATTAGAGAGAGTGGCATAATTCCCTACTGATATGAACACATACAAGAACTCATTGCTTGTGTAGATTTTACCCTATTTACTTCGGACTTTACTCATTTAGATGCAAAACCAAGACTTTCTGTTCACGCCAATCATCACAACTCCAAAGATTTGCTATTTAAATCATATCCTACCATTTCAATAACAACGTAAACATGCAAAAACATTCAACAACATTCTTACACCTCCAAACCATACTCTTTACAACAATACAACCTCAGCATCAACAAATCAGATCGGTCAACTTCCGTTCCAATGACTTCTCTCTCATATTTATGGCAAAGACAAACTTTACAGTAAGCTAAATATTCCAAATGTCTCTGTCCTAATTGAAATAAAAATAGCAAACATTCTGAATCCTTGTTTAGATTTCATTTCAATCCCAAATTCCCAATCAACCAAAACAAATATTCACCATAACAACAAACACAAAAATATACATGCAATCAAATCAATTGAAGATATCACAACTCAAGTATACCACAATCAACATAAACAAGGCTTATTAATACATACTCCCTCCATCCCAAAAAGATTCCACTTCGATCTGCAATTGTCAAAATTAACAAATTTTGTACCCTTAATTTACACACACACCTTCGACCTGAATCAAATTATCTTATTTATAGTAGACACATTAAAACTACAAGAATTTGATATATCCTACACCAAATACTATACAACATACATAAAAATACTAGAGTTCAACAATTAACAAACTTCGTAGCCTTATCCGACATACATAACTGTGATCCGAATCAAAATTATCCTCTTAATAGTAAAACACATTAAAACTACTAGAACTTTATATAATTTCACCAAATAATAAACAACATACACAAAACACTACTATTAATTCAAAACTTAAAAAAGCAACCATCAAATTTCAAAACTAGACAACCTTTTTGGGATACATACAGTACAAAAATAATTAGTACAATTATAACCACCACAAATCTGCTATCGACATACATAAAAACACTAGAATTCAAATAATTCAAAAATCAACCATCAAAATTCAAAACTGGACGATCTTTTTGGGATTTGTCCAACTACAACAGTCACAAATCTGCTATTCACATACATGAAAACACTAAAATTAAAAACTTAAAACATCAACTATTAAAATTCAAAACTGGACAATCATTTTGGGACACTTCCAAAAATAATTTATCCAATTACAACAATAACAATCTAATATCAACATACCAGATATATTTTACTCCCATCACTTCCAAATTTAAGCAACTCCTTAGCTGAATTAAGTGCGATATTGAGTTCATCCAAAGCCTTCAAAGTCGAATCAGGAATCGAATAATTACAATCACGAATCTCCTCAAACATTGGAATCAAAAGCTTCAATCTTCTAGCTAAATTACAATACTGCTTCTTCACACTTAATCTGTAATCTGATATTGATGTTATTGAATTCACTGATTCAATTAACTTCTCAGCTAATTCCTCTTTCTCCATTCAAAAAATTGCAAAAAAATCGAAAAAAAAATGCAATATTCAATAAATTGAAGCAAAAAAATAATAATAATAAAAGCAACGAAAAATTGATAAAAATATAAATAATGAGAATAAATTGAAAAATATACGAATAATGATAATAAATTGCTTCTGAGTTGTTTATTGTAATGTGAAAAGAAGAGGAAGAGAGAGAGAGAGAGAGAGAGAGAGAGAGAGAGAGAAGAGCTGAAGAAAAGAGGATTTAACTATGGTTAAGGGTTTGGGGGAGTTTAATTGTTGGGATGGGATTGGTTAAGTTGGAATTCGCTTAACGATCGGCTAGCGTTTTCTAAGGTGTTGTATAGCGGTTTGTGTAGTGTTATTTAAGGTGAGTTTTAGGTGACGCTTTCGGAAACGCTTTAATATTCGGAATCATCTATAACACTTTGCGAACTTTTCGCTACACTTTTATTTATTCAGATATTTATCTCATTAGATTGGGTTCACTTTTAATTGCTCATCTCGAACTTTAACCAGAAATATATTTGTTTGTGTTATATAATATCTTATAAAAATATATCAAATTGAAAGAAATAAACGTAATTTGCATCGATATACATCAAAGATTATACAATACAAAACAAAATATTTAATAATAAAGTAAAAAGAGATGAACAAAGTTTCAAGTCTTTACAATTCAAGCGGGACAGGAAAGATATTTTTTTTATTTCAAGCACGCTATCTTAATCAATCATCTTCTAACATTATCTCTATTAACTCAAATTCAAAAATATTTGTCAATTTTACTTTAATGACAGAGTTTATTTTTCTATCTTTTAATTCACAAAATTATTAATACCAAATATATGTTCCGAAAAATTTAACGACAATTGCTTAATTATAAGAAGATATACCCGATATAAATATGATTTGAGGGAATATGCTTGAAAGATTGGAAAAAATATAGAAGTGTAACACACAGAGATTCGGAGCCGGATTTTAGATAGTGATTTGATAAACGATGTCCAAGTGAGATTTTTAAAATATAGTACTCCGTATAATTTAATGTTTTTTGTTGATCGTAACGCAACAAATAAATTTATACGGAGTATTGGCATAAGGAGTAGTTTTTAGTTAATCAAATAAAAAAAATTACATCTTCAACACCATTTGTGCAATATAAAAAATTAACTATTGAAAAATTCTACAAAAATAAGTTTATAATAATCACTTGACTAGTCATCTTTTACTAAAATTTAAAACCATATCAATTTTCAAGTAAATAAGTATAATTAATAAATATAAAATTATACAAAAATGCTTAGAAGACTCAAAATATATACTCATATTACAAAAAATAAAGATAAGAACTAGCGGATTCTATTTGAGGTCAAACTAGTACACATTGATTATGATACACAACCAAAAACTTAAACAAAAAACATTAAACAAACTCGAGGGTATTCATGCAAGTAATTTAATTATTTTCTGGAAATAGATAATTTGATAATATTTGTATTTTTGGAGAGTACCTTCAAGATAATGTAAGATATGTTGCATGTAACTGAGTAACATATACTTACTTATTAATTTAAACAGGGGGTCATGAGCGTAACCCAAATATTCATCTTGGGCCGAAAGATTCGGCTCAGTGCCGCTTGATTCGAGCTCGATTTATCTCATTAAATATCAAATCAAACTTTGATTTTGATTCGGGCAAATCTATCAAACTATTCATCGACCAGAACCCTGAACCCCCATCCCAGTTTAACTTGCTTGTTGAAATAGTCAATTAGCCCATACCTAATAACACTAATGGTCTAAGAGCTATCAAATGGATCCACATTTAATATACCCATTTAGCATGCCCATTCAAATAACTCATTCCTTATAAATAATTTTTATGGGTCATCAAATTAAACTAAATATCAAGCTAAAAAATGGTTTCAAACCCAAATCAAACCTTAATTTTAATATTCGATCAAATTAAATCAAATATGTAAAATAGTAAAAATCAAATCGAACCAAACGTAATTAATATTTAGTAGGGTTCGGCTCGATCACACCCTATTTAAGACTGGTTACAGATAAATTTTTGGGGCAAGTAAACCCCTAAGGTTTCTAAATAAACAACCCTCATATTTTGGGAATATACCATTTACGTCCCTTCTAACTTTGACATGAATCAAAGCTGAATAGCTTCGAGCCGGCAGCTAAATGAGTGATCAATTGGCAATGGCCCGCAAAACGCATATCGCGGGCGGCGGCACATGGTCGACGTAGGAAACATTTCCGGTTTACTCACTGTTTTGGTAATTTGCAACATTATTTTATTATTATAATCTTAGATTCAAATAATAATAAATATTTTTTGAAAATATCATTTCCACAATTTCAGCCACTTAAATTATGAAAAGTTTATTGGATAAAAGACACATTCAATTTTACATAATTGATGCCATTATTGAATCAATGGCCGTTTTTCTGGCAAAGCTTACATCTGATCACTCATATTCTAAAAATATTATATTTTGTCCCGTCCTTAATTTCTCAGTTTATCAACTAACATTAGAGCTGGTAATGAGCCGAGCTTAACCGAGCGTCTGGCCGGTTTATACGGAAATGAAGCTTCGAGTCGGCTCTTGAAGTTCTAAGCTGCTGTGTTCCCGCCTAGAATTGATTATATGACACTATCGGATATTTAAATAAAAAACATAAAACTAATACTCTATTTTTTTATGATTTGAGCTTTTATCGCCACCCACTGCTGTTATAATGACCTTTTTGTTATAATTTAGTTAATGTAAGGTCCAATTTATTTATTAATTAATATTTATTTCATATTTTGGCAAGACTCTATCCTCTTTAAATTTTAAATTTGTATCAATCGAACCTAAGTAGGAAATAACAAGGAAATTATCAACTAACCAAGCGCGAGCTTCCAGCTTGTTTCATGACCGAGTCAGCCTAATAATTCTCCAACTCTACTGACGGGCCAAGTTATCAATTCTACTAACATTGAGTACACATACTGATTTTCAGTTTCAGGGGTACTTTCGTAATTTCAAAACCCACAAATGAATAGATGGGGTCCACAATCCACATCATGATTCAAGGAGGACAATTTATCTGGACGACGACGCGAGATCACTAACGCTTCAACAGGCTCCACCCTTATACTCACCCACGCTGCACTCCACCATACGCGATCACTACGCTTAAAAAGCGACCCATCGCACCACTTCCGCCAAAAATACCACGCCTATCATTGCATCCGTTGGGGCTTTAACGAATTCAGAATTTACCCACACACATTTTCACCTTCTGAAACCCCCAAAATCTTCTTTATTTTATTTATACACAAACACCCAAATCGTATTTCAATTACACTTTCCCTAAGCTTCTTCAACATTTCCAATCTCTTTCCTTTCATTCTCTATTTTCTTTCATCTTTTCTACAAATACCGTGTGAAGAGAAAGTCACAAAACATGCTTCTCAAAGCTCTGGCATCCCTTGACGCTATTATTGTCATTCAACCGCATCGTTGTAGCAAGCCAAGTAATTGAAGATTCACGCGCTGGTAATTAAATCTACCTTTCATTAAACTAACTGATCTCACAAACGAACGCGTTTATTTTGACGTATGGTCGCAAGTAATTCCTTTAAAATGTCGATCATATACGCTTTATTTAAAACGCGAAATGATATAAGCTGGGATTTTTTTCAAATCTTTAGTGATGTGCCTTGCCATTCGTCAATTTTGCCATTCAAAATGTTGGATTGGGCCATTATGGGAAACTCTGTCTAAGATGGACTGTTCAGAGTCATTATTTTAGAGGCCTTAGTTTGTTAAGCCCACTAACTTGTACAGTATTGGGCCATATTGGGCAACTGTCTAATTTATTTTGTCTAATCTATTTATTTATTGATAAGAAAAAGAAAAGACATGAATTGGGATTGAATTGATGATAAAATAGAATTTTAGGTTGTGAACAATGATTTGATTGATATATAAAACAATAAACAATTAAAATATCTCATAGTCAAATCAAATCATTTAATTAAATGGATCCACTTGTGCATGAACCATTCATTTGATCTTTCCAAATGTTCTTCGTGTTCAACTAAGTTTAGCTTCATCAAGAGTTCCTTTGGCTTAATTGATTATTACTGTGTTTTGTTTATGTGTACTTCGTAGAGGAATTAAAGGGACGAGGGAGACAATTGTTCTCCTTAAAATTTAAAATAAAATAAATCATTTATTAATTCAAATTTAAGTTTCTCGATCCCTTAAATTTTTATATTTTTCTTCATTTGTCTAATAAGAGTATTAATTAATTCGCCTCCTTATATATAATTCATGTTCTACCACGACTAATGATATATCTTAATATTATTTAACAATTTTTTTACCTTTGTCATCTTGTGTTGTGCTAGAATAACGACATAATATGCCCTCATTTTTAACAAAAATCTCCACGTTTACCTTTCATGTTATTGTATCTTAGTATTACAATTTTTTCACATTATTGAATATAGTTCTAGTTGCCAACTTGCCATTGGGGCAATTATTCTCAAGTATATGTGCAAATCAAGTTAATTTTAAGACCACACTCTTTAACAGCTAGAATCTTTGTGCAATCAGAAGACAACAGCGGCATTGTGCAAAAGATAGGATCATCAAGGTTTTGATTGAAATCTTAGTTTAGTACTCAACTTGTAACGTTTCATTTTCACAGTATATAGTCACACTTTGCTGATAATGATATGTAAGTCCCCAAAGGGGTATACTGTTAGTACAAGCGAAAAGGATTCATAACCAAGTTAATGGATCGTCACGCCACCATTTTTTTGGTTTAACCGCTTCTCTAACTATTTTTTTCGTTTTTATTTGAATGATCTAACATAAAAATCTTAATTGTCAATATGTGGTACTTTAGCATAGTACTCATTCGTAATCGATTGATTGATTAAATAAGCTAATAAACACTAAATTTCTTCAGGCAATGTGTGAACAATAATATTACGGAGTATTATTTATAAGTCTTTGAGTGTTCAAATTCCGGTTGTTATGTGGGTATTGTCGATCACCAAATAGAATATACTGCTCACAAATTAAATTGCTAAGGATACAAATTAATTGCTCGACTTTTTTGCCTTCGAAGTCGTGTATCACACTTTATATATGGACACTCTTTATTACATTTAATTAATATTACATACATAAATATGATATTCAATAGAAGTATTAAGTTTTAGATTTATAAACATAAATATGATACTACTTTTCATGATTTTAACCACGAAAGTGTAACAATATAATGAAATATAATAGTCGATCCAATCTTATTTTCCACCGTCAGAGCAGCAAGCTACACTCAGTCATGGATTCAAATGTTATGAAAAATGAATTACTATCTCCATCCCATTCACTTTTGACTTTTTCACTTTTCATACACTTCGATCGCAAATATTTTTATTCATATGAGAATATTTATGAAAATATATCAATAAAAAAATAAAATTAAAAATTTTACCATTGATATATTTTTTGTTCAAATTATTATAAAACACGTAAACAAATATCTACAACAAAGCTCAACCATGAAAGTTTAAAAAATCAAAGTTTAACAATCTTCATGATAAGTAATTATTTGATATTGTATTATTGTCGAAAGGAGCGTGTCTTTTTGTCAACATTTCGCAGTATAATAGAAATTAAATACTCTCTCCGTTATTAAAAGATTATCCATTTTTGATTTTTTACGCTTGAATTTTGACCCAGATATTTTTTGTTTGTGTTTTGCACATTTTATGATAAATATAACAATAAAATACATTTTCAAGCAAAGTTCTTTCCATTAATATATTTTCATAAATTATACAATATAAATAAAAATATTTACGATCAAAGCTCACTATTAAAAGTCAAAAGTGAACAATCTTTTAGGAACGGAAGAGTACAACCCATTATTTCATTGTTGCGATTATATTTATATATTATCATGGACTAGTTGAGTATACACTAACCAAATTAATTGAATGCTCTTAACAAAGGGAACATCACATGAACTTTCGTCTAGTAGCTAGAAAGATTGTCTAGAGAAAGGAAAAGCTTAATTTGAATAAACATGACCCTTTTACTTGATTTGTATGTTAAATTCCGTATTAGTTACGTATTACTTCCATTCAATGGTCAAAACACGAAGTAAATTGTTGATTTTTCCTTCTTATTAGATTGTTTGATTAACAAATATAACAGTACGTACTAATGGTACTATATTTTATGAGTGTTGGTGATGATTTCTGCTTTAGTCTGTTTAAACTTTGAAGTCCAAGTTGTGCATTGTAGAATATCATAGAACTTTGGGGAGAATAAATCCAACTATTTTACTTAACTAAGAAATGACTATTTAAAAAACAAAAATGATAACTAGAGCATCCACTAATTAAAAGAAAAATGTTAGTCTCTGATGAATTGAGACACGTTCCATGATTAACTTCTTCATGATATTCCAGCATAGGGATCTCAAAAGACCGTTAGTATGATGGCTTTACATTTTTACAACGTCCACTAAACTTGTTAAACATCATTTATTGTTCGAAAGATTGTCACTTTGCATTCAGTTATTATGTAATCTTATTATTATTATTTTTTGATAATTTTTTAACAATTATTACTTTTTTTTATGTAATCTTATTGTTAGAATAGGTGCATGCTTGTAGTCTATAATTGTACTCATCATAAGTAAAAACATCAATATTGATAAATACTCCTTTCATTCCTAAAAGCACTGATAGAACTTGAACCGAAATTAAAGAGGGGTCAAAATAAAGCATTAAATCTATTTAAATGAATCTTTTATTATTATTGAGGGGGCTAATTGTTATCTTTTGCCTAGAATTACTTATATTTGAACAATACACTCTATAATTTTCAAAATTTAGGAGGGATCGTTGCCCCCCTTAGTCTCTTCTAACCTCCACCACTACCTAAAAGAATGTTTATGTGTCAATTTAAGATCTCAAAATTTATTAATATTGATCACTAAAAAGTGAAACTTGATAATAATGAATCGAAGGCCTGAGCTACCACGTAGAGAAATGCTTAAAAAATATAAATAATATCAACTTAATATGAATGCCAATACTAGACATAATAGCTACATTTTATATATGTAGGAGTAGTAGGATACAGTATTCAATACATTTACTGCATCACATGACTTAATGCCCACTCGACTATTACTCTAACATAATCTTAATGGGGGCATGAAGAAAATCAACTAAACGTACCACATGAAACTCAATCATTAAAAATCATGGTACTTGAATTTTGATTAAAAAAAATATGACTTATTCTTATAACGAAAATAACTAGGGATGTTTTCTTGGCTCGCCTCGATTGGTTTTTTTCATTTTTTTTTGTGAAATCGATTCTATCGGTTTTTAAATACACAAATCATTTCGGTTCGAAATTAATTCGGTTTGAATCGGTTCGGTTGATGTCGGTTTTCATGCTTAGTCTGCTCGTTCGCCGGTTTTATAACAATAATATAATATAAAAAGCTTCCTGGATTTCAAATTAAAATACAATACACATAAATTTCTAAATCCACATACACCAACGACGAGATACTGTAGACATCTCTAACATATCGCTTTTACTACTGACATTAACTATTGTTTCAAACACATGCACTAAAATAGAGTACTCATGATTTTTAACTAGAATAGTTATAACCAAAAAATAACACAAATATAAATATTTTAAGCAAAAATATAGTGGCTACCTCGGTTCGGTTCGTTTATGCTAAAATCGAATCGATTAATTGGTTTGCCGATTTTTTTTCGCTTACCATTTCCGGTTCGGTCTTATTTTTTTCCTCAACCAAATCGGTAAAAATTTCAAGGCTCGGGTTGGATCGATTTTTTCGATTTAAACCGAATCGATAACATCCCTAAAAATAACTATTTATCATTAAAAAAAACAATTTCAATCAGTTGATAAAGAGGGGGGGAATACTTGTTTGGACAACATTTGTGTAACATTCCATATTTCGTAACTAGTACGTTAGGTGTTCAAATTATGCATAGCTGGTATATGAAAGCCAATAACAATAGGTGAAAGTGAGTGAATATTTGGCACTAGACAGGTAGTTGACCGGACAATGACATTAGATTGCCTAATTTTTCTAGCCATAAGTAATCCTAAAATAAGTAAAATAAAAGAGCAAAAATATCAACCGGTAGAGAAATTTTATGTCGTAGTGAGCTTTAAGTGGTTAGCAAGTATGCTAGCCTCACGTTATTGGAGATCTTCAACAATACATGTACGAAATGAAAATCATAAAATGGAATCTAAACACCGAAAAACAAATGAAGCCATTAATTATTGTGTAATAATTGAAAGTTTACGTGCTGTGTATAAGTTCCTATGGTTAATAATATTTGTATTGTACTGTGAATTATGTGTTTATTGATAATGAGCATTATTGTATTATTGAATAACATATACATTATTACTGAGTTATCCTAGAATAATAAGAAACATTTGTATTAATCTTAAGTATTGTTAGAATGAGTAATATGTTAAGAGTGAGTATGTGAAATTCATATTAAAATTAATTGGATATAGATGGATAAATTTTATGACCTTATCATTATAACCCTGGTCTTAATTAATTAAATAATATGAAACTAAGTTTTCTTACCGGCCTCCGTAAAGATAACCCGATTAATTCAAGCACTACATATACAGCGATACAAGGAATTTAATCGAACTTACATGATATCATGTTATCTACATGCATAGTAGCCCCTTGCTTAGTATGTACATAAAGCATGAGTATTATGCATAGTATGGAGTATATAAGAAATTGTGCTGATGCATCATATCATAAAAATCGTTTTGTTAGTTTCTATGCCTCCTTTTGTGTCTTGTAGTTTAAAAAACCGTACACTGTGATTTGTTAATATTATGAATAATTATGATCAAATAATATCAAGCATAATGTATACTGTATTATTTAAGTATAAAGTATAAACCACGGAAGGAAACAAATGAAGTAAACAACAATTAACCAAAGCCAAAACTGTACAAGAAGAAAAAAGAATATTCGTTTTCATGCTTCACTGATAATTATATTTCACGTTAGAGATCGAATTATATATATTTTTATCGTAATGTTCCACATATTGGTTAATACATATAATAAAAAATAATTAAAATTAAGATTTTTGGCCGTAATACTAAATTAAAATATGTTGAGAAGTGAGAAGTACAAAATTTATTGTCCAAAAAATGGTAGTCCAAACTATTGAACTGTGACAAATCTAAAAAAGAAAATAAATGGCGTAGGCATACCAGTAACTTTTTTTTTTAAAAGAATCAATTTTCCCCCAAAAATATCTAAGTCAGCCCTCAATAGTCAATTTCTCCTCTGTCTGAAACGGTCAGCTGCCCAATCCATTACCGGGCAGGTCCAACCTCTCCCCCTCCTCTTCAACCCCCCCATCCACTAGTCTCCATTTATACACCATATCTATCAATATAACTAACCCCTACCTCTAATTCTCCACTACCCCCCAGGAGGAGGAGCATTCTCAATCACCTCTATAGTTTAATATCATTTGAGATATTTTTTCAAGAAAATGGGGCAGGGGTTGAGTTGCAGAACAAGTCAAGAGGATGGATTGTTTAGTTCAGTGCAGAATGGTGACTTGGAATTAGTTGAAGCTGTGTTACAAAGGGATCCAAGTATTCTTCGTCACACTACAGTTTATGATCGCCAATCTGCTTTACATATTGCTGCTGCTAATGGGCAGATCGAGGTTAAAATTTTTTTTTTTTATTGAAATAATTTTTATTAGTTGTAGCAAAGATGGAGTCTTTTTGTAATTTGAATTGATGGGTTATAGTTATTTTCTTCATTTTGGAGTGAAGATGAAGGCTTTTTGTAATTTAAATTGATGGGTTATAGTTCTTTTCTTCATTTATTTGTTTTTTGGAGTGAAGATGGAGTCTTTTTGTAATTTGAATTGATGAGTTATAGTTCTTTTCTTCATTCTTTGTTGTTTGGAGTTAAGATGAAGTCTTTTTGTAATTTGAATGATGAGTTAATAGTTCTTATCTTCATTATTTGTTGTTTGGAGTTAAGATGAAGTCTTTTTTGTAATTTGAATCGGTGATTTATAGTTATTTTCTTCATTTTTTGTTTTTTTTGGAGTAAAGATGGAGTCTTATTGTAATTTGAATTGATCGGCTGTTTATATTTTATGGAATTAGGTTCTTTCATTGCTTTTGAATCGATCTGATAGTCCTGATTTGGTCAATCGCTACAAACAAGTAAGTATTTTACTTCCTTTTTGTGCTTTTAATGAAAGTATGGATTTTCATGGTTTCTTTATGTTTTGATTTGAATGTGATTACATTCCCATATGGATAACTTATTCCTACTATTTTGATTTTTGTCATTTGTTGTTAGATTTGATGTATTTCATGTATGCATGTGTGTTTTTGCAGACTCCATTGATGTTGGCTGCAATGCATGGGAAGATCTCCTGTGTGGAAAAGCTCATTGAAGCTGGGGCTAATGTATGCACTCTGTTTCTCTCCCTCTTTTATTCTTCATGATATGATAGGGAATGGTTTAAGCTGATCTTGAAGTTTTTTTTGTCAGATTTTGATGTTTGATTCGGTTAATGGAAGAACCTGCTTACATTATGCTGCTTATTATGGACATTCCGATTGTCTTGCAACAATTCTATCTGCAGCTCGTACTTCCCATATTGCGGCGTCATGGTATACTCTTTAATTGAAAATAAAACTAATATGCAAATTCAATTGGTTTCATTTTTCTGTTTGTGATTGTATTTTGTTAATTTTTATTTGTTTTGTTATTATTTGATTGTTTTAGGGGATTTTCTAGATTTGTGAATATTAGAGATGGTAAAGGAGCAACCCCATTGCACTTGGCATCTCGTCAAAAGTGGTCTCAATGTGTTCATATTTTGCTAGATAGTGGAGCCCTTGTTTGTGCTTCCACCGGTGGATATGGGTAATATATGTTAAACAACACACATTCTTGAATTTATATTTTGATTTTGAACGTATATATATGGCGCTATGGGTACTTAAGCTAAATAAAACTATCTTGAGATGATATGTGGTTTTTTAAACTAATATTCCTGGAATCCTGGCACTCACAGATTTTCAGGAAGCACTCCCCTTCATTTGGCTGCAAGAGGTGGATCTCTTGACTGCATCCGTGAATTGTTGGCCTGGGGGGCAGACCGTCTTCAAAGAGATGCATCAGGGTAACTATTAGATCTTTTTCAATTGGTTAGATTTGTCAAACTTATTAAATTGGTTCATCTTTGTCATTAAGACCTTTAATTATTCAGAATAAATGAAGTTCTTCTTTTAGATAGTGTGTCATATTGCAGCCACCACTTTGCATTTGTTAACCATCAATGTCTGGACACATTTTTTCCTACTTATTTGTCTGGACTATATTTGCATTTGGGGACATTTCATTATATCGATCTTAGAGTTAATTCCTCAACCAAGGGTAGTTGAGGATTTTGCTTCATACTTAATAACTGCAACATAATGCTTCTTCCACTTGATCTACTTGAAATGCTTATGTCATAGATATTGCAAATGAAGCTGAAAATTAGCTGGAATTAATGTAAAATGTTTTTCTGTCTAGAATGGCTCCAAGTTATTTCCAATCAACAAAAATATTGTGGTAGTGAGAATTCTAATTTTATTTTTTTAATCTCTTCAGGAGAATACCATACACAGTTGCCTTGAGGCACCATCATGGAGATTGTGCAGCCTTGCTTAACCCTTCGGCTGCAGAACCTCTTGTTTGGCCATCTCCTTTGAAATTTATTAGTGAGCTCAACCCAGAAGCAAAAGCGTTGTTAGAACATGCACTAATGGAGGCAAATAAGGAGAGGGAAAAGAACATCTTGAAAGGGACTGTTTATCCTCTATCTCCAGCACATTCCTACTCTGACGATGATGACAATGTCTCCGAGGTAATAATCTATACCTTCTTAGAATTTAGTCCAAATTTGGTTTACCGTAGTTTTATACCATATACTATTACCTTTGTTCCTTTTTGTTTCTTTCTTTTTGGTACTTACTATTCTGTTTTTCTCTTTCTGTTGGTAATTTGGTAGTTTATCAACTAGTGAATAAGTGTACAAAATTTTCTAAATTAGTCTCTTATGTTGTTACTAGTAAATGATGATGTAGTTATGATTTGGTATTGACTGGGAGCATAATTCTATGCCAGGCCAGTGAAACAGAGCTGTGTTGCATATGCTTTGACCAAGTCTGCACAATTGAAGTCCAAGATTGTGGCCACCAGATGTGTGCACAGTGCACACTATCTTTGTGTTGCCATAATAAACCAAGTCCAACTTCTACATGCCCAACAGCCCCCCTTTGTCCATTTTGCAGAAGCAGCATTGTTCACTTGGTTGTTGCCAAGGTCAAAACCTCAGGGGATGCTAACGTTGAAATTAATACCTCAAAACCGAGAAAGTCCAGGAGATCTCGAAACTTCAGTGAAGGCAGTAGCAGCTTCAAGGGTTTATCAGTAGGCTCATTTGGCAAATCAAATGCCCGCGGATCAGGTAGAATTATTCCCGAAAATGAATGGATCGATAAGCCATTGAGCCTCGAAGCATAGGAAAATTTATCACCAGGAGTACCCCCGTTGGCTAGAAAAACGCTGTTGAGCCCCACATGCCACATCTACTTGGTATATATTCATAAATTTGCAGTTTTGGAAAATAAGAAAAGTAAATCAATTTGATGATTGAGGTTTGGCTTGTGAGTTAATGTTTTTGTCAGTGACATTGTTGTAAAATTAAGTGTCTTAAGCTTGAAGAAGACATGCATTGGGGACCTGTTAGTTACTTAAATAGGACTATTATAAATTCTTTAAACCTCCATCCTTTCTAGATTGATATGCAAAATCCTTATTAAGGAATGTAAAATATAGTGCAATATTTGGAAGTGTCAAGCTAGAGTTGTCCCATTTGAAGCTCAACCATTGTCCCAAAAACTTCCTTATTACTTGGATTGAAAGCAGCTTGGGATTGATTATGAGATGCATAATTCTTGAATTCAATGTATTGTACTCCCTCGATCTTTATTATTTGTCGCTTAATCATTTTTTATTTTATTTAAATTATTTGTCGCTTAACTTATTTTACACCTTATTTTGTCTAATTTACCCTTAATTAATCAAACCAAATATATTTTTCATAAATACATTTTCATAAATTTTTCAATTTTAAGAGTATTTTAATTAATATGTAATCATTTCCTTCCATTATATTATGTGTAATTAAATTGAAAAAATTAATGAATGATAAGTTATAAAAATAAAAAATGAGCTTTTAGATCATTAATTATTATTAAATGAAATCTAAAATTATCAACTGTCCACTATTTTAAAAATAATAAAAAGTGACAAATAATAAGGATTGGAGGAAATATTATATACTCCATATGGCCATGTACTATTGTTTCATTGTTGGGGATCAATGGGGGAAAAGGAGTGCAATCAGCAATGGGTAGCAAAGAATCTAGTGCAACGATGCTCCTATCATATCATTGGTTAAATTATGAATATTTTGGAGGTATTTTCTTACATAGGAGTCAATGTACCCATTTTTGGGACTTGAAACATGACTTGCTATGATTTTGCCTTACGATATGATAATATACGACTACGTATTAATAAAAGAGCCATCCAACTATCTAAGCATGTTTATAAAAAATATGGAGTATAAAAAAGCCATGCAAGCATGTGTTTTATTGTTTGTGTATGTTCAAGTTAGTTTTAGCTAGATTATATATATATATAAAAAAGAGTTAGTTTTAGCTAGATTGCTTGAAGAAAGAAAAATTAAGTAGTGATTTGATAATTCAATACTACCTTTATCTCAATCTGAGTAGCTTTAGAAAATGCTTATATAGATATGGATGAGGTAAATGATGGTGATATCCCTAAGTCTATTATACTCTTATTGTCTCCTTCTTTATCATATTAGTTACAAGAACCGTATGATGTGGAACTCTAAATATAGACAACAGAATAATGAACATAAATTAATCTATGCTTAAAAATAGGAATATATACAAGAAATAGAGAGTAAATAATTTTTATTTTAATTATACAACTATTACCATTAGATAATTGAACTTCAACCATTTTGATTTTAAAACTTTGATATGTTTGGTCCAATCAAGGTTATATATACACCCTCCGCTTCAATAAAAGTAATTGACGTTTATTTTTTTTTAAAGTTAATTTTGGTATGATTATTAATTATTTATTATTTTAAAAATATATAAAATTTATAAAAATTTGGTCGTTTTTAAAATATTTTCTTAATATTAATTTTTTTAACCATATAATTAAAGAATATAGTGAGATTAAAGATTTATACCAGTATGTAATAAAGTCAGTGTATTTTGATTGGAGGCATGTGTATTAATTAGAGAGTAGAAAGTTTATTCATTTCGATCATAAACTTAAACTATCCAATTTTGTATGGAGGGGATATTTTTTTTATGTTTTCTACTCTATTTCTAGAGGAATGACCTTACAAAAGAGATTTAAAAAAATGATTTATGTATCATTGTAAATTTGTAAGGCCAACATAAGTCTTGAGATCTCTATCATTTTCCCACTTGGAGTTTTTTCTATAGGAATCAGATAGGTAAAGTATCATTTTCCCACTACCTTGTACATTATCTCACCATCAATCCTGTTCTTTTGTTTAAGTCCAAGAGGTTATATGTTGACTTTTTCTCCTTTTGCTTTCATGAATTTGAGCTGCCTGGCAGTCCACGGGGGCATATAAAATTGATTTATGATACATGTTAATTTTCCTTATCATAATGATTAATGAATTGTCAAATATCTACTTGCCCAAACTAGTTGATAGCAAAATGACACAAGTTAGATAGAATTCAGTTTCTATAAAGACGTCGCTATAAGATTAATGGTATGTGACAATTATTGTAGGGTCCTTAATGAGTAAGATAAGATGAGAAGTGAAATATCTAAGTTCGTTAGATATTATTTGTGTTACAATTTAGATATATCAAATTTTATTAAATGATTAATTGAGGTATTATGGTCAGTTTGTATGATATAATACTTAGATTTAGTGTGTTGGTTTTATTTCAACTTATTAAATGTTTATGTTAAATAAATCATGTCAGATTCGAACCAATATCATTCAACGTAATTTTTTAATTGGTTTAGTTTATGGATATAATCACGAACTTAAATGGACATAATATAGTTAACACAATATTTGTTTATATGAAAATGGCACTGCCTATATATAAAAGTTGAAAAGTAATCATATGCTTCCACCAAATAAAAATACAAAATATTTGGATGAACTTATAGTAATTGATAAATATTTACAATTTTCAATTGTAAGTTAGCGGGAGATAATTTCAATATGTACTTTCAAATAATATGTAATTTTTCCAATTGCAATTTAATTTTGCACTCAGCAAGAACATCATGAGAGGTGCAATTTGATTTTTGTGGCTTAGTCATTTGGGCCTTGGAAATATATGCACCCTTCAAGGGTAAAATATAAATCGAGCATATGGTATGTTTGTTCCAATTTTTAATTAATTTGAGTTTCGTTTGGTGAATGAAAAATGTTAAATATTCAAATTTCAAAAAGTATAAGATAATAATCGGTATGTTATATTTTTGTATATTGAAAATTATAAGTTTTGATATTGTGATTCGGTATGCAATAATTTTATGTTCGTTTTAAGATTTTTGAATTTATATTTTTAATATTTTGATTCCACGTATAAATCGGTTGTGTTGATTTCGGTTTCTTGTTAATTTTGCGTATGTTAGATTATTAAAATTAATGTTAATTATTAAAATTAATGTTAATTTATTAAATTGAGATAATGTCGACAATTTATACAAGGCCATTTTATTTTCTCAATTTGTAATACAATGCAAATCTAACGTGTGGTCCATTTGTTCGTTATAGAAACCAACTCGTGGCGTGTTTGTCCATTAAACAAAATAAAACTTGCTTGAAAGCATTTGTTGTTGTACCAACCAACAAATGCAGCTTGTGTTCGTTATATAACCAACCCTACGTTTGGTGCGTTCGGTGATTAAATATTTGTGTACTCCGATTTTACGCTTATATTGCAGTACCTTCATGCGTTCGGGTTCTGTAAAAAATGATTTTCTTTATATTACGAGACGAAGCAGTGTGAACAGAATGATTTCAGCCATGCTAAAATGGATTCGACTATGGGTAATATGGAAAGAATTTTGTATCTTGGAAATGAGGGTCTTGGAATTAGTTTTTAGCCTGAATCATGTGGGATCTTACCTCAACTTGATGGTCAATTATGATTTAGCTCCGTCAGCACATATTGAAAAAAAGGGATGGTGGGTGTGTTTTTGAAGAAAAAAAAAAACCATATTGAGAAAAGAAATAGAATGTCATTGAACTCTCCTTGAATATTAAATAAGTACGGTTCATGTAGTCATCTGTTGAAGTTTATTAACATGATTATTCTTTGTTTTAATCATCCACATTTAATTCTTTCTTTCTTTTTGGTAATCGTATGTCAACCTGAGAAATATGGATACTTTCCAAAGGTCATGCAGGCGGTTATTATATGTGATGTGAATGAGCAAAATCCATTGAAACTACTAATCAATAAACAATAAACAAGTAGGAATAAAAACGACAAACAGATGAGCCATCAGGAAAAATTCATAAGAGTACATGCAAGAGTGTATATTTGCAATGAAAAGGACAACCGCAATATGTATGACTGATTGTCACAAATATTAAGAGACAATGCAAAGTCTCATTACATCAGACGGTCTTAAATTTAACAATGGGGCCAATTCTTACTTTCGTACATTATTTTATTATTATTGAATATACATTCAAACTCTACTAGTATTAGGCGCAGTTAATTGTCTGGAAATTTATTATAAAAAAAAAAATTATAGTTTTTTTTGGGCAGTGAACTAAAGGCACTTATGTTATGATTTTAGTGTACATGGCACTTGTATTTAGTGCACACTGAACTTATAAATACTTATCTTTTTTTAGTGTCATCTTGTTTGCAGACTCATGCTAACAATTTTGCATTCTTGGAAATGGTATATTCTGCTTAAAATACGCGTTGAGTCCTGATAAAATGACTATTTTGTCCACACAACACTAAAGTATAAGTTATTGAAATGACTATTTTGCCTCCCCTATTTGCAGAGTATAGTAGTTAGGAAGTTTCATTAGGAGCAAAATTGTCATTTCACTAAAGATAATATAATGTTGTCTCCTTCCTGCACGCCTATTTCCGATTTGTAGCTTGTTTGATTTTCATGTACTTGTCAAAATCCTACTACGTTTGAAATGGGGGGTGGGGAAATTGTGAGTAGGGGTAGGGGGTGGAGGCTGGTAGAGTGGGGAGGCAATGACATCTGTTTTTAGTGAAATGTCGATTTTGCGTAATGAAGCTTGCAACTACATGCTTGCAAATGGGGGGAGGGGCAAAAATGGTCATTTCACATCTATCTTTTTAGTGTTAGGGACAAAATAGTCATTTCTTGTGAGCAATGTGTATTTTAGGGTAATATAGTCATTTCACTAATGAAAATTAGGTGTATAGAATTCGAGTGCACGCTAAAAATGTATAGGCTGCGCAGAGGAAGTTTGAGGGTGTCTTGGAATCACCCAAAAATAGTCTGAGGGCCAGCATGAAGCCCAAATCGTAGATGCGAGCGCTTTTCGGTATGGCGCTTCTTTTTTTTATATAGTGTATGAAAGTTAAATAACACAATTGTGAAATCGATTCTTTGGGCAGCGTTGTTAGACATTGTCAGTAACATTGATTAATGATTACAAATATGTGACAGTAAAACTGAAATAAATAGTCACGAAATTAAAAGGCATAAAATTAGCAGTTAGGTGCGATGTAACACGCACAAGTGCAGGCGGTTGCCTGGCTGAAGAGTCTCTTGAGATATTCTGAATAATGACTTTATCTTCGCCGAGCGGTTGCCATTCGACTCCAAACTAAGCAGTCTGGCTACTTCCTTAACATCCATAGCCTTATTTCGGTGTTCTGATGAAAACTCTGATGATTGTTATATAACGTAGTGTCGCCATGATCGTATATTCGATTAGAAGTTTAGAGGGTGCTTACAACTTGGCATTCAGCTCTGTGAAGAAATATCTTTCTACCGAATCATTTAGCTTCGCTCTTGTAGTAGAATAAAGAATTATTATATATCACGGTGGTGAATCATTTAGATCTATGAGCTGACAACTTTATATAGGATTAGGCGCACAAATATATATGAAAATGTCACTCAATAAGCAATCTTTCAATATATGCAATCCCCAAATGTTCGTACTTATATTTCGAGGATTATTACAATATAGTCTTGTATTTGAGAAATCTTTCAGCAAAATCAGGAAAATATCTCTTAGGAACTTACTAAAATCGTGATCTAGAAAATAAAGTATTAAACGATGGCTTGAAGCTGTCGTATTATTTTGATAGTTGGTTTAACAACTAGTGGCTATTGATTTCTTTTTCTTATGATAAAATAGTATGCGGCAGCTTGGCGGTGTATATAAATTAGTGAAACATAAAACTAAAAATGCATATTATTGTTTCTAATTAAAATTCATGGTTAAAAGAGATAATAAAGAATAGATATACATGTTGCACAATAATAAAATACACATAGAAGCTTGATAAAAAAAAAGATAAAGAAAATACAGACAATTAATTTTGACATGCTTGCTTCAATCAATAATAAATAGTAGCTTCTTGAAATTAGTTAAAAATTGATTTAATAAAAATTACCTATAAACCAAAAACAAATCGAAAAGCAATAATAGGTAATTACCTTTAGTAGGACTATTGTTTTCTTTCCGACAAATGCTAAAGTGAAAAAGCAGAAGTTAAAAAAAGGCTGGAAGTTTAGGATTAGTTGTAAGAAATAGAGTCAGTTATAAAAAAATTGAAAATGAACGTGGGGCTTCAACTCAAGAACATGGGGCTTCAAGTAGCAACCGTTTTATATATGGGGTAGATTTGAATATTTCTTGTTCTTTATTTATTTTTAATTTAATTAAATATAGTAAAAATATAAATTTAATTAAATGAAAATATGTTTTAAGAAAATTATAATTATTTATAATATTAATAAATAATCAATATTAAAAATTATGAGAGATAAATAATCAACATTAAAAATGTGGTGTATATATTATTGAGTTGGAATATTGGAATAGATTGTGGGGCCCAAAAGGACATCAATAATACTCTATTGGAAAATGTATATGTTTGTGTTTGTTATTTGATTATGTGGAAAAGAGAAGATGTGATATGGAAGAGAATAGTGAAATGTAATCTTACGTCCCGGTAAAATGTGTGTGTGTGATATGTTTGATATGATTTGATTAGTGCTTTTCATCTGTCAGAGATGCATCTTACTTTCGGGCTGTCACCATAAAATTTCACGATGTTAAAGCGTCTTGTGCAGGGGAATAGTCCCAGGATGGGTGACCAGTTTAGGAAGTTTCGGTGAAGCGCGTGGTGAGGACAAAAGCGATGTTGGAAAGGCTTCGTGGTGGTTTGTGAGGCCAGTCCGTCCGTCGATAATGTCTTGACGCAGTGTAGGGTAGGTGATTCTAGATGAGTATCGGAAACTGGCCAGGTCGGGATTTGTGGGGCCCAAGTGTTATACGGTATGAAGTGCGGGCAGCACTCTTGAGGCCGTGAGGCCACCTACAGAGATCTCGCTGGCGGATAGATGCAGTCTTGGATGTGTTGTGGCTCAGCAGGGGCGTTGAGTATTTAAGTGGGGAGGTTGTAATGCGGCCCATGAAAAATGTGTGTGTGTGTGTGTGTGATATGATTTGATTGATCTTTTCATGCCGTCAAGATGGATCTTGCTTCGGGCTAAATACCGTAGGCTTCCGATGTTAAGCGTCGCTTTGACACGGGGTAGTCCCAGGATGGGTGGCCGCTGGGAAGTTTCGGTGGCGTGAGTGAGACAAGCGTGGTGGAAAGGCTGGTGGTGGTTTATGGGGGTAAGTCCATCAAATCGATAATGTCACCCAGGCCGGTGAGTGGGGCCGGGGCGTTACGTGAAATAAATAAAACTATTCTGCATGGTATAAGATTCAATATAACAGAGTGCATGGTTACTTTTGAGATAATTGCACAAATAGTCCTTGGAGTTTGGTAAAAAACAAAACTTAGTCCTTAGAGTTTGTGTTGGTGCACTGGTAGTCCTTGAAGTTTCAAATATGTTGCAAAAATTTTGACTCGAAAGGATCAGAACCTATTATCGGTGGTCGGTTCGAATTGTCGGCAAAAAAAATTGGATGAGGACCCGAGCAGGTAAGCCTCTGAGGGTGAATCTGGTCTCCGTTTTTGGTCCAATTACGGGTGGGTTTCATGGTACTAAAAAAATTGGATATTTCGTTTCGGATTTCTTGATATTTCGGTCTGGATTTGGGGTATTTCGGTTCGAAATTAGAATATTTTTGTGATATAGCAAAAATTCACGTATTTATCGGATTATCGATCAGGTTTCGTTCGGTATCGACAAAAAATTATACTCGGGACATGACTTATAACGGTGAATATTCGTCGAGGCGATTTTCACGGTACGGGTGGTTTCGATTTGTCGATCAAATAATAACAACAATAATATGGAACACAGGGACTCTTAGTGTACGATGCAAACTTTAGAAATTTGTTTGTGCAACTAATATATAATTATAAGGGTATCATTACCAACATACAAATGGAGGATTAAGTCTTGTACCAAACTTGAGAATTATTTTGTGCTCTTATCGTTACTTTTCAACCGAACACATGCATCACTTCCTAATGTCTTTGGAATTGGCTTTTCTTGATTTTGCTTATTTCTCTTTTTTTCTTACCGCAAAAAGGCAAGAGACATTTAAAAAATGAACTGCCTAAAGCACAACCAATTGACTGCTTAGTAACGAAATCAAAAAGTTTATGTATAGATAAGAAAAAGATAAGAAAAAGGGTTAATGGTAATGGTAATGGCAATGACAATCACATATGTTTATAAGATGTTTTAGTTGATTATCTATGTTTCAAATCGTAAAAGTTATTCAATATCTTTAAAAATGTTGATCGATCACGCGTTCGTCGGGTGAGGCAATGACTTTTAGTAAAGTATTTTGTCTTTTAAACTTGTCAAGCAGGGTGTCATTAGAACTTTCAAAGATAGGTGATCGATTGGGACGGTTTAAAACATAAGTGATCGACTAAAAACATTAGGTAAACATATGTGATTGACTGTTAACATTAAGCAAATATAGGCAACCATAGCTGAGCTAATTTAGTCAATTTCATATTTAAACGTTCTTAATGATAAAAACATACATTGTAATATTTGATACTTATTTCTCCACCGATTTTGTTACTTCTGAATTTTAATTTATGACATAATTTTTGATATCGATGAATAGCAAAATTGGGCAACAAATTCTTTATCTTTGTTTTTCTCCCGTTTTGCAATACTCAAAAGCAGTCATCTTGGTTTAACTTCAAGATTAAAACCTCTCGCTTGGCGAATGTCGTGATGGAGAGATATAGAAAGCGAGAAATGGGGGGTAGAAGAAGGCATAGAAAGCAGGGTGGATTATAATTGAAAGTGTCGTTTTGTAATCATGATCATAGCCTCTAAACGATACTCAAATTAGCAAACTCTCGCACAATAGCAGTCCATGCGATCTCGCCGTGATCATCTTTAGTTTGAATTAATTCGATTGATGACTATCTTCCTAATTTCGATATGTGTGGTGCTTGGTAGGTTTGGGTAAATTGCGAATCTTTTATTTTTCTTATTTTGGTGGAGTTCAATGTTCAGTGGAAATGGGGTTTGAATTAGGAAGATGAAGATGATGATTAAGATTATTAATTTGTCGAATAAATTGCGAGCGAGATTGTAATTAAGGGGAGAAAGGAGGTGTCAAATGTTAAAAGAGAAGTATTTTGGAATTAGGTAATAATATTTAAATATTGGAAATGACTTCACATTACCTCGTATATTTACACAATATTTATTAATTCGATCGCGCATGTTTCTGATGTTTAGTCGATCCTTTTATGTTTGGCTTAATCCGTCGATCCACTTATCTTTTGAAAAAGTTCGATCGATCACCGTTTGATTAAGTGAAAACGAAAATACACTTCTTGAAAAGAGTGGCATGTTATCGTGGCCGGAATGGGTGCGACTTCGGACATTTTTAACGATAGATGATCGGCGGGGCGGTTTAGCTTGAATGTCGGTAGCTTGTCATATAAATATAGGTGATTGTCATTGGCATTAACCCTAAAAAAATTACAAAAATTTAGAAGACGAATTAAATTTTTTTTTGGAAGAATATACCGTAATATTTTATTTTCCAATAATAAACGTATATTCTTCAAAAGCTTAGAAGTGGTGAGTGTTTTCTATACCCGTGGTTCCACCACTAATGTGACTACTCACTACTAGTACACAATAATGAAGAGTACAATTAACCACCGCCTGTCCAGCAGCATTATTAGAGTGCCAGAATTCAGAACATGGAATTATAGGAGGGAGATATTCCAGGATACTACAGTCTACAGGTGAAAAAAGATGAAGATTGAAATGACAAATCATTTGCAACAATTTGAGGTAAACAATAATAATGAGTGTATTATTTTTTATTTTTTAAATTATCTTTGAGGTAAACAAATCATCTGCCTTTCACTCTGTGTTACAGTCATTAAAATAATAATGCCTGTATTATTTTTTTTTAAATTATCTTTTAAAATGAACAATATATATATATTATAATATCAACAATACAGAATGTCATACGTCATACGAAGTGTAACATATCATCGGTTCTCAACTTCTCATGTGTACATATATAATCATTTGTAGTCTAGGAATGTAATTTGACCTACTCCTTGTCAGTTTAAGCAGCACTTGGGCTCTTAACGTATTTTTGTTTTAACATTTATTTCATATATATAATTATTAAATTTAATACAATAAATATTAGTATAATTTTTAAAATATATTTTAATAAAATTTAATATTTTAATTATTTTTAAAATAAATTTTAATAATATTTTAATAATTTTTTATTTCATATATATTTTAAAAGTATATTTTTAATAGTACATATATATTTTTTGAATTTAAAAATACTAAGCCAATATTTTAATCTGATAAATAATATTATAATTTGTATTTGGAGGTCACGTATTAGGATATGATGGTTGGTTAGGAAAGTTGTAATTTGAAAAAAGCATAATTTTTGTAGGATCGTTTTCATGTCGAAGAGAAAAGTGATTAAAAGAAGGAGCTAAAAAGGTGTAAAAACTTGATTTTTTTTTATGTCCCGAATGACCTGAAGCGCAGAACACATTTATAGAGCTGAAAAATAAAAATAGTGGTATAATTTTTTTTTATTGCTTAATTATTGTGCCAAAAAATAATTTAAAAATGAGGTGAAAAAAAATTTATCAATGAACCGGCGCCACGCGTCTAGCATTGCGGCAGTCGCTGAGCTGCGGCCAGGCGTGGCGCGTGCTAGTAAACTCCACTTTTTGTTTTTTTTAATTTCGGAGCTCACATTTGGGAATAATCAGAGATGGTCAGATTAATTTTACTCCCCGATCCTACGAAGTGTTAAATTTGATGTTTATTAATCTTACGTATGAAGTAATTACCAGCTTGTCTGAGTGATCACTTACATAGCCTGGAAAATACGTAAAGCTTACCCCAGGAGAAAGAGATAAAATATCACAGATTTTCTTCAACCCTAGATCGGCCATGCAGAGGTTGGTAGCCTAGCCCCAGAGGCCATCCTTCTTCTTCCTACCATCAAATCAATCATAGAAATTTAAGTATTTTTCAATAAATAAAAGGGGGAAAAGATGGGGAGAATGTACATGTCGAGTCATTGACAACCTAGTTACTTGTTGGTTTGTGCTAGATTGATGCAATTTTGATCATTCATAGATAGACAAATGATCATAAAATTTACTGTTGTCTTTAACAGGATTAAACATTTAAAAGGCTATCTTTTCTTGTTGTACTGTAATGAAGCAACATAATCGCAGATAAATGGTATGATCACATCACCAACTTACATAATCATTGATTTATGTTCTAAAAACATAGAGGTATATACTTAGATTTTGATGATTTGTATTTTTTAAAATAATTATCTTTTAACGTAATTCATCACCTTTTTTAAAGTCACGTAGCAATCGTGTGACCTATTATTATTGGCTTCTTCGTCATTTCAATTTCATAAATATAGTACTTGTTTTAGTCATGTAAGTGATAGAAACTTGACAAAAACTCCTAAAATAGGTCTTGTGATAGACGCGAGATATAAAAAACAATCACTTACAAGTCAAAGTGAACAATAGCATAAATCGAGAACGGCTACGGTTCATTAATGTTGATTAATCTTTATGAGTACGATTTGATGTAAAAAATGAATTACAGCATCATTTAAAGTGTGATGGTACAATTAAAAAAATTCAAATAGATCTCGTCATCTGAAACATACTCCACTCCATTGCAAAAAAGTGATAATCCCAGTCAAAAAGTGATTTATTAAGTAATTATGAAATCGATAGAAAAAGTAATAAAGTTTCGCGATTTTGATATGATGTAGGATTATTAACGATTAAAAGCAGATAAGGAATGATGATAAGAAATTTTGTAAATTTCAATGCGTAAAGTTGCATTAAATAGCAATCGATTATTTTGAAGCAAAATTTTTAGGTAGATGTTTTATTTTGAGACGGAGGGAGTAATTAAGAAGGTGTTTTTAACTTTTGTAGCGAACATGCACCAAACATGCGTTGGGGCTATGGGCTAGTGGGTTGAACTTGTGGAATTAGAGACAGACCAGCCCAATTTAGCTAAAATCATTTTATCACCCTTTATTTATAGGAAGGGGATCAATTAAACAATATTTTGTACAAATTCGGCCCAACACTGTATGTAGCAATTCGCAGGCCATCCCAACATTCATTATTATTAGGAGCCCAAAATTGCAAATTCTCTCTACATATAAACCCTAATCTTTTCACCAAAAAAAAAAAATTAAATTCCCAATCTAACTACTTTGCTGCTTCAAAAAGTTGTCCCCTTAGCTTCATTTGTAGTACCTTTGTATAATATCATTTTTCAATTTTATTTATATTTATATTTTTTGTTTCTTTTTATTGATCTACTTGATTATTACTATATCTGATTTTTTCTTTCTAATTTTGCAAATTAATATTACAAAATTTGTTAATTTTTACTGTTAGGAAAATAAATTGAAAGATTTTTTTAGATGCAATTAGTATTTTTTGATAAATTAAAAAAATATAGTTGGATTTTGATTTTTTAATAGTTGAGATTTTAACTCAGTTTAACGAATTTTGTTAATTGAGTATTGGAAAAATTAATTCGCCGATATTTTTGAGATAGATGTAGTATTATTTGATAAGTGCTGAGTTTATTATTTGATTTGTAGGCGACTATGATATGTATTGATAATTATGAGTGGATCTTGAGGAAATGGTGATTATTATAGGTCGGTTTTTAATATATGTTTTTATTTACTTTTTGATTCGGTCTCTTTTAATTTCATTTCAACTTCGATTTCTAAATTCATTATTCAATTTTGATTTAGTCATTAGGATTCTGGATTTGTGATTTTAATTGATTTTTATTATGAGTCCTTAAGGAATTTTAATTGTAGAGTTTAGTATTAATTTGGATTTCTTAATTATATAGGGAATATTTGTTCACGCAATCAAGTGAATGGAATAGAAGTATTGAGTATCTTGTAAAGAATATTTATTTATGATTCTATGATTTTTTACAGAATTAAAAATATTGGTGCATCTCATGGAAATTGGTTAAATAATTATTTATTATTATGTGTCATGATTTACTTTTCATGAGTACATGTATACTCCTATTTGTGTCAACTAAGAGTAATGTTATTTTTATGCATTTTTAGATAGTTCAGTTTGTGACATGAAAACAAAAAGATGATCCATAGCTCAATTGGAAGAGCTCTCAAAAATTAATGGTACTTTTTGAGTTATAGATTTATCAGCGATTGATTATATGTTAGAATTTATTTTAATTCTTCGAATTAGGTTGAAATTGAGAAATTCGGCGAGTTTATATTTGTATGTTGTTGGAATCATTACGTTTATAGTAAGCTTAGTTTCATATTTGGTAATATTTTGAAACCCATTGTATATTATTTGACACTTTGACACCGTACTTTGTGTTCTTGAAGTGAATTATAAAATGATGCAAAGATAACCATGAACACATTCTCTTAATAGCGAAAAGAGTTTAAATCAAATTCTAGCTTGATTTTCCTTGATGACAAATCTTCAATTTTACATTTATTTTGCACAAAATAGTCATAAATCACGTTACCATATGATGATACGGTCGGTTTTAGGTGATGAGCGGGATCATGAAATCCTGAGGGTGTGCTTTGATATGCGCACTCGAAGTGTGTCTTCTGAAAACAAGGGCCAGGTTCTTAGAAGCGCTCAAGCGATCCAATCGATAGCGGATCAAAAGAGTTTCTGGTTTCGAAAAAGAAATAGTATTTGCGTATCAAAGTGAACTTACTTGATTTGGCACCGATCTTATAGTTGTTTTGAGCGGTTTCTTTGGTTGATCCTTGATGACTTCATTAAACGCCATGTAATGATTACTCGACTTCATTAAAGAGTCGTGTAATAATAATGTAATTACCTCCTTAATGGTGCCAAATGGTGTTGGAAATCGATGAGAATTGATTCGAATTTATTATTATCTTACGTTGGCCAATGATTGTGTATCGATTCATTGCAGGTTGGTTAAATGTGATTAATTGAACTTAGTGTTCACCTTGTAGTAATTGTATATTACTAGTGTGGGTTACCGTGATAATTTAAGGGGGTTATGGCGATTCTTTAGATGTTACTCGTTAATCGTTATAATAATAGTAATTGGTCAATTATTATTATTATACAAGCACTATTATACGAGCCTAGAGGCCACGCTATACGGTGACGTTAAGTTATATTTCATGCATGAAATTAAGAAGCTATAGTGAAATGTATTTCATAATTCTGAGGATTACATTTTATGTAGAATATCGATTGAACAAATAGAATCGATTAAATAATTATTTAATTGGTTCGAGTAATTAGTATTTATCAATAACTTGAAAGATTATTGATATTGACTTCATTACTATTTAATTAAGCTAATTAAATAGTTCAACTCGTCTTGACTTCATTAGTGTCTTAACGAACTAATAGAGTTAACGAGTATTAATCTTGCTTGGGTTCTTTATCGGGGCATTTTAACTAGCGCATATAAACAAACTTTAGGGTTTATGATATAATAAAGTGAAGCTTTTCATGAAAAACCTAAAATACTTTCGCCCTTGGCGAAATTTCTCCAAGAATTTTCATGGTTTTGGTTTTTTGTTCGTCAGCGTTTGCTATAAATCGGGTTGATTCGACCTCTCTGATAAGAGAAGTCAAATTCACGTTGTGAATTTAGGCGTGGAATTTTAGTGGAATTTCTTTCATTTGCTGATGTAAATTACTACTGTTAAATATGTTGTAATTATATGTATTTGTTGAATAATGTAGTAAGCCTTTAAGATTCACTTGGAATTATGGATTTGTATTTATACTCATATATCATAGTATTTTCCATCGAAATGGAGCAGTGAATACTCGAAGCGGTCTTTTTTTCCCATAGAAGTTGAATTTATCGAGCCCACAGCACTAATAGGCCACTAAGCAGCTTATTGGTTCTTAAATACTTTGATCATCCTTTGAGAACCGAATGGGGTTGGACTTCATAGGATCGGCCCATTTATTTATGGGATTATCGTATGCTCCCAGTCAACCCATTTTCGTCAGGTTGGATCGAATATGGGTAGATACATTCATTTCCATACAATGGCGCCTTAACTCCGCCTGAAGTCGAGGCGTTTTGCCTCCCGAAACGCCGTTGCCGTTTATTATCTCGTCATTTGCATGCGAATTTTTAGGCACAATCTACCGGCTCTTACGTTATCGCACAGTTTAGGGTGAAAAGACCCCGTCTTCTACATAAATTCGAGGATTCCAGACTTTTCTCAGCTTGCTTTCACGAAAATTTTCAAGCTTCACCTTACTCCCCAGAAAATTCATTCTACGACTCCCGGCTGCATTCTTAGCACTGACGTACGCTCAGAAGATGCATCACTCCCACAGAGAGTAATACAGAGATGAAATACGAGATACCCTCTCCGTCTCCCTGCCGGGTGGGCAAGCCCTCTCACGATAGGGCCATATACGAAGTTCTTTCTCCTTTGCTTGATCGAGAGGGTCATGCGGAGGATAGCTTGACACAGTGCTTGGTCTCGGGCACCACTTGAGGGTTTTACCGGTTGTGGATATAGGTAATGCCTCGTTTGAACTATGTATTCCTCACTTTTTTTGCTCACATACAGTTTTTGATTCTCAGTTGTCTTACTCGCTTTCCCGGTGACCTCTGCTTCTCGGGCGCAGGGATGGTCGCTGCTACTATCTGGCGAGACCAGCACTCACTGAAACAACTTTACGGGAGTGCGCCGAGGGGAGGTCCATGGAGGCTAAGCTGGAGCGGCTCGTGCTCAGTCGGCTCTAACTATCCACAGGATTTGGCCTTGAAGGTCAAAGTGATGAGGTTGAGGCGAGAGAGGGATCTTTGCCGACTTGACCTGACATTTCCCGTCGGAGAGGGAGGGCTTCCGTTGCGCTATCTACCAAGGCTGACCTCGGAAGTGCCCGATGTGTAGAGCTACGTCTATCGAGATTTGTCCTCGGTGTCAGGCTCCAGGCGCTCCTGTTCACGGGTGGAGGAATATAAGCTGACCATTACCACTGTGAGGTGGATGGGCAATCTTGTTCCTTCCCACAGAAGTCGTCCTTTCGGCCAGCCCAGAATTTGAAGGTTTTTATTATGTACCTGAGCTTTTTCCCTAGAGTTTTATTAATATATCTTCAAATTCCTCGTCTTTTTATGATTGTCTTCATTTTTTGTTGCTTGATGTTTAATTTTCAACTCCGTATTAATTAGAGCTGCTCAGGACCACTTGGGTCGGGGAAGGATCTCGACCTCTTATGGCTAGGGTCACTACATAAAAGTTTAGATTGCCCATTGTTGTTTAAATGCCCAGATCCTCCTACCGCTTGAGGCGGAGTGGGATGTGCACCTTTTAAGAGTAGAGACGTTGTACGTAGGACGTCTCGCTTTATCCGGAACTCACTCGCTTGTCGATGCAAGAGTTTGGTTCTACAGTCGATCGAGTAAGATGTACTTTCGAAACATTTTCGATAGCTTTATGTCGTCGAAGTGTGGATTGGTCTATATTAGGCGGCAGGACTCGATTGACACTACATTCATACAGACCTTTTGAATATTTAAAATTGCTTCTTATTTGAAATAAATCTTTTATTCAAAAATTAGCAAGAAAAGATACAAGAGGTGAGAACACACGTAGTATTTCCTCGTATGACGAGTTCGTGACCGCGGCATAGAGCCACTTCGGGTTTCAGTTCATCTTGTTGGTCCCTCTGATCTCTTGAGATATAGTGCTTGCGGAGATTCCGTGCTTCTTAGGTTTCCGTAGGCGGGCGCTGTGGGTGTTGCTCACGAGGGACTAGACCTCACCACCGAGGGTGGCGGCCCCAGTTAGCATTTGTAATAGGCGGCCACTTTGTCTTTGTCTTTGTGCCATCTTTCCGCCAGCCGACAACCTCTTTTCTTCGATAGATCCAAGTTGAGGCATGACCTCTGCTCGTTCGCATGTTGCTTGGATTGTAGATGCCACTGTATATGTGTTCTTGCTTTTGTTTGTGTAGCATGCTAGTAGTTATTGTTTAACTAAATTGTTGGTAGATGATGACATCATGTTAGCGATGTTTGATTATAATATATAGGGTTATAGCATATGTCGAGGGCCATTGCATTTGTGGGCATTGTTACGTCCCCGTATTGGGGATGTTCGGATCGAGTGTTTCGTATTATTCTTTAGTGTTGATTTTATGGACCTTGGTCAAATTAGGGCTTGTGTAATATGAGAAAGATGAGATTTCTTTCTTATTATTGATGTTGTTTGGACTTATGTGTACTTTGAATCTGTATTCACTTATATTTAGATGCTGCGTTCTATTGTATTTCTTTGTGAATATAAAACATCGAATCTTAAGTAGGGTAACGTTGTGGCTTGTTTAGTATTTTACTATTGACAAGCTGCTAGTTTTATATATATATATATATTCTGGTGGAGTTCTACATACGGACCGTTCGAGATTGTAATGGAGTCACATTTCGGGCGATAAGTTTCCGCAACGGCTTGGTGACCCCTCAAAACTTCGAGGTTGAGTAGTTCTTTGTAGAACATTGACCTTCTTGAGAGCTGCGTTGTTATCCTTTAGGTGGCGTGGTGGCTAGGGGATCTCGGCTGATCGTTTATTTAAATCTTGTCGAGTTTGAGTCCTTGTTTACTCGGTTGTGGGTGATTTATATTATGGATGTATTATTGAGCGCTCACTTGTTTTTTTATGTCGCTCTTATGTATCGAATATGTGATGATAGGTTAGGTTTCGTCCGCGATGATGTCCACGTGCGTGAAACTATTTCTACTTTTTCTTGCTTAAGCATTTTTTAAATCCGGTCCTTTTATTTTATATAAATCGTTGGGCGACTCGGTATCCATTTCTACTAACGAGTACAACACCGACATTTCAGGCGAATTAAATTCTGAGTTAACTTGAATAAAACTGAATCTGGTTATTATTCTTGAATAATAGAAATTTGAGTTTATTAACTTTTTTGGATTTTTGTTCATAAAGGTGTTATGATATCTGTGAAGTCTGTTGGTATAATCTAGGTTATTCTATACTCTTGAGCATAGTTTGCTAAATCGAGGCTAGTTTTTAGCTGAGTTTGTAATTAGTTCCTCAGGTATAGTGAAATCTGTTAAGTTGATCTGCCCGGGGATTAGTCCTTACACACTGTTAGGGATACCACGTTAAAATATATGTCTCTTTATTTTTCAGTACTTTGCATAATTCATTGTCTTAGTTTCGAATCTGTTTGTGCAAATTCGCTTCCGATATAACATGCTCTGCCATCCTCGTCGTGTTACTTATAACTAGTATAAAAAAATACCACTCCCTATCCCCCATATCCGGGTGCATGTATTTTCCAGACACTAAATTTTGAACATTTTATCCTTAAGCGGCGTCTTATTTATGCGTGCTAAAAAAGTAAACCAACGTACAAAGTGCGTATTCATTTCAACTTTCAACAAAACCTATATAGCTCTTTGGGTGTGATCAAATGCGACACATGTGTTGGAAATCAAAACCAACACACAGAGTGCACGTTGGATTAGTAATTGGGCAAAACGCAACGCCAGAGATGTACACCCGACCGTATATGGTATGTATTGGACTAGCAACGTCCAGCCATGCCGCGTGCCGTCAATTTGTATTTGGAAAAAATTGCGGATATTGCATGGTATGTGTGTGCGATTAATTACATTATTATTATTTTGTTATAATAAATTATTGTATTAAAGAAATTATTATTATTAGTTATTAATTAGGGATAATTCACCACGAGTTGAGAAGTCGATTTAATAAGCATGTTTGATATAACGTAGATTTGAAGTTAGTGTTAAAGTGTCAAATAATTTTTAGTTTTGTTTAAGAATTTTGTAAATGAGTTAAAATTACAAAAATAAATCGGTAAGTTTAATTTGAGAATTCTCGTTTTAATTTTATGTTAACTTTAAGAAATGTGAATATATTTTCAACGCTAAAGTTAATATTGTTGATATCATTTTATGTATTATGTTCATGTTACTAAGATTATTTTCATGTTTTTCGTTAATATATCATTGTTCTAATGTTTGTATCTCATGTTTGAATTTTAAATAATTATTTTGATTTTTTTTGTTAAAAGTTAAAGTTAATAATGTTCAAGTTAGTGTTAAAGTGTCAAATTATTTATGGTAACTATTTAAATAAATAAATTATATTGATTATTTATGTCAAACATGAAAATAGAAAACTAAGGCTCCAACAGGCACATGATGTGCTCAAATGAATAAATGCGAAGATGCAGTGTAGGCGCATTTGTCATATAGATAAATTACCTGGCGTATTCTCGTATAGATATTCAATGGCCATGTTGTGCTCGTTGGTTGTCTAAGCAGTAGTCGTTGTGTGTTGGCTTGACACGCTGATGTGGGTAATTTTAGAAAAATAGATGAGAAAAAGTACAAATGTAGTTGACTAATTAATTTTTTATATTAATTATGGTAGATTTGAAGTTGGTTATAAGTATGATGAATTTTTAACAAAATCTACAAGTTTTCATCTTCAAAATCTTAAGAATATTTAATTTCAAAGTATAATATGTTATTTTCATAAGATGTAATATGATGTTATGTTTTTTTTCGGTTTAGTCGAGCATTCATACAGCGTTGATATTGTTACTCTACGTTTGTACTTTCATACTATTTGGAATGCGGATATATTAAAACACGGTGAAGTTTCGGAATAGTCGCTTCTTTAAAAATTTAGATAAAACTAGGCCCAGCAATATAAAATTACTTTATACTCTTTACTTTAATTAATACTCCATATACGTTTGAATTTACTAACATAATATATAATTAATAATGATTAATTGATTAATAATTGATAGAACAAATTGAACAAAGATTAACAAATGTTGTCATGTACATCCATTATTAAAAAGAATAATTAAAAATCAATTAAAAATAATAACATATAATTAAGTAATACATTAATAATTGATCGAAAAAAATTGAACAATAAAACTTAACAAATCAATTTATAGATCAGCATGCGGAATTAATGTTTCGTTAAGCTGATGAGCAGCGTAGCGTCTTATTTGGATATGAATAACATATACACACACAAGAATGTTAACTTCAATCAGCGAGTATTTAGCCGTTGGATAAGAGTTTTTATAAATAATATTCGCGTGCGTTCGTTAAGAATAAAATTGTGAAATTTATGGTTAGGAAATTAGTGACTGGGAAATAGTTCTCTCCCCCATATACTCATATGCGACTGAATATAAATCTTTAATCGAAATTCAACATATGAATCCTCTCCTTACGGCTTAAACAAAGAAATAGTGCATTCTTTCTAATAACATTATTCAAATTTAATTATGAAAAAGAAAATGGTTCCAAAACGAACTTAGTCAAGGAAATAAGGAAGAAAGATAAACTAGAATCTCAAAAAATCCAATTACCAACAACCATTCAGACCATACAAGCAGAACAGACTAAAAGATCAATCACTTAAGCATCAAAACTATGCTTCATCTGAAATCAATGTTCACTTTGTGGGAGTAATTTGTTCTACTAAACCATTTTATTTTCTTTGTTTACATGTTCTTTTTCACTTGAATTGTGGCAGCGGTATTAGTTGCCAAAACTACAGAGACTTTTCTCACATGTAGTTTGCTAAAGAATCTTTTGTGCTCAGACTCCTTTATATATATATATATTGAATATATAAATTATATAGCCAGCTAGTATTACATGACCAGTTTTGCTTCTAAGTACCCTTTTAAGTGTTGAACGCCTTGAGACGATTCTTGTTGAACCACGCCTCTTATTATGCCGCCGGATTTATTAAGAGATGAAATCATTAAAATATACCTTAAATGTTCAATATCATCTGCAACATTTACTTTTGAAGGAATCTCATCAGCAATTTAGGTGGGAAAATATGTGTATAAGGTCTGCCATTATTTCTGTAGGGCAATATTGGCTCAAAATTAATGACAAAATGACAGGTTTGTTGTTAGTAATGAACCTCATCAGTTTCCAACCTTCCACCTGCATTGCATTGGCTATCCAAATATGCAAATAACAGATAACAGTTAGCAAAATGATTTTTGGATTAACCCACAAATGTGCCCTATAACTTCTTCTTCTCTTATTTTCCCGCCTCGCATAGTACTGATTTGCATTGTCAGATGTGGAACCATTATCACATCTTTCTCATTCTCTTAAAAAGATCTAGTCTTCGGTTAATCCTGGAGCCTATGACCATTCAGTGTTGCCAAGTCTCCGTTACCATTAATGCCGTCGGAGTTCTTATCCATCACAGTGTGAAGGGAGCACAATGCTAATGAAATGACAGTTCTCTAAGTTGTGCACTATGTTAGTTTCTGCAGATAGTTAAGTCCATAAAGTAGAATATGGCAGAGCATAAAACCCAATTGTTGAATAGAGTTTTATGACAGTTGAACAAAAGTATCAGAAGATTATGTTTTGTTGTGAAAGATTTCAATTTGTGAGAAACTGATACCAGCATAGTGTAACTTGTACACCTTTACACACTTCCCACCAAATACATTGCACAACTAAACATAAACCTGATTCTGGAGCTTCATCGACATGTTACAACATTGGCAAGGAAGCGCATATCAAAATTTACACCTGATTGTTCATGTGAATGGTTTTGTATTGTATTATATGTTCTATTTATTTTCTTTACAGACATGATCTCCATATTCTCCCCTCCAATGAAATAACAATGATTGAAACATCATCATGGTAGCGACGCCTATCTCCTTGTGGAATTTCGATGATTGATCATTAGTATAGGAACTTGTAATTACTGATAATATCGAGTTCTGAAGTAAAGTGAGTCCATACCAGCTTTTTTTGCTGCACGAAACAGGACTTCCTCTACTAGATGTTGTGCAGGATCTCCTTCCGGAGACCATGAGATGAAAAGTTCAACTTCAGAAACTGCTTCTTCGTTTGTGAAATACTGGTAGAGTCCATCAGATGACAGAACAAGGAACCTGTCTCTTGGCCCTAATTTGTGGTGATAGAGGGAAGGAAGACAATTGATGTATGAAGATGTTCCAACATAATCTATTCTGAACATTTCCAGAAGTGCATTGTTCCACTTTGGCTGCAGCGAAAATAATCATGAACAAACATATGTAAGCCAGTATCAAGTACTCCAAGATCAGGCATGTACAACAGGGTTTTCTCTCTATCCTAGACAGGCTCTTAGATTTCATAAAACTTCAAGTTTGTACCCAAAGTTAAATTGTTTTTTTCCCTATGACAGACGAGGAACTCCGTGCTAGATTTATCCATGTCTAGTTGAAATCTACATTCTTTCATGCACGGAAGAATAAAATACATTTTCTATTTCCTGCCAAATTCGTGAAAATCGTGTTAGTTGAAAATGCAATGTACCTGTTTGAGAAATCCAGCGCCAAAAGCTCGAGTGACCTTCAAAGAACCTTTGACGCGATCATTTACTATTGCAGCATCATCCTCTTGGTGTTCACTTCGTATTCTCTGAACTTCCTGTGACCAAAACAATACCAATTAACAAAAGCATTCAAGATTGACAAGTTCATGAAGAACAATGAAATAGTGATCAAAGCTTTACCTCTTGAATTGAGGTGCTATGATCCACACTAAGCTGAAGAGCAGTTAAAGGTGGGGTTTCAGTTGATCTCTCATCAATATCACCAGCTTCTATGTCATTAAGAGTTTCTTCATTGATCTTCTCCAAGTCTTGGCTCCAAAGATCAGGCGCTTTCTTCTGAGCCAAAACCGCCCTACTATCGCCAACATTCATCACATACACATCATCTCCCTTCATTAACATCACAAGAACACACGAACCCATCAAAGCAAGCTCAGGATTCTCCATGAGCATCAAATCAGCAATATTTAAATAAGCCTCTTCCGTTTTCTTTAAAGCCTCGGATAATGCTTTTAGAACTTCGGCGTGATTGGAACCATTATTGTTCGATTGCTCCTTTAACCTCCTATCAAGCTCTAATCTTTCCCTATCCCATTCATACCTCCACCTCCTCTGATTCTCCTCGTGTTTCTTGGCAAACCCCCTGTACTTAACCTTCGAATTCCTTCCCCTCCTTTTCCTAAACCTCGAATCAAAATTCACTTCCTGATTTGAATAAGGATAAGACTCCTGCCAAATGTTCCTCGAACAACCATCCTTAGTCCTATCTCTTGAGGTATCAACACACTCACTCTGAACTATATCCTCATCTTCGACACTTAATTTATCCACTGTATCGCTAGAACCATTAGTACTAATGGAGGAATCAACCTTATTATCATCCCATAACAAGCCTTTCAACTCCTTCTGTACAGCAACATATAAGTTTGATAACAAATAATCTGGTGCATCAGGTCCATTAAAACCATCATAAATTCCAACAAATACCCATTCATGTTCTTCAGAGACAACTACATGTACCCTATCTTCCCCTGCCTTTCCTTGAGCCCATTGAAGATTTTGAACATCTAATGATTCATCATCATAATCTAAGCTACAAGCACTGCTTAAATTCACACTACTACTAATAGTAAGTTCATTTTGTTTCTCAGAACTCATATTCCAATCACTATCCTTGATCGAAACCATGCTTTTGATTGGCGTAACAATCGAACTCTGCCCCCTTTTCATAGTCTTCGACAAAGCCCGTTGCAAAGCCCGAACAATCGACACCTTCCTCGACTTCCCCTTTAGAGCAAAACCACCGTGGGAAAAGCTCCTCTGGAACTGATCACACGCCCCCTTCTCGAGCGGGCCTGAAAAAAGTCCGCGATCAAGCGGCCCCGACATGAACCCACGCTCTATCGGCCCCGACATGAAACCTCGCTCGGACGGGGTCAGGCCCGACGAAGTCAACGGGCCCGAGTTGACCGTTGACCGTCCCGTTGACTTTCTCGGAACAAGCTGGAGAGGCACTGCAGCAAAGGAGGTGGAGCTCTGAAAGGCGGCCGATGAGTGGTCAACGCTATTATACGAGTAAAGGTCAACGAAAGACGTCGAAAGTGGCGTAGAGGTATTTGCACTAACTGATGCACCGGAGATTGATCGGAACATGGTCAACGACGAAGAAGTCAACGTTGAAGAAGCTTCTTGACTATCATCTAAGCAATTTGGGTCGGGTCTAACATAGCAAAAAGAATGACCCAAATCATCAATTGGGTCAGATATTACAAAACCACCAATATTTTTCCTCCTCTTAGCTTCTTCACCAGAGGAGCCAGTGAAGCATACTCTAATCTTCCCAACACCGTTGCCCATTTAATAAATTTGATAAAAAAAATGCAAGAAAACACAAAAAAGGAGTATATCTAAGTATTCTACTTAACAAAATTGATCCGAAATTCAAGAAAACACATAAAAGAGTATGCCTATGAGTACTAGACTTAACAAAATTGATAAAAAAAATTCAAGAAAACAACAAAAGAGGTTGTCTATAAGTACTAGACTTTGTCAAATTTATTGCGGACTAGATAAATTTGCTTAATTGTTGAGGGGTCATAATATTGGAGTTTTTGTTGGAAAATTTGACGAGAGAGAGAGAGAGAGAGAGAGAGAGAGAGGCGTTGACTTTAGAGGGGGGTGTTGAAATTGATAGGTGGAAAGGAGTTGAGTAAAACATGTTTGTTTTGGGCAATTTCTATATTTTGATTGTAGGAAGTAAATTCAGATGATGCCAAACTGATTGGGACGTTAGGGAATTGGAGCGTTGACTGCAATCAATGACCGTACCTATTCATACTGTATTAATTTATTTATCAAAACTAATAATAATGTATATTCTATTCAATTGTTTAATTCGTTTCTGGCATGCTCGAGATAAATTTTTTTATATTGATTCTGGCTTTAATTATATTATTAAAAATAATATTATGAAATTATTTTTAAAAGGCGAATCGATTATATAAATTTATATTTTTTTAGAATAAGAATAATTAATAATTGATAGTCAATTGATTTAAAAATCAGTGGCAATTAAAATTGGATTAGAGAGAGTATTAAAAGTCACACTAACAATCTTTCGAGATATTCATAGCATCACTTGGGATATTCACAGATGGATTAGTTCACAACGGATATTATGCCGATTGATCGAGTTAAGAGTTTTGTATTTTAACCCAGCTTCATGGAGTTTGTAGGTAATAGTGACCGTGAAAGGCAATCTTTAATCTTTATTGCTACTTCAGCACTTAAAGTTAAAATTTCGCCGTAATAATCGAATTCATATTCGTAAGAGGAAACTACTAGTACTTAACACTCTAATTTTTTACCAGGTAAGCTATGCCCGAAATTCATAATAATGTATACTTACTCCTACTATTTAATGAATTGTGTAACGTATCGTAGGATCAATAATATATGTACTTATAACGTAGTTGAGGTATGATTATATAGATTTATCGTTAATATATGTTGTGTTCAAGTAATTAAGTTAGGCTAGTGTATTTATACCATATATAATATTTAAGTCTCTTTATTAACGGTTATAAGTGAAATCAAATTAATGTATTTCCCATTTTACCATTTTGATGATTTATTTATTTAGTAAAACTTCTTAGTATAGTCAACGTGATGATAAACATAAAAGTAAGCTGTTATTACAAATCATATATTATGTAATAATTATCATGAAAATAAAAATTATTTGCGTCACTTATCTTATTTTACCTTGATAATTTTTTTTCATCTTATTTCTTTAGTTTTAAAAAAATTATTTTATTTTCATTATAATTCATATAAAAATAATGAAATAATTTGCTGGCAGAACAATTGTCTTGGCATTATATAGCTAGTTAATTCAGAGTATGGAAAAGTCGTAACTAGTTCATTCCGACCTAGTTAACTATTTTATTTTATTTTCATTATAATTCTAGCAAATCTACTATCATTTTGGATTAAAGGAACAATCTTGAATAGTTAGGTTCCGTATGAAAAAGTCGTAACGGGTTCATTCCGACCTAGTGTTTTGCTTATAAAAAAATTATTCCTACTATTGAATTACGTAATTTTTTTTATCTAAGTTAATTAATTGAAACACTTCTATTGGTTAAATAATATATACCTCTCTAATTATTTTTGAATGATACTCGTAATAATGGTTGCTTGTTAGTTCGAGTAAATTCATTACCTTGGCTTCGTATACAAATACAAATGTGAGTGGAGACTCCACAATTAAAGAACAAAATTATCACAAGTCTTTGAAGGTTCCGAACTTTGTCGTAATTTATGTAAAATATTGTTTGTGTCTTAATGCATTATTGAGACTATGAGGAGATTAATATAAAATAAATTGTTAGAAATGGGATGTTCGAAGTCCTATAATTCATATGAAAAATATTGTATTTATTCATCTTATTCTCAATGTAAATCTTATTATTATACTACCTCCGTTTTTTTATTCTGTTTTAGGCTAAATTTTTTGTTTCAAAATAATTACTCCGTTTAGCATAGTAAATTCTCTCTTACATTTTCTTTTAAATGTATTTATTCATCTTTTGATTACTTTTTAACTTTTTAAATTGCTCAATCGATGATGATATAATTTAATTGATTATATGTCATTATACATTTTAATATCTTTTTAACTAATTTAGCCAATGCGAATTCTTTAAAATGACATCCCGGAGAAATATAACATTTGACCAAATCAAATTTATTTAACATAGTCAAATAATGCTTCAAATATTCGTAGTATCTTATTAGTAATATCAACTAAATACAGTATCTAATATCTTATAGTGAAAATTAAATAATGGGAATATGACATACAATAAACAGAGGTGGTGGCCATTAGAAATGTGTCATAAATCATAATACAAGGACGTACTAAACCTCATGGCCTAATTTGTGATAACCAAAAGTCAAGGGACAATGGCCAATAAATGGACCTTTGAAGTATATATGTGCCTTATCATCACCGTCGGATCATACAATATTAGGATGACTATTTGACAAATCGTTACTTGTTCGTCGACACCTGTATGTCCATGAATTGCTCCATTCTAATTTTCTATTGTCAACTTGAAGTTTCCTTTGACTTTTTTATGTGTATGTCTAGTTTTCAGAGTAGGTTTGATGGATGAGTAATTTTTTATGCATGTAAGGCTGTAATAACCAGCCACGACTAATTTTTATGTAAATTACAAAGATTGATCAGTGAAGTCCAGAAATGATACTTCCTCCATCTCTTTTTTTTAAGTAATATTATTTTTGCATAAACTTTAATAAAAATTTGAATTCATCTCATAAATATAATTTTTCTTCAATTTTTCTTACTAATTTGATCAAATGAAATCCTAAAAAGTAATTTTTATTTTAGGAAAATGGTCCTTATATAAAGGGATGGAGTGAGTATATATATAGCTAGGTGTTGTACTGGTGTTGCTAGTTTCTAGAGTGGAGAAGCTAAAAGGATCATTTCAAATTGTTAGGTCCATTTCATTGTTCTAAAAAAATATTCTATCAATTATAAAAAGATTTTCAAATTTCAAATTTTAATGATTGATTATAAAATTTGAAATTCAAATGTTCTGTAAATATTGTATAATATTTTTGAATATATAAATATCAAAATATACGGAATAGTATTTTAGTTCAATCAAAGTTATTTAAGTCAATTAATACATCAAATTTTATAAATTTAATCATTGAAATCAAAGTTTCCAATCTTTTATTACTATTAAGGGAGTATGAATTACAGGAGTAAGAACATTTCAAGTTCTTATTGTTCCAATTCTTTCATGTTTCAATTTCATTTATTGAAATCTCAATAACAAGTATTCACAACAATCGATTTAGAGAGTGATGTTTTGTAATATATCAATTTTCTTCATTTATATACAACTTGAGAGAATTGGAGGGATGATAATTGAAGTGGATCTTAAGAGAGCTAATTGCGATTTGATTCCACCAAGTTGCAATTTAGTCTCGATAGTTATTATATATTGCAAATTAATTCATGAAAATTATACAAATGTTGCAGTATAACCCCCAACCAACATAAACGTTAAATTTGGATTTAAAAACATAAGTAGATGCCACGTTTGGAGACCATACTAAAAAATGTGAGCGATTTTCGGGAATTAATATGCAACAATATAACTAACATTTTTGTCAAAAGTAACCTCGATAGTATTTTGTTGTTCGAATCTAATAATGTTTCCATTAGTCAGGGGATCATGCTGCAACCACTTTCGAGGATTAACGTGTAATTGTATAACTATCTAGGATTAAACTACAATTTGGTTTTACAATTTGTGACAAAATGAATAGTTAGATCATAAATTATTAAATGACAAAAGATAATATACTCTATTAAATAGTTAGAAAACAATATGAAGTCTATCTATCTAATAATGTCATCTATCCCTTAAGCAAAGTGTGAGCTGTCCTCGAGGTTATGCTATAAGATTAAGCAAGAGGAGGTGAATTGTGGGATATATTTCAGTGATCGAAAGAAGAAACATTTTAATTCTTTAATCTGAGATTAGCGAGCATTGTGAGGCTAGAATCGCGTCTGCTGTGAAAGCCCAGAATATTGGCGTCCCCAACCTTCTTCTTTCTTTTCTAGGTTGATACATAATAAGATGGATTTATCCCTAACCGTTTCTCGACTCCCTCCTATTCACTCATCTACCTGGATTAGAATTAGGTATGCCTTCTCAGAAGTATACTCTGTAATAATTACAGTTATTGTTTTTCCTTGTATTTATTTTGTAAGGTGGGGTGGTTGAAAGGCTAATTAATGAATTACTTGTATTTATTTATTATACCTCTAGTAGTGATTTAGGTGGGCTTGAGTGCTTGACTACCAGGAACCTATCGTTTTATTGACTTTGATATCCTCATTCAAATGTCAACATTAATGAGACATCAACAAATTTTTCAAGAGAGGGTATATCCTGAAAGTCCATTTAATACAACATGATAACTGGTCAAGATGAAACTGTAACCCGGATGTCTAGAAATTGAAATATAAAGTTGAGCGGATGAAATCCAAAGTGTTTTCTTGCAAAATAGATGATTGAGCAAATGAACTCTAAAGTGTTTTCCTGCAAATAGATGATTGGATCTTAGGGATACCAAATCTTTCCTGTTTCCAGATCGATAGCAAAGTTTATAAAAAGAGTGTACTTTAGTATGTATTTGCAGTTTTATGTGTTAGAATGAACTTATTCTTACTTGTATCGAGTGTACCTTTTTATATCTCATCTCTCCTTCAATTGTGTTAATGCACGATTGATTGAGACATGTGGGTTAAGAATGTTTCTTCACGTAATTAGATCTTTCATAAGATTTCGTAATAGAAACTTATCGGTGTTAGTTTATTGAGTTATATGTTGTCGCAAATTTGATGTAGAAATTTAATGTTCGAAAATTCTTTTTGTCTTGGTCAAGCTGAATAAACATCTTATTGGTTATTTAAATACGAAGTGGATTACGTACACTAATTATTTACACATTCTCAATATTATAATAATTTTCTTAATATATGTGTGGGATTCTAAAAGGTCTTCTATTATGAAATGGAGGAAGTATTTAAGGCCATTAAATTTTAGTTTATAGCTTTAATCTGATTATTTTTTAAGAAATGAAACGACTTTCTAAGAGACGAGTCCTCAGGTGACTCGTAGGACGAGGCTGTTGAACCATTTTTAAACTTCTAGGATTTAAAAATCTTACCAAAAAGTCATTCGTAATATCATTTCATTTATTTTTCCTATATAGTGAAAAAGTAAATCTATGTTTAATCTACGAAAAAAGATCATTATTAGTAATATAAAAGTTAGAGTTAATTGTTGAAATAGTTATTATATTAGGGCCGAAATTGTGAATTGATTCTGAGAAGTTAATTTGGAATTTAATCCCTAACTTTAAGGTTGTGTTTTGATCATATTTATAAGCTGTCTTTATTAAAAGCTATGTCAAATGAGGGACTAACACTCAACCTTAAAACCACTATTAGAGACTAAATCTCAACTTTTAAACTATGTAGAATCAATTCATAATTTCGTCTCACTATTTGAGACGATTTTACCAATTAACTCATAAAAGTTATAATATGGAAATTATGTTTCATTCTATCTTTAATGATGAATGAGACCCGTGGAGAGTGACTCAATTAATAACACCAAGAGGATGTGATGATGATGATCATCAGTCATTCACAAAATATGTGAATAGTAGCATTAACCATGCTGTATTATTCTCGTTGTTGTCCCTAATAGAGATGACCAATTTTGAATTAGTTTCAGGATTAATATCAGGCTTATTTGCCATGTGATTTCTGAACCTGTACTTCTTGTCTAGACAGCTATTTAGCTATCTGTTTAATGATTATATTATCGCTTAAATCTGTGATAAAATGATTATGTTATCGCAAATTATCTGTGAAGGCAAAACGTGCGATAGTATATTATTCACTACCTTTAAAATGATTATTTTGTATACCTTAGTACAGTATATGGGGCACATTTTAAATATTTCATGGTAAAATAATACTTTCTTTTTCTTTTACTGCGTCCATTTCATTTTTCGCTTAACACTTACCTACCCCAACCCCCACCCTCCCCTAAACATTCACCAACATCCTCCCCCGCCTCGTAAACCATTGCCCCCCCACGGTCCCAAAAACTAAAACATTTCGCCTTGCTTTAATCTTAAAAACATCCCAGGAGAATTAAAAATAAGGATCCTTAAATTATATTCAGGTATACATTTTGGGCGTTTGTGATGATTGGCACTTACTGAAGCCAGATATCTGTTTCTTCTGGCTTATTGAGGCCAGAACCATAAATTAACTCTATTATTATTAGGGGATCATTATAGATGGAGGGTGATCTGTAACATTTTTCATATATATAGTGCATATATATTCATATGTTTTGTAGGAAACGATAAAGAAACGAAAATGATGGAATTAACAGCCATATAATGTTCAAAATAGACAGAATGCATTATGGATATGGAAAAGCTTGGTTGAGTTATTGAAACTTCTCAGAATCTTCAAATAAAGGAGCAAAAAATAGTCAAATTAATTAAAGGTTATTGTTGATGTGAGAATGAAATTGCATGCAAGCCATTGAGTTAACATAATCGAGATTTTGTTGACTGAAAGATGGCGTGGATTCAATAGTGGCCACCAACATTGGTCGCTATCAATGGAAGTCATGAAGCTACCCACTACAACCACTTCTCTGTCTTCATATACTGTATTAATGCATGCATTCTATCTATTTTATTTGCTCCTTCCATCCAAAAAAAAAATGTATGATTTGATTTTCAATTATCAAAATTAACTAATTTTATCATTTAAAAATTAAAAATTCAAACATTTGATGGATTGTTTACCAAATGATATGGGGAAAAATGATCATGTGGAGTTTATTTATAATATTTAAGCAGTTATGCGGAAGTAAGCAAGCCAGGCTGTCGGATGTAAATTAGTCTGGTAATGCATCTTGATTGGCGCAGGACACGTGTGTGACGAGGAGGATCGGCTTAAGCGGGCGTCACTATGTCTTATCTTTTTATAAATACTAATCTGTCCTTTGAAGTGTCATGAAATCAGTATTATCTTTTATCATCTTTGAATGCATTCTTAGCTTGCGGGAGTCGCGATTAATACGTAGTCGATTATAAACTTATCTTTCGATGTCAGCGGCGATTGAGTAGATAACTCTTACACGAGGAAAGTCGTTGTTGGCTGGAATATAAAACTAAATTCGTGAGCCACGTCCCGGCTTGAGGAGGATTTCTTTCATGGACACTATAACAACGAGTCAGGAGTTGGTTAGGTCAGGTTACAAATATGGAACCCAGGGAACAGCGAGTCTCTGACAAAATCGTGAATCACCCGAATATATATTATAGGACAACAAATATAAAAATACATGAATTCATCAATATTTTTAAATATCACTATTAAAATTCAAAATTGGAAGCAATATATTCATAATTTATTTAATCTTATAATATTGGTAGTACCTTATTTAAATGTTCCTTTTGTTGTGAGATAATTAAATGAAATTTCCTCCATCCCTAAAATTATCCGATTATTTTTCGCGGTCGAAGATTCTTAAAACTTTCTGAATTTTGGTAACGTTCAAAACTTTGATTTGAATCAAAACTATCAATTATTTAATAGTAAAATATATTGAAAACACTATATTTTAATTTTTTTTTTTTGCAATAACAAGTACTCCATACATTAAAAATTATTTGAGTTCAAAATTAAAAAATCCGACTCCTCAAAATTCAAAATATGGAGTGATATAAATAAGAGTTTTCTATTGGGTCGATGTTTGGGTCAGTAGAATAGAAAGCAATTAAAAGAGGTAGCTTTTTGTCTTACGAGACAAGTGTCACGGAGAATCGCTTTTTTATGTCTACATAAATCATTTTTATTTATTCGCTTTGAAGGGTAATGCGCTTTCTTTTACACGAAACAATAAGTCTAATATTCTCGATAAGTTAACTTTATCGTCGAATTATTCTGATCAGCAGTCGTGGCGCAGATCACACGGAACAATCCGAGGGCACTCGGCGTCATGGAATCGAGCTATCCTATGGCCAGAGTCGTCAGCAGGGGCGCAGAGTGCGTGCGGGATCGAGGCGGCGTCTCACACGACCGCCGTGATCCTTTCCAAAGAACTATGTGCGATCTTGGCTTGAAAGGAGCCGGGCGGCGTTTAGGCCTGCTCGGCCGACAAGTGAAGCCCAAGAAAATCGATATAAAGAAGAGATGGAGATGGCGCCATGCAGTAATGAGAACTTCACAAAAAATATGCCATCATGGAGAGTAAGGTCTTCATTCAACCTTCTCATGCGATTCTTTAATTGTTCTGCTTGTCTATTTATGTGGTCGTATTATTCAATTATGTGAAGCAATTTTGTTTGATTAGAGTGTTCAATGTAGAGCGAAAACGTGCCTCTTGGTCTCTTTTACGATTAAGATAATCAATCGCAAGTGGGACTAGTTGTGTAGTTGATTTCGTGATGATCATCCAAATTAAGTCAATTGTCCTTTTTGATATATTTTGTTGGTCATTTTCATGAATGAACTTATTCTATTTATCGCAAGTTAGAATAAAACAAGTAACTTTTAATTTATTGATAACATTTCTCCTTTAAAAGAATTTATTTTTAGGTATCTAGATTAGAATATGTATATGAAACTTTTCGCAAATTTTAACTTTAAAATCTGTTTTCGTAATAAATCGAACTTCTTATTTTGAGGTAGCTTTTTATATATATACTTTAAACGACTTTCACTGTTATTAAAAGCAAAATATAAAAATCAATTATTTCAAGATTTTTAATAATGAAAAAGAATAGATAAATAATATAAGGAGAGCAGTAAAAATTTAGGGTGTGTGCAAATTTTTTTAGGGGCTCAAGTTATTTTAAGGAAGCTAAAAAATATCATTTTATCAATTTTTAACTTTTTATTTTTATTATAAGCTTTAGGTATTAATATTTTGCATGCTATTATAGCTGCTAATATGTCAAAACCCTAATTTAGTAAAAACATAACTCCCGCCATCCCTTTTTGTAATAATTATTTTCATTTCTTAGAAGTTTCAAAATTTGTTTTGTTTGGAAAAAAAATTCAAATTTGTGAGAAAGATTTGAATGATCTAAACCTTTGTGCAAAATAAACTTCTCTTTAAAAAAATGATGGAGGGAATACAATATATTCGCAAACAATATTATATTTTGGAAAAATGTGATAAATCCTTTTGATCCTAGTGGACAACCGGGCAACGTCTTGAAGATTCTAACTAATTGGGTCCTACAAGCCTGTAATTTATAACATAGTAGGCTGGAGCTGGGACGAAGTCAGATTAATGGACCAAATTTGTGGTCCTGTCCGATTGGGTCCATCCCATGGGACCTATAAATCTCAACGAGTCAATCTGGATATCACTTACTAGCCCCATATGCTTAGTTGGTTGAATTTAGTCTTTCCCGATAAGCTGCTGTTTTCATGATAATTTCTTTAGCATTTCTTGTTGGCGTTTAGCGGCAATATTTTATTTTTTTATAAAAACTTTATTATAAATTTTGTCTTTAGTTAGGAATTTACATGTTCGTAATTGTAATACTATTTAATTATTCTTATGTAATGCATTAAATGGTAATTTTTTTAAAATGGTTGGAATTTCAAAGCTCGGGGTATTGTATTGATATTTATGCGCGGAAGCATATATAGAAGTAAATCTCGGGGTTTAATGCCAGTAGTAGTGTATTGATAGTTTTGATAAGCAGGCTAAATACGAGATTACTTACAGGAGGAGTGAACCCACTATTTGGAGGTAATCGGAGATATCGCCAATAGCTAAATTAACTCTTAGTTGGTATCTTCAAGTAGCGTATTAAGACAATTATAATATTGACTATCAGTGGTGTTGTACAACATTATGAATGTCTATCACATAAAAATACCCATCAAATATATGATAGTTATGGGCTCAACCGTCTTCTAGTTGGGTTTTATTTACTCCTTCACTGGCTCGAAGAATTTCTCCAGAGAGTCAGAGACCAGACTTTGATTTTTGAATCAGTTGTCTATTTGACGTCTTCAAACTTTTGTACTTGAATTTGAAAAGCGTTCAATTTAATTAGTAAGTGTTCAACTTCCAACTATTAGAAAATGAAAATATCAACAACCATTCAATTTGAATTGCTTATTTTATTAGCTGATTAAATATAATAATTACTACTCCGTATGTATTTTAATTAAAATAAACTAAGGCAGTCCATTTTTTACTTTTCTAACTATAGCAATGTAACCAATTGCCCACCATATCTTCACTACATCCAATTCATTTTAATTATCTTTTTTATCTTCCATATTAAACTGTAATCATTAATAATTTTTATTATATTATGAAATACTCCGTATTACCATAAAAAAATATGTCACTCAAGTAAACTGGACAAATGGAGTAATATATCTTTATTTCTATGACATGTAGCCAACATTTAATAATGATCATTATATTTTTATAACGTGATCAATCCAACGAAAATCATGGCAGACTTAATTAACTCTCCATCCAACTAACTATTTAAGGTTCATTTCATAATGCCTCCATCAGTAGTTTGAGCACGAGTGGGGCTACATTTTAGCCAGCCTCTTACGATTTATCATTTCAATTTAATATAATATGTTACGTAGAGAATAAAATTCAATGCTTAACAAAATACTCCCTCCATTCCTCTTTACTTTTACTTGTCTTTTTAGGTCAATTTTTTTTTTTCAAATTAGTTGTCTTTCTAGCATATAAAATTGAAATTTTATATTTTCAATGTACTTTTTATCTATTTTTTCTTATTAAATTATCAACCAACTAATGATATAGTTTCAATTAATTATCCTTCTACATTTTCAATGTACTTTTTTGCACTACTTTTTTATTTCTTTAATCTATGTGCAAATTGTTATGAATACAACTAAAAGGGAACGGAGGGAGTATAATACTCGGATAAATAATTCGTGTTTTTACATTTATATCGTACTTATAAAAGTGTATGAGTTGTATTTATTTAAATTTCGCATTACTAATCTATATTATCCTTATTATAATATTTTTCTATTGGTGAAAAAATATGACTTAAAATTTTAAAAAATGACTCCTATAACAATTCAATAATTAATAGAAGCTACCTAAAAATTCTATAACAATTCAGAAACATAATTGGGTTATCTAATCTCTTATAATATGTGCAAGAGTTTACATAGCTTTTATCGATATCTTAATTCTGCATGTGTTCGTTGTCGACATCTTGCGTCCAATTATATAAAAATATTCAACATCTTTTACTAAATAGATAAGTATTTGATATATCTTTCTGGCTTTTTGATTTTTTAATTTTATGCATATGATAAGTAAATTCCATTTCCAATGTAATGAATTAGTCTACTAAATACTAAATTTTTTTGTATGATAAGCTATTGATTATAAATTGAAATATTTTTGTCAAAATTCTTGACCAAAGAATATATATATGAAGGTATTATATAATATTTTATATTATATTACAACAATTGAAATAAAAAGTGTCAAGGATTACATATCATCTCCCTCTGTCCCCGATAGATTGTAGAAGTTTAAATTTGAATTTTTCACAAATTAAATATTAAATTCAAATATTTTTATTTCTGTTTGGTGAAAAATTATCAATAATAATATTTTCAATGTACTTTAATATTGATATTAAATTTTATTCAAATCAAAATTATATTTATCGATAAAGTCATAAAAGTTTATCAATTTAGAGCACTTAAATCAATCATGACAATCATTTAGTATGGATGGAGTAATAGGTTTGAATATTTTATTTCAAAAATTTAATTTTTTATTATAATATATAATATTTTCATTTTCATACTTAAATAAAAATACTTTTTTATCTAAAATTATAAGGGATCATATAACTATAAACAAAATAAATTATAATATAAATTAAGTATAATTTATAAATTTACTTAAATAATCGATTAATTTAAGTAAATATTGATGAATAGAAGGCTTGTCACTACATTGAATATAGATAAATGCAGTTTGGTTTATCACCGTTATTTATCCCTTCAACTGTTACTGATAACTGGTTGCGTTAACTTTGATTTTATGACAATTAATTTTAAGATAAAATATTAGGTTTGATTATAATATGACAATTGATTTTAGGATATAAAGTTAGGTTTGATTCTAGATACAATCTAAATCTACGTTTCTCCATTCCATTTTACTATTATATAGTGTGGGGTGCGTGACTAAATCCTATAACATCCCCCAACCCATGGTTCGATGTCAATATCAGGGCAAATGTAGAAGACCAACCAAAATGATGGTAGTTGGTCCAACTCAAGTTGGTCATCTTATCACATCCCCATAGTTTGACTCATTCTCTTTGGCCATGGCACAAGGTTTACGTTCACTTATTATAACCAGAATAAATATATTTATATTTTCTGAAATTAGTTACTTAATCACAATGAATTTGCATGACTATGAAAGTTAGTTGACAACTTGACCGGTATAATTTTGTTGGCGCTTGCCATTTTTTCTTATCAAGAAGTCTACTTCTAGATCTTTGAAGTTTGAACATATATAGCTGAGGAAACATACTTTCTTTTTGGTTCATTCTTATTTTTAGTATATTTTATTTGTACCAAGCAACAAATCAAACTTACCCTGTATTAACTACACCAACTATGCAACAAATCAAACTTACTCTTTATTAACTACACCAAGAGAAATAAAGAGGTTACATATTTGTATAATTACTATTGTATTCAATACATAATTACATTCTAAAAATATCCCGTAAGTGCTTCCTATATCATCGTTATTGTCTGAGATGTTCTTAGCTAAAAAAGGTTAGAATTCTTTTTTGGTGTTATTCTTTCATGATTTAAAGTTGTTGATAAAAAATTTGCTTTTTTGTGACATGTTCTGATTAATGAAATAGTTAGCTGAATTCTTGATATCAGGCTAGTTTGATGTTTTTCACTTGAATGCTCTCTGATCCCTAATTTGTTTGCATTTTTGTGTGTCCATGTAAAAGATGTTATTTGTGTAAAGCATGGTTCTTATTTATTAGGTACTTGATTTGTTGATGTTATGAACAGAGGTTTGAGTATATTGTCAATCTTTGAAGATTTGATATGATGGGGAAACATATGTATATAAAGCATGGCAAGGAAGATGAGGTGGAGATCGATTACCATAACGGCTGCCTATCGGGGATCATTCATGCCTTTGATTACCATCAATGGAATTATATCAGAAGGATTAATCCCAAAACCAAAAAGTATATAGGGAGGAGATCATCTGATGGTATGATCCTGCTTTCTTGGAACTTAATTTTCGTGTAATCGATAAATACTTTCGTTTATAACTACCCTTTCCTGTTGAGGATTAAACATAGAGAACCTGTATCCATAATTCAAACAGTACTTGAGAATTAAGTACTTAAATATTGGGTATGGAGTGTGCTATTTGTTAAGAGAGCATATTGATCATATGAGGCTTGGTTAAAGTTGTAGAAGTACTTAACTTCATTCACTTGTAACAAATTTACAGGTTTTTGTATCCTGACAACAAGAACGAAATTATTAGTTAGGTATTTCCCTTGCGGTTGGGAGTATCTACCTGTCGTTGTGCCACACTTCCTGCATTTTCTTTAAGAAATCGTTCGTTATTGCATTGAGTTGTTTCATCATAACTAATTATAATGTCCACAATACATATATTCAATTAATCAGCATTCGATGCATGATAAAGGGGGAAGATGATCCTATCTGATTCTCTTGAATCACAATGATATGTTTTTCAAAATTGTTATAAAATTTCTAAATTTTATTGGATACCAGGTACAGGAAACATCCATACAACCTTACTTCAAAATCAGGAGTTTGAACAACTTTTTTGTAGCAATGAAAGACAACCCCCTGTAAGTTTGTTTATGGTCTTTATTGTGTTTAACCATAAAGCTTGTAATATTGTATGGAAAGTGACATAGGAACATTGTTTTTGTTAACCAGGGTACTAGATATTCTCCTCCAGCTCATAAAAGAACTCTTAAGTCTCGAATCAAGGTCTTCTCCAAGCTCAGGAATTGTAAGAAACAGGATTCAGAATTTTCTCCTAGTCAACAATTGCAGAGAACTTATTCACTCCACCGTCTGGAACCTTCAGATCGCCGTCTAGATGAAATTTGGAAGAACAAGAAATCTGAAATTGGTGTCCCTCATGGTACTTTAGATAGTGTAAATCAATCAACAAAAGATGTAGATATCTTTGAATCAGCGAAAGGGACGAAGGAGTTGTCGCAAGAAAGCGAACGAAATGGTGATGATGGCACTGAGATGTTCTTGGTCATGCTTCCTAATTTCAGTGGAAAAGAAAGGTTCATTAAGTCAGGATCCTTCCCCTCAGCTGATATGTCGCGAAAGATGAACTTCTCGCCTAGTAAACTTGAGAACAAGATAAATGAGTTTTTTGTTTCATCAGAAGGAACTTTTCAATCTGTGAATAACATACAGAAGTATAACGAACATTTCAGAGCAAAGTCCTGGAACTTCACTTCTGACAGTGAGAAAATGTCTATTGATAAAAACTTAGGGGAACACTTCAAGAGTTTGAAGCAAGAGTTGAAAGATGAAGAAAAGAACGAAGCGATTAATCCTCCAGAAGAATCTCAGCAAATTATTCAATCAAGTTCAAAATTATCCCCCCTAACAGTCCTCCAGGATGAGCAGCCAACAGACGGAGATTCTAAGAAAGATTCCAAACGTTCCTTTGTGCTTGATGAGGACTCTGATGTAAAAAGGAATTTTATTCACAGAAAAAGTTACTCATTGAGTGATTCACTAACGAGATATTCTAGGCTGCTTGAGTTCACTTCAAGGCCAGGAATTGAATTGCATACTTCAAAGAGCTTAAAGTTGAGAAATGAGTATGATCCTCCATCAACTACAAATATTTCCTTCAAAAGAATACACTCGTTATCTCATATTGATTCTTATTTTCCAATTCGAGAGGATGAGCAAGGTTTGCCTCTTGAAACTGTCCCAGAGAATGGCTCGTTTGTTGAAGAAGATACGAACGATGAAGAAATACAAAATGAAACAGTGGAGAGGATGGGAGATGAAGTAAGTTTAGAGGGGCAAAGTAGCATATACGCCGGTGATCTTGAAGACACATTCGATAATAGGATAATGATCAGAATCAAGGAAGAAGATGCAAATTGCTCAGTGAACACTGCAGAACTCATTCCAACACCAATCCAAGATTCAAATGCACGATGCTTAGAAGGTATGTTATCCATAATTATTTGATGAAAATCGATGCTTAAGTTGTTATATAAGTAAGAATATAGCATCCCTAGCATTATCTTCTAGATTTTTAATATACATCCATAAATTTCTGTAAATAATTCACCAGATTCCACAATAAAATCTATTAGTGATAGGGGGTTAAGATAAAACCGTCATCTTCAATGTGGGACTGGCCCTCGTTCAACACGTTAACATTTGACAGGAATCTAATTCTTGTTAACATTGCAGAGAAAAGCATCAGAAATGTTTCCAAGGCATATTCTTCTATGGACTTAGAGAATGCACATGAGAAAGATTCTGACATGTACTATGTGAGGAAACTTCTGGCACGGTCGAGCTTCTTCAAAGATATCACTAATGAACTCTGGATTTCATATGACCATCCCTTGACGAATGATGACATTCTTGAGAAAATGGAGGCCGATTGGCACCAAGAAATTGCAATTGAAAAGGAAGAAAGTTATGAGCATTATACTCATCATCAGATTTTATTTGATATAGTAAATGAGGCTATACTTCATCTACATGATAGAACATCCTTATACTATCCAAAGACATTGTCCTCTATTTGCCAAGAACATCTCACGCCTATAGGAAGGCGAATTGAGGAGGAAATCATCGCCACTACTCGTAGATTTCTCAGTCGAAAAGCGAAGCAGGATCAATCATTGGATGATATTGTTTGTGAAGATGTGATAAGGGACAATGAATGGATGAATCTCCATTCAGAAAGTGAGTGTGTAGCAATGGAACTAGAAGATATAGTTGCAGATGAGTTGTTAGAGGAACTTTTATTTGAAGATCTTCTAGAACTGCATTGATAGGATATATATACTCCGTATAACATATTGTACAAATACCGTTAAGCACATTTAGGGGTACATATGTATGTGAATTGATATCATTGATATATATGTAGTAGTAATTGTAATGTAAAGAAGAATTTTTATTATTTATGATAGGGGTTACAAAATAAAATTTATGGGGAAAATTAACCCGGCGTAGAGTTTTTGTCAAATTATGGATCTCTAGCGTTCTTGTGATTTGTGAAATGTAAAGGCTTGTTTGAGCGATCTTGATAGAAGCTTGACTTAAAAGCTTGAATTTGATTTGACTTGAGATTGAGATTGACTTGAGCTTGACTTGATTTGAGCTTGATTTGAACTTAAATTAGAGTTTGATTTGGTTGGATAGAAAGGCTGGATCAATGTCACCGGTAAATAGACTTGAGGCAATTACGGACTTGGATATGAGTCGGCGGGGCCATAGCAGAACATTCAGGTATTTATTTGTATGGACTTGATCTTTGGATCTTAGACTTGATCTCCGATCTATCTTTGAAACGATGAAACTGCTATGACGTTCTTGGCGTAGGGCGTCTTTGAGTAATGTTGATGGGACTTTGTAGGCTGGATAAGCCCCCATAACCTTGATGGACTGAATTTACTCATTACGAGATCACTTTTCTATTTTGTGGTGGGGACTATGTGGGCGAGGCAAACTTGTGTTTGATGATGCGCTTCTTGTACTTGATTTGATATATGGACTGAAACTTATTTGTATGGTAATGCGACGAAATGTTGAAATGGCGTTGCTTAGCACTTGTACTATCGGTCTTACTTGTGTTGTTGTAGAAGTGTGATTTAGGGGGATACTGACCCAGCGTGGGACATAGTGATTTGACTTTCAGCAGGACTTTGATTTGCAGCTTTAGTAAGCGTCATTTTAGCTTTTACTAATGGCAAAGTAGCTTGTTGTAGAGAGATGATGATCGATGAAGGTGGAGCGTTCGACTGTTGATGATAGCAATCAAGCTAGACGGGGGGCTTTAACGGCGTGTTTAAAACTTGAATTGTAGGGTTCAATATTCTATATCTAAGTTTGGTGAATCAAATTTGAAATTTATCAGTGTTAAATCGAATTTTTGAATAATCGAGTACATGGCTTAATCTTGAATATTCGAAAGCGTTCTTGAGAAATTTTAGAGTGATTATTATCGATTTTGTTTCAAACATGAAGAATTATTGTGTTTGTATAATAATTATTAATTTTAAATTTTTGTTTTTGGCCACAATTGTTTAACACCACACGTTCTATTATTTTCAGCAGGGGATTTTGTGTGTTTTTTGGTGGTGGAATTGAATGAATGTGAATGAATTTCGGTCAAATAAGGGAGGTATTTACTAGGTTTTAAGACCCTCGAATGCTTGCTTCGATTGTAGGTTGATTTCGTAATGGATTCAGATGCTGGCGTTGAATTTTGAGGCCCGAATACGGGCCAGTGTCGGATAATTTAGGAAGTACATTTCCTCCAAGAAAGTACTTTGGGCGCCTATTTCATATACGAAAGGTTTCGGATTAACTACAGGTGAAAACGTTTTCATATTGACCCCGAACCTTTTGGAGCCTTGATTTTGCACAACCGACTTAGGAGTTGATTTTGAACCACGTAACTTTCGTAGTGTTGATTTTGAGCAAGCGTAACTTTTGGAGTCTTCATTTTTACGCCCGTGGTTTTAGATTAACCGTTTGATACGTGGCCTTGAACATTATACGGCGAAATTTAATCAATAAAATTAGAAGGAGTTTTTCGAGGTTTGATATGAATTTAGGGTTTGTCGAGAGCACTGTCGGCGATATGTGACATTTCGGTGGCACCGACCACTGAATAATTTGATTCATTTGTCTTAATCAATTTAATTATTTTTTGATAAATTTTTCGATGTATACAATAATTGGAGAATATCGTATTCTTATCATGCAAATAATTGATGTTTAGCTTTTTGAAATTGAGCTTTGATATTCAATTATTAATTATTTTTGAAAAAAAATATAAAATTTATATAATTGAATTTGTCTTTTAAAATATTTTCATAATATTAATTTTTTAATTTTTTTAATAATATAATTAAAAAGTAATTGAAAATTAAAGATTTACCTCGATATGTGAAAAATTCAATTGTTTTGGATTGAATGGAGTAATTGATTACCGTAGAAACTTTCAAATCATGTTTGGGCCATATCCTCAACAATTACATTGATATTAGTGTTGGTCAAGATTGTGATTTGAACTGATTGTAATCATATCTTTAGATATGATATTATTATAATATTTATCATTATTATTTGTTTATAAACAAATCGAAATCACCATTATCAAATCATATAGTTATAAATCTTAAGAAATAAAAATAATTTATTGTTGTGTATATTAATTTATTTAATTTATCATTTTTTGGGCACTTTTTCTTTTGTGTACGTTCAAATTGTTTGTAACAAAAAGCATAAATTGTAAGTTACTATATAAATCGATATATTAATAAAAAATTATTCTTAAAACCTTTTTCTCAACAATCAAATATTTCAAGGAGATAATAGTTCAAAGTTCAAACAAAATACGTTTAATCAAATAAAGGAGATAATAGTTCAAACAAAATACGTTTAATCAAATAGGAGTAATAGATATATACTACATGTACTCACCAAAGCAAAATTTTATGAAAATGGAAAGCATACTTTCATTTTCCAAAAATTATGATGTGGCGAGGTGGCTGGCCCTAGAACACCTTTAGTTCCTCTATTGACTACATAAATAATACACAATGATTTAATTTGTACTCCGTATTTGGAGACTAATTCATTAAACATTGAAATGAGCAGCTATTTAATCTAGAGTCTATCCATAATTCATATGACTCACAGCCTCATAGGAGCAACAAAGGTTCAATTTTATTTTATCCCTTGAACATCTCGTTTTCTAATACTCCTTCCGTCTTTTTTAATGATCGTTTAGCGATTTGTACATAGATTAAAAAAGTAAAAATAATTTAAAAATGCATTGAAATTAAAATATAGAGATATCAAATTAATAATTGAAACGATATCATTGGTTAGTTTGTTTATTTTAAGAGAAAAAATAGTCAAAAAATATATTGAAAATATGAAAATGTTATTTATTATGCTAAAAGAATAATTATAAAAAAATAATTTTTTTTACTAAAATGTCAACTATAAAAAAACGGAGGGAGTATGAATGAATTCTAAATACCTAATTAATTTTGGCAACAAATCACGATAAGATGAATCCCAAAACATAAACAAAAGTCAACGCAAAGCTGACTCAGCACTTAGGACTCTAAATAAATAGGATAAACCTTTAATTAATTTGGAGAAGAAAATTAGTTTGTAGTAACAAATCATTAATTAAATTTTGATTTTTCTTGCATGTGTTCGTTCTTGTCCTTAAAAACACCACACAAAAGAAAATATTACTTTCTCTATTTCAAATTAATTGATATTTTGAAATTGCGTGTTAAGGCTTTGACCATAAAATTACTTGTTATTCATTAATCTAGAAAATATAAAATTGATATTATTGAATTTGGTTTTAAAAAGAAATAGTTTTATAATATTATTTTTGTATTTTTTCGCCAATGTGCATGAAATAATTGATTAAATTATTTCGAAAGTGAGAAAGTGATTAATTTTAAGTGGAGGTAGTATAAAATATCTCTAAAATCCACTTACTTAAATATTCTAAAAAAATACAAGAAAATAATATTTTGAAAATATTTTTAATTACAAACATGATAATTTCAATTTTATATTTACTAAAATAAAATATAAAAGGAACCTCGAGGAGCCGTTAGTGTGACGATTTCACACTTTCTAAAAAGGAGAAATGTAAACGTTACTAAAAATAAATTAAAGATAAAACTTCATAGTAAAAATGAGTCTCTACTTACGTGCTTACACAGATTTTATAAAAAGCATCGGCTCTTAGATAGTGATCTGCTTGGATTGAATGCATCCCCATAAGCTATCATGTTGATCCCGGACTGATTTCATATAAAAGCTTGAGGGGACATTTAAGGCATTTCATGTTTCTTTTAAATTAACTAACCTTGCATTGCATGTAATGTTTATGGGGGAATAGTTACATGTTTCTACTTGAATTAAGATGAAAGTACAATTGTACCCTTTAGCGTAAAACAGTTCTTAGATTTTGTAACTCACCAAATGAAATATAATAATGAATGAATTATTTTGATTTATTTTATTATATCCAAACATTACCATTATCATACTCCCTCCGTTTTTTATAATTGTCGTTTTGACATAATAAATAGTATTTTTACATTTTTAATATATTTTTTGACTATTTTTTCTCTTGAAATAAACAATCAACCAATGATATTGTTTGAATTGATTGTCGTTACGTTTTATTTTGCTTTTAACTAATGTTTTTCCGCAATCTATGTGCAAAGTGCTAAAATGACAACAAAAAAACGGAGAGAATAGTAAATTTGTGAATCCTTTAATTAGTACATCAATTATCTGATCCAGTCCACGAGGCACATCTCGGCGGAGATCAGTCGCCACTGCTGATGCGCTCTGCTTGCGTCGGCGTGGGATTCGATCCACGTAGCGGCCAATGGTATTTGCTGAATCAGGAGTAAATCTTCATTGCGGGGATTACTTGGTATATTGGGCGTGTGTGGGGAATTGAAGGCTACGGGCCGTTTGAGGCACATCTCGAGATAGCACTCACAGCATTGATGATGGTAGCAGGTGCGAGCGTCGCTTCGTTGAGCGCATCAGCAGTATCTGATCACGTCTTCAACAATAAATGTACATATATGGGATATTACAAAGCGATAACTTTTTTCAATAAACGTAAACAATAAATTATCCTTATTAGCATCGCAATTGCATTAATAAGTAGTGCATTTATTATCGTCTCCCTTTTTTTGGTTTTCTTTTCACTTTGCTTTGAGTTTTGACTTTTCATCCACTATGGTCACATAATTTTAATTAATTTACAATAACATAAAATATCAAAATATTGGGGAGGCGGCGAATGGTCGCTGCTTTACTATAAATAGAGGATGATGTTAGTAAAACATGGAAATAAGATTAGAAAACATGTGTGGAATTTTAGCAGTTTTGGGATGCTCTGATTCTTCTCAGGCTAAAAGGTTTCGCATTCTGGAGCTCTCTAACAGGCATGTCTGTTTATACACTAATATACATTTGCCAAAATAGAGGCTTAAGTATTTCTATTTTCAAGCCAATTTAATACTCTTTTAAAATGAGCTAGACTTTTAAAATTTTGAACTTTTAATATTTGTGTATGTTGTACATAAAGTATTTAAAGTTACATAGTTGCACATACAATCCTCGTTAGTAGTGATGAAATCAATATTTTTATGAAATGATGATTAATGAATTCTTACAAGAAAAAAATTATAAATTTAAAGAGGCAAATCATATAATTCTTGAAAGTATATATAGTGAAATTTTACTTTTCAATAACAAATGTTTATTTTTTAAATTATTAGGGAATGATTTATTTACAAAATATTAGGTGATGAAATATCAACAAATATAATTTAGACTAAATAATTATTAGTTTCATTGCATGCAACACTTCATCAAATACGATAATCATTTACATACATATATAATTTCAATGACTTACTTGTACAAATATATAAACTTTCGAAACTAAGTAATTATTTTTGTCGAACTCCAAACAATTATGTCCTCATTATCTTCCAATATTCGATTACCATAAATAAACTTATCCTGATTTGGTAGCTCAAATTATTATTATTATTAGATTAAAGCATCGTGGACCTGATTGGAGAGGATTTTATCAGCATGGTGATTATTATTTAGCTCATCAGAGGCTAGCAATCGTTGATCCAGCCTCTGGAAATCAGCCATTATTCAATGAAAACAAAAATATTGTCGCAATTGTGAGTTTTTTGAACAATTTATTAAAATGTTTTTTTTTCTTAATTTATTTATCTAACTTCAATTTTTGGGACAAATATTAAGGTAAATGGAGGAATTTACAACCATGAACAATTGAAGAAGCAGTTGAGAAACCATCAATTCTTAACTGGGAGTGATTGTGATGTGATTGTTCATCTTGTGAGTTTTATGTTCAATACGGAGTATATTAATGTCATTGTTTTCTTAACCATTTGAATTAAATCATTTACAAAGTAGTCGATTCTCATGGACGCTATTATTACTAGGCAAGTCAATGGACTTCAATCTACTTATTTTGAACTAGTTAAATTGTTTTGGTACTTTACGTTTTTGTTTTTCCGCATCTAACATCTGACCATCAATTTTCCTTTTATTCTTTGTTCAAAAAATTGAAAGGTCAATAAAAATGAATTATTATTTTGGTTTATCATCATTCAATGCAACTTTTTTTTTTTTTTTTTTTGATTCGTCTTTTAATTTTATTTTCTTGTCTTATATTTTTAGTGGTCATTAGTTAATAATGGTCTCTACTTGAAAATAATAAAACTATAAAATTTTATCGGAAACGTTGGCCTAATAATCTATGTGACATTTACAAGCCGGCCACTGAAGTGCTTAGCCTAGTCATATATATAGTGTGATAAATTGTGATGCATATAGTGGCTTGTGATATGTGATAGGTTGTTAGTGTGTTTGCGTGGAACTCTACACTTTGTGTGAGAACTCTCCCCAATGCTTTGTGCCTCCCGGCTCAAGCGCGGTTAGGTGGTTGTCATGTGCAAAATTGTGTGAATGCTTTGTGATAGCAAAAAGAATGTTTTAGAAATGAGATAAGGTGAAGATAAAAAAGACTACTCCATAATAGATAAAACATGTAGGTAGTGTAATAAATCATTTTGATTTATTATACTAAAAAGCCATAGAATGTAGAAAGTTTAACTCCATATGACATTGAAATTAAGGACTTGTCGTTAGATCACCACAAAAAAGAGTTTAGTTTTTATTGAGTCCAAAGTCCTTTGTAACTTGTCAATTGATTTTAGATGAAACCTATCTTTGTTCATTATTTTCTAAGTTTTTATGGTATGGACTATGGAGTATTAATTAATTGTTATTGATAGACTTGAAGAACTAGTCTGAATCTTTCCAACATATTTTGTTTCAACAATAGTACACTAGCTTAACTTCGTTGTTTGATTTCTTTCATCTTTACGAGGAATATGGAGAAAAGTTTGTCAATATGTTGGATGGAATGTTTTCTTTCGTGTTACTGGATACTCGCGATAACAGCTTTCTGGTTGCTCGCGATGCCATTGGGATCACTTCACTATATATCGGATGGGGAAATGACGGTAAACACTGAAACTTCCCTTAACAATGGAACTTTTTGAGCACTTTTTGTTGACTACTGAATCCAACATTTTGTTTGCAGGTTCTATCTGGATATCTTCGGAATTGAAAGGCCTAAAGGATGACACTGAACATTTCGAAGTCTTCCCTCCTGGATTTTTGTACTCCAGCAAGACGGGCGTGTTCAGAAGGTGGTACAATCCTCCGTGGTTCTGTAAGGCTATCCCATCGACTCCTTATGATCCAATAGTCCTGAGGACCGCCCTTGAAAACGTGAGATTAGTTAATACATTTGACATCCATATTAAACTTTATGTTTTTAAACTTTATGTTTAATATATTAAACTTTATGTTTTTAAAATTTGATCATCAGGCTGTGATTAAAAGCCTAATGGGTGATGTATCTTCCGGAGTTCTGCTTTCTGGCGGTATTGGATCATCATTGGTTGCTGCTATAGCGAGTAGATACCTGTCAGGAGCAGAGGTTTCAAGGAAATGTGAAGCTCGACTCCGTTCTTTCTGCATCGGCCTCAAGGTTCCCCCACAACTCTAGAATAACACTTTTTGTTTATGGATTGTTTATATTCTTTATGACATTCTTTGCATTCAGGGTTCGTCGAAATTGAAAGCTGCAAGAGAAGTGGCTGATTATCTAGGAACCACTCATCACGAGTTTCACTTTACTGTTCAGGTAAATAGATTTCTTCTTCTGTTTGGAACTTTGTGTTAACAATTCTTATTCATTTCATTTCAACTGAAAGTTTTCCCTTTTGGTACTTGAAAGGATGGAATTGATGCAATTGAAGAAGTCATTTACCACATTGAGACGTATGATGTGATGACAATAAGAGCAACCATACCGATGTTCCTTATGTCTCGTAAGATCAAGTCCTTAGGCTTGAAGATGGTTGTATCAGATGAAGGTTCCGATGAATTATTTGGAAGAAACTTCAACTTGAATAAATATTTCAATAAGGAAGAGCTCCACCGTGACATATGTCGTGAGGTATCGACTTTTCACTTTTGAATCAGAATACAAAACTTGAAGACATAATCAATAGATTGACTTGATTCTTCTGTTTGCTGCAGATGGAATCTCTTCACCATAACAGTTGTATAAGGGCGAATAAAGCAACCTATGCATTTGGACTAGAAACCCGAGTCCCATTCTTAGATAATGAATTTATCAATGTTGCGATGAATATTGATCCCAAGTGGAAAATGGTAATTCAAAGAATTTTATTGTTGTAAAGTTAGATCATGAAGTTCATTCTTCTTTTTCTTTCTAATCGATTGTTTCAGATTCAGATTAAACCAGATCTAGGATTTATAGAGAAATGGATATTGAGGAGGGCTTTTGATCATAGAGAGAAGCCTTACCTTCCAAAGGTATGATATTCTAACATTCTATTCAGTAACCATGAACAGAATCAAATGACCGATTTTGAAAGACCATTTCAATATAAAAAAATTACTGCTTAATGTTAGCAATTATTTGCAGCATATTCTGTATAGGCAGGAAGAACAGTTCAGCATCAATGGTTTATGTGATAGATGGATTGAAGGGCTTAAGTTCCATGCTGAGCAACATGTATATCTTTGTCTCAAGTATAATCAACCATCACCGAACAAGTTTTTCGACTGCAGAAAGTGATTGCAGGGGCTGTATTACCTAGTCCTTCACTAATTGCAATATTTTTCTGATAGGTGACTGCCAAAATGATGCTCAATGCTGCCAAGATTTTCCCTCATAATATCCCAATCACAAAAGAAGCATACTACTATAGGATGATCTTTGAGAGGCTCTTCCATCAGGTAATTGTTGTCAAAATTAGTCCATAGCCATCATTGCAATGTAACTTATTATTGCCAAAAAAAGAGCAATATTTCTTACAGTATTACATTGCTTCGAGGTTCAATAAACTAACATCTTTTCATCTTATATGAGTTGATTATATGAATACGACAACATTATTCAATTCTTTTTGCAGAATTCTGCAAGATTCACTGTTAATGTTGGACCTGGTGAGGCATACAGTGCTCCTAAGGAGATTGGATGGGATGCAGTTTGGTCGAACAACATAGGACCTTCAGGCGTAGCTGAAATAGGCTTCGACGATATAACTTTTGGAAATAACTACGAACTTGATCTGGTTACCGGAGAGTTGGCAGCAGAAGTCATAGATAATGTGCCTCAGCTAATGACAGCAAATGTAGCTACAACCATAGCATCGATCGCTCTTTTGAGCTGAAACATTTGAATATGCATCATGTATTAAAGAGTCATATGTTGAAGAATGCACATGCCTCTGAAATTTATTGTGAACACTATCTAGATTTTCATTCTATTTATTCAAGAGCTTGAAATGAATCTCAATCATGATTCATGTTCAAGTTAATTGATTTCAATTACCTCACCACAAGAAAACTAGTCACGCACCAAAGGCAGATTGTTTAAAACAAATTATCTACTCAAAGTTTTATCTCATTAATGAGGTCGATTGGTTGATGATACGAAACCAAATGCATTAATACATGCTCTAATGTCTTTGAAGAGGTTCATGTCAAAACGAGATAGAGATTGTGTAGTATGCAACATTACCCCTAAGATAAGGAGTCTGTTTCCGAAAAATAGATCCAAAAGAAGTGAAATGCAAACGGTGTCTATTATTTCACAATAACATTAAAATAGTGGATTTCATATGAAAACAAATGAAATGATTAAAAGTCAAAATAAAAAACATGTAAAAGAATCTAAAGCAAGTAATTCTCGATGCAATCTGCTTATGAATCTATGTGACAGAAAATGGGTCAGAAATCAGAATAGGGTCAGTAGAGTGCAGTACAATACTGCAGAGTATAGTGTTCAAAATATGACGTAAGTTTTCTGATCATAAGGCGTGCTTTGGAAGCGTGTGAATAAGAATTTTCTGATTTTTTTATATTCAATGCAACTCTCTTAACTCACTCTTTGGACTTTTATTCATTTCCCTGGAGTATATTTTTGTCCTATGGCGGCAGATAATTTACTGTCACTTTTTTTACTCTGTCATAATTGGATTTATATAGTTATATGAGTACTATAATATAAATACATAATGAAAAAAGGATATATTATCAAGTAGCAGACTTGTCAATATTCTGAATGGTCGTACAATTCTTTGCCAGAGCCCTATCATTGTCTTAATTAATCTATCTTCATTCCAGTCTTTGCCTAAAAAATAAAGACTTTGACACTAACTTACAAATCATACTTGTATCTGCTTACTCACTGCTCAGAGTGTGAGGTAGGTTTAACCTTCGACTTCTTGCTTATATTATTTGCTAAGATAATGTTAGCTTAGCTAGATAATGAGTTGGGTAAGGTATTTATAGAATCTGAAAAACTATTTCTATATGTATGATACATATTAAAATCAATTGGTTACAGTTAGATAAAAAGTTTATGGTCTCAATTAATTAATGTAGAACTGGCTTCTCGATCAAGATCACACGTAGGTGTAATCGGATATTTTTTTTATACAATTAATTAAATTCTAAATAGTCTTTTGTTTTTTATTTGAATGACATAAGTTGCAATTTCATACTTATAACCAAATATTTCGCTCTCAATCTCTTTTCACAATGATTTTTCACTCATGATGACATAATAATATTAAGTGCAGAAAAATATAGGCATATATAGATTCTGAGTTGATCGTGTGCAACTCTAAGTGTAAAAGTGAATGGTACTTTTATGTGAAAGTTGAGCTTACTACTTAATTGGACTTCTCTAACTTTGGTAGATTGCCGAAAATAGCACCGCCAGCTTGAGAAATAAAGTGGCTTTTCATGATGACCTCATCATCAACCTCTAGAATTTGAGAAATAAAATGTGGAGTCTCTCAGAGACTTCTAGTTTGACTACTGTTTCTTTCAATAACACTGTGGACTAAAGATCCTACTGAGCCCACGTGTAAGGGTGTTATTGCTTTTTATACTCCCTCCACCTCCATTGCTAGGGTTAACTTTAGTCGTCATAACCGGTACTTTTCATTAATCGATTCAAAAATATTAGTTTGTCAGGGCATGTTCATTTGATAAGAAGCCCAGCGTCATGAAATGCAAGCGCTCTCGGATTCTTGCGTGGGTGAGTTAGGCTATATAAAATAAGGAGCAGGCTTTGTATTGAAATGGAAGTAGTTAAAATGAAGCCTTTGAGTAACGATGATTAGGCGCGTCCATTGATTGGCTCCTCCGTGATCTGGAGGGGGCCGTTAGTGTTCTGATTTCACGCTTTAAAAAAGATATTCATTTATTTGTTGTGAGAGATAATTGAGTTGGATTAAGTATAGAAATATTGTTTGTCTCGAAATTTAATAATTACCAGTTCAATTCAATCAGTTTATATTTTTATAAATATTTTATATACAAATTAACTTGGTAACCCGTTATTCCGTTACCCCCTCAATCTCAAAAATCTGATTGAACACACATTCTACTGACATTCAAATCTGACTCAAGTTCAAAAATTATTGTCCGATATTCGATAAAATATAGTAATAATTAATTACCTGGTTTAATAATAAATCATCAATGTCAAATAATAAATTTGTTAGTATTATTGAAAAGTACGTGCGTCAATCGATTCGGAGTATTACATCACTATTCACTACCTCCGCTTACGGGTATTAAGCACCTCGTTGGATGAAATGACTGCCTTCCAAAGATAATTGATATATCTCGTTGTTTGTCTCTGAGATTCTAAAGTATGGCCCGAGTGATTCTCAGTTGGTGCGTGGTCAAAATTACAATCGACGCGAGCAAATCTAGCACAACAGAAAATAATAGAAATTTTTTGGAATGAATTTGGGATTCGGAAGAAGAGCAGAGGTAATTTAGGTTAAGCCTTTGAAATAGCAGACAAAAAGCGGAATCGGAATTTCTAAATTCTATGTAGATTTCTCAATTTTTTCATTTATTATACTTTTGAATGCTTTAGTATTTGTATTTATGCGTTTTAAGAAGGTAGAATTTAAATTTGCTTTATTTATTATTGATATAAATGGGAATAACATATATATAGATCTTCCTAAAATTAATAATATAGGGGATATAGAGATATGTAAAAAGAGTGATATTGTGTAAATTGTATAATTAATCTTAAAAGTAGTTTATTGAAATTACATGGATTAGATCTAGATTTAGGACTTAATTTTGAACTCAAGCCGATAGGCTCAAAATTTGTCTCAAACTTGAGAATGGGCAGAGTCGGAACCCCGAACAATTTAGATTCGGCCTTTAAGAAGAACCCGGCGAAATAGGTTAGGTTCTGAATACACAACTCATAACCGAAGCCGAACAATCGGTACACACCTACGATTTAAGAGGTAGGAGTAGTCTGAGATGGATGGAACATGAGTCCTCCTTGTAAACTCAATGCAAAATATGAACTTCAATTCAATTCCAAAAGTAGAAGTAATAATAGTATGAAAGCTACACATTTTTTTATATAACAAATTAAATGAATTTGTTAGACTAATGGGCGAGTAACATTAAGTTTATTAGTTCGATCTAATTGCATGAGTAGTTCAGTCCGTGTATTGAACCATATTTGTTAGATTTAGATTTAGTATTCTCCAAAATTTTCTGCCTCCTTTAATGAGCCATTGTTATTCATATTTGAACTGTGATATTAAACTAGTAAGCCAGGGCGTCCAATCGTGACATGCAATCCGATTTCTCAAATATTTGATCGTTTTTTATGTTTAATTGAAATCGTTCTAAAATTCTGTGTAAAAACTTACACTCGCTTCAAATTTTTTTTTTAATTAAAATTTTTATTTTTTGAAGAGATACTTTAATCACAAATATCTATTAAACTATAAGATGACATTTACGACAAAATACGATGATTAAATATTTAAAAAATATATCATTAGTATCAATTTTATAGCACGATCGGGTTACTTTTTGTGGCTAATATTTATTTTATTTTATTTTTTAGTATATTTTATTTCAAGTATAATTTTATTAGTAATATTACTTCAATTATTAATATATATTATTATTAATATATATTATTATTAATACATATTTTTAAAAAGTTTTTATAAGCTTAAATAATATATATCAATCGGTATGTAATTATAATATTTTTAGTAAAATATTAGCAATATAATATTAACCAAAATTACATTATTTGAATAATAGTCGATCAAATACAATTATCTTGTGAATAGATAATTAGTTTTAGGATGATGAGATATCCTCGATTTAAACATCTGCGTCTCTTTTATCATTAAGAAAGAAAAATTTTTACGTGACGTAATCGTATTAACGTATTCTGAGCCTCTCGGTGCCATTGACTACTTGGGGAACACGTTATCTATAATGATGATATTAAAGAAATGATTTGGTGATTTCTTATATGTTTACTTTATGATTTGTTACCACAAGTTGGAAGAGAATGAATAAAATTTGTACGCCGTATGCATGTCAAACAATTTGGGTTATTGATTGTGCTTCAATTTTGTACATGAAATAGGTGGAAATATTTATTGGGAATCCTCAGAGTATATGACTTTATAGATTTATTTGTTGTGAAACTAAAATTATTAGTAGTTAATATCTATTATGATCCAAAGGATAATTAATAATAATATAATAACAACAATAATAATTCTACCAAAAATATATAAAAGATATGCTACATATTAATTTATCAGTCTGAGTGTGTCAAAATATCACTTGAATGTAACATTGAAATTTATAATGATATCCGCGAAGGTGGCATTTATGTCGGGATTGGAAGAAAGATATATATCCCATTATCTGCGAATTGAGATAATGAAATAGAGATAGAAATATTACTTTAATAATTTGATGTTCTCTGACTAAATATATTAACTAATTGATAATCAATATAGTATCATCAAATTATTTGATTTTATGTCCGTTAAATTGGTATGATTTAAAAAAGTATAATTTAAATTTTTGTGAATCTCAATAAATAAAATTCATATATGTAGGGAGTTAAATAATAATAATAATAATAATAATAATAATAATAATTATACACCAATCCTTGAGATTATTTAACTAATACATATTATAATAATAATAACACTAGTTATACATAATAATAATAAATAAATAAATAAATAATAATAATAATAATTCTACACAAAGCATATGATTATTTAACTAACACCCATTATAATAATAAAAATAACAATATGTCTACATAAAAATATATTATTATTATCTCACTCTACATGCCAATTCTTGATGTGTAGTAAAATTTTAACTCCTTTTTACTTGATCGTATAAAAGAATTAATCTGGCTTTTATTTGATACTTTCACTTTTATCATTTTAATAAAATCTTTTTATTTTAGCGATGAATTAAAGTGTTTTTTTGATAAAGTGTCTTTTTTTAGGATATATTAATAATAGCTAATGAAGTCGGCAATAAAATCACTTTTTGCATACATGATCGAGTAGAATTGGAATGAGAAGTCTTAGTTAGATACATTAGAACTCGCTAGTCGTCAATGGAAATGGGTGAAATTATTAACTAAAAAAATAATATTTTTGTCTAACTTTTAGATTTTTAGAGAAAATGGTAATTTAGTAATTAAGAGTGTGAAAAGGGAAGAAATGCAACCTTTAATCATACTTTTTATTTATCTTTCCTCGTCTCCAAAAATACGTGATAAATACAGAAAAATTTATTTATTAAGCGATAGTTGATTGTTTCTTTTTAATATAATTTTTTCTGATTCGTATAGGCTTTACATTTCGATGTAAGCTTTCTGTCTACGATATAGTTTTTTAATATTATTAATAAAATACTTTTTTTATCTAAATAATAATACATTTTAAAAGCGAATGAAGTATATGTTAGTGATTAATTCGATCATATTCATTTATTGATAGAATTGAAGCTACACATGTATGAAAGCTACACATGTATACATGCAATGAAGTTGTAAACATACATTCCCACATGCATTTGCATGCATTGGACGTCCATCTTCAAAATCACTAAATCGACTTGACTTATGGTATAGGTCAGTCAGTTGAAAATGAGGTGTTATCATTTCAAGGACAATTGTATCATCAATTCTCTATTCTAACGAATTATACGCATTTCGTACTACAAGTTAATAAAAATCATTTACTGTATTTGGTTTGAGGAATCGAAAGGGAAGTCTTCGAAATTAAATCTATTAGAATGAGTATATATGCTACTTTCAACTTTCATTCCTTCTTATTTGAAACAATAATTATTATATACTCGTATTATGTTTATATTGTTAACGGTAAATTTTATACTGCCTGCCGGTCACATATCCTTGTAAAGGAGGGTTGTATTATAAAGTCCGACAATCCGTTGAAAACTTTGATAAAATTCATTTTCATTTGTAAGCTTATCATTTTGGCTTCCGTATTATTAATTTATATTCATGTCAAAAGAGATAGAAGAAAGTGTACATGCAAATTTGAATAATTTACATTAAAAGAAAATGAAATAGTTGATAATAAATCAAAGTGAAAACATCCCAAACGACTTTCTGCTATTATCCTGAAGATACTAATTAGTCCTACTTTTTTGCACCCATTGAGATTCTCTAGCTAAGCCTATTAATGTAAAATTAACTTGCCCTTTTATTTAAGCCTCATCTTCCTCCATTGATCTCAATTTCTCTAGCAATATTAATTGCATCAGATGAAGTCCCGAGGAGGCCTCTTTTCGTGAAACCAACTGTGAAAAGTCCCTTTTCTCCTCTCCAGCTTTCCGGGAATGGTCTTTTAGGCATCCCATCTTCCGAAAACGTATCATCCCAATCCTTCAAAAAATAAAACACGTGATCGTCGAATAGTGAATGAAATCAAACATGTATCTATATATGATCAAACTGTCATGTACTCAAACATAAAATAAAATTAAACTCAATATTTTTTCATAATCAAATCTATAATTTTCTTGATCCTATCATAGGTATGCTATCTTCTAATTTACGATCTACTACTAATTAACTAAAACCATTAAATAAATAAATGATACTATGATAGTTACTCATCATCGAAGATATATAACAAATTAGTTTTTTAAACAGTGTGCAACTATCCAAACAAGTCTGGTCAGATTTTCCCTTTCTCTCTTCAGTACAACAAGCATCAATAGTTGTTTGTATTATTCTATCAGACTAATACTGACTATATATGTTATTTTCAAAGAAACGTCATATGTTATTTTCAAAGAAACGTTTTGTAGCCTAAGTGCTTCTGCATGTGTAAGAAGGAAGAAAACGATTTGAGATGGACAATTAGTCAGAAAACATAAAAACAAAAATACTCACAACAGTGAGTAGTTGTCAATATTAAATTGTTCATACGTATATAATATATGTCACATGTGAGACACATTTACATACATACCTTAAGCCAAGTTGGCACATTACTCTTGTACCCTGTAGCTAATATTATAGAATCAAATTCCTTTTCTTGACCATCCATGAATTTTGCTCCTTTCATTGTTATTTCTCTTACTACTCCTTCCATCACCTGCAATATACATACATATCCATGAAAGTTCTTTTGTCAACGACTTATTATTACTCGTATCTTTTAACATACCAAAATTGATGTCACAACAAAATATATGACCTTGATTTAGGTACTTGAGTATATACACGGTGCTTAGTTTAAGTTTGATATTTTATATTATTAAGAATTTATGGGATTTAATTCTAAAATCAATTGACAGAAGGCAGTAATACAATACGTTATTAATACACATGTAAGATTTTAATCTACCAATATGGTATTAGACTTTGTAATACATCCAACACCCGTACTTAGCTTGTTACAGAATCAACCGACGGGTGTAGATATTAACTTTATCGAGATTGACTCATGATACCATGTTAGAAATTCATGAATTCCACAATAAAACCAATTTTGAAATTAGATCTCAATTACAAAAAAATTGAGTTCAAGTACTCTGTTAAATATCATCATCCTTAAACACCAACATCGAAGTCAAAATAAATACTCGGTATTAGCATAATCACGGTTCTTTAAGTACCATTATCTCTAGCTAATATTCAAATTATTAATACTCCCTTCATCCCTTAATTTAAGAACCATTTTTTCTAAATAGAAATTCCTTTTTTGATTTTTTTTTTACCAAATTAAGTAATGGAAGGAAAGTTATGTTTAAATTTTATGTAAAAATAAGTGGGTCTTAAATAAAAGGATGGAAGGAATAATATATTCAGAGCAACATACCTTAATGTTTCCGGATTTGATTTGTGATAGAGCTTCAACATCAAGAACTGGGGTTTTCCCAGTGGCATTCTTGAGTTCAATTGGACCGGTTTTAGGACGCTTAATGCCTAAATTATCGGTATTGCCCAAAATCAAGTAAGCAACAAGAAGAAGAAACTTGTCAACAACCCTTAAAGGGAACCATTTCAAAAGTGTCATAGCCATTGAAAATGTAGATACGCCAAACATTTCTCTTGGCAAAATATGAACCTGCTGATTCAAACAACAATAAAAAGACAAATTAAAAATCTTCATACTACTGTACTACTTTATTCAATAATTGTATAATCATTACACAAAGTGAAAACTCATTAAAATATTCCCTCAAAAATCTTTGTTGTAATAATTAGCAAATGATAGGAAAAAGGTGGGTATTTCTCACTTTTTCTCCATTTTCTGGCACAAGATGAGATGTACACATGTAGTACTTACATAGCCACTAAGGTTAACATAATAAAAAAGTTTAACATAATTACCACTAGCATTACTGCAATTTCCCGAATTCGAGTCATTATAAAAATTATTCGAGTCATTATAAGGATAATAGTAGAATTTTTAAGAAATAAAATGTAGTACTTACAGAGCTTCTGACCACCATGTGAGGGAATGCATTGTGTCTACAGAGGTCCAAGCTAACTTCCATACCAGAATTCCCACAGCCTACAACCAAAACCCTCTGTTTTTCAAACTCCAAACCAGATTTATACCCACTTGTATGCACCAAATGCCCCTCAAATTTCTCAATCCCTTGAATTTCTGGTATGTACGCCTCTGCATTTTCCCCTGTAGCTACTATAAGCCATCTTGAAAAATACTCACAATCTTGAGTTTGAACTTTCCATAAACCAGAAAATTCATCAAACTCAGCTTTGTGCACAACTTTCTTGAAAATGGGCTCAATGGAAAAATGTTTAGCATATAATTCCAAGTATGAAACAAATTCACATTTGGTGGGATATTTTGGGAATTTTTTAGGGAACCCAAAAAGTGGAAGTTCACAAAATTGTCTAGGAAGATGAAGTTTGAGACGATCATAAGTTCTTTGTTGCCATAATGAAGCTATACAATCACTTCTCTCAAGAATGAGAGAAGGAACTCCATTTTCTTTCAAGCATGCTGAAACTGCTAAGCCTGATGGTCCAGCACCTACTATCACAGGACCATGGACCAAAATATTCCTTTTTGGTAGTTGGGTGCTTTTATCTCCTTTACAAGAACCCATGTAACTGAAATCACTCAAGAATATGATGAGAAAAAGGGAGGTGATATTTATCAAATTTTTGATCCACAAACTGGCGTTCCTAGTATCCGAACTCTACTTTATCGTAATTTAATATCTCACAAACTAACTGGCCGAGATGTGGGGGCTTTTAAGCGGTGCCCAACTCCTTTTGGACCTCAAAGAAAAAGGGAAGTAATATTCAAAAATGAAGAAAGAATGAAAAAGTTTTAAAACTTTTTTTTTCCCTCAATTTTCAGTGGGATTCTTTATGGACTCTTCTGTTTTTTCACTCAGTAAATTACTGTTTCTTGCATGTATTTATATAGTGAAGTACATGATGCATCAGAGAGTTTAAATGAGAACTTAGGGAAAAATATGTTGAGGGTCAGAAGCAAATGAGGGGGTAATAATTGTGAAGCTTTAATGCAAGCAATGCAGAGATAGAAACCAGAGTAAAAAATGGAAAGGATTTATGAGAGTTGAAAAGAGTGGAGGAAAGGAGAGGTGCAAATGGAGGCGTAAGGAAAAAGGAAATGATTTGGTTCTCTTTCTCAAGGCTCCTTCTTCTTGGCCATTCTGGTGAGTTTTGGGATAGTTTTATGAGCAATGAGCAAAGAAAATATATAAAAAGTGATCGTGGGCCTCCGGTATAAAGCTATTAAATGGAGGTTAAATGGGTGGGATATATTTCGATGGTCGGGCGTATTTGAGTGAGCATTTCTTATTGCAACTTCAGGATCGAGCACATCCTTTGCGGGGGGTTGAACTCATCAATTACAAAGGTTGAGGGTGGCCTTGACAGCCTGCACGTCTTTCTACGACATTTTGATTATCGCATAGAGGCGTTATAAAGCTGTGCATGGAGGAGTTAAATGGGTGGGATATGGCTGATAGTCGGTGTATTTGGCCTCGCTATTTCTTGTGTGCGGCCGGGATCGGCCTTGTCGCTGCGGGGTTCGAACTCTTAAATCGATTCTGAGGTTGAGGTGGCCTTGTGGCCCGTCGATGCTACCGACCATGGGTATGCCCAGGGTTAAAGAAATATATAAGATATAAGTGTAGTGGTGTAACTGTAATTTGATTTAGTTCTAACATTAATATGTAGTTAAAGGTGTTAACTTTCTTAATTGTGGATCGATCAATCATTGGAGTTGGTTGAGACTAATCAGGGTTGATCATCATCGACCGGGTGTAACAAATGACCGACATTGACGCGTCAATATGAAAATTCATAAATGAGTAAAGAGTATATTTGTACTCATAAGGTGTTTCCGAAGTACATTTGTACGCTGCATACATTTCATTTTTTGATGTGTTTCTAGGGTAGATTTATACATGCATATTAAAAAAATTAAAAAAAAAAAAAGTTATCACCATTAGCATCATATTAATGTTAGCGCCAATAAGGTGCCTGAGTAACTAGGGAAAGGAGGATAATCATTGTAGTCGTCCATAAATTTTACTATTGAAAAATAAAATTTAATTTACAGTTTTTAAAAATTATTTGATTCTTCCTTTATATGTTTTATATTTTTTCTTGTATCACTTTTATCATTATTATTACACAAAAAATATTGATTCCACCATTATAATGATAGATTTTTCACATGGTTCAAGCCTTCAAGGCAAGGTCACATTGTCTACTATTTCACCTTCCTTTTTTTGTGGGTGACTCCTCTCCATCGAGCATTAAGAATCCAGTGCTATGGATATTATGGGTTCGATTAAAATAGAAAAAATAGAAGCCCAAGAATCGAATGGGATTTTTTATCGATTTACAGTTGGAAGAAAAAAATGAGGCCGAGGCTTGGGAAATGGTAAGAAAAAAAATGCGTACAAACAAAAATTTATTGGTTTTGGTTTTAGCATAAATCGAAGCTAAATGACCCGAACGAGGCCAGTATATATATCTTTGACTAAAATATTTATATTTGTGATATTTTTAGTTTACTCTTATTTTAGTTGAAATCGTGAAATCTTTCTTTTAAAAAAAAAAAAAACATCAGCTGCCATTTCTGATGAGAATCGAACCAGGAACTTCTAAATCTTGGAAAGCCTCCTAGCTTCTTAGGCGGATTCGATGTTATAAAAATCATGAAATACTCTATTTTAGTTTTGAAATCATGTATTTGGTGAATGTTTGGAGGTATCTATTAGTAATGTCCTATTATTATGCATGTGTTGAAAGTAATACATTTGGGGGAAATTTATATCCTATTATTGTCGCGTTTCTTTGAAATAATGTGTGTTAGTAATGTCAGGTTAGTAAGCAATACATTCGGACATTTATCTACGGTTATAATAAATGCGTTTGAATTTGTATGTGGTTGGGGTATGTGTATTTTTGCAATTTGAAATCCACGATCTTTTTATATTATATTATTTTTTAAAGCCAAGAAAAAATAAAGCCCAAAGGCCCAGGCAAGTAGCGTAAGCAAACGTGGCCAGACGATTGAATCGAATTAATTTGAGGCAAAAGTGATTTTTATTCTGAAAACCGATAGAATCTATTTCATATAAAAAAAAAAAAAAAAACGATCGGCGAGGCAGAAAGCATGCGTTGTCGATGTGATCTAATAAACTGTGGGACAAATTGGGCAAGTACATGGAAAGCTCATCCCAATGACTAGGGCCGATAGTATGTCGGCCAGCCCGCTACCCATTCTGTTTTTGGTTCGAAATATTTGATTAGGTTTATAAATGAGCCATATTCGAACTCCATATTCGACGGGTTAAAAATTAAAATATCAATAATATCCGATTTAATACTTTAACAACTGGTAATCTAAAAATTAATCATTCTAATTCAAACATATTATGTACCCTCCTTGGCTATTTTCTAAACGTCCTAAACATTCATTATTTATTCTCATATTTTTACACAAGTCATAACGACGAATAGATGGATATATAAACTTAATTAATAATCATTGAAAACTAAGCTAAACATAATTTTACCAGGTCAACAAATTTCCACAATTACCAACCATTTGAAACTATGACTAAAGTTAAATTAGAAACCCATATCTTCTCCTTATACTATTTCCAAATTAAACCAATAAATTTAATATTGTAGTTACACAAATTCAACCAATCTACTCATAAATAAAGTAACTAAAGTATTGTAAAAACATATACTCCCTCCGATAATATTTAGTTGTCATCTTAAAATAATACACCTAAATTAAGAAGAATGAAAAATAGTAAGAAAATATATTGAAAATATAGAATGTCGATTAATTGGCTATATCGATGGTTTGTTTGATAATTTAATAACAAAAATAGTAAAAAAATAGCATTAAAAATCAAGGTGGTATATCTTAAAATAACCCAATGCACTTATCTCCGATTTTTATTTAAAATAATAGTAATGTAAATTTGAAATGAAGTAATATATTATGATAAAATTTAAATAATTAACCATCAAACATTAATACGAAAAAATAAAAAGTTAATAAAAATACTCCGTAAAATTTATCGAGCATAGTATAATCATGTACTGAAGTGGAATTTTCAGACAAGCATACTTGTTATTAGCTGCCGGATTTTCTTTTTGCTAAATTCCGTCTTCTTACATCTCCTCGCTGCAATATTATTACACAAATTTTCCTTTTTGCTTTTTGCTTAATAATTAATATTATTAACTCTAAAAGTAAAAACCCAAAACCCAAATCAAAGTTTCTTGCTGATTAGGTTACAGGTAAATTATATTGTTTTATTGCTTATACAAACATATTCATATTATTAATACAAATTATGCTTAAAAATGTAATCTTTAGTAATATATTCATGTATTTTGTGTATCTAAGTTCAATAAACTTCTGATATGTTGTTTCTGCTAAAAAATGTAATATTTAGAGATAATGGAATGGTTGAGGTTTTCGGGTTCGAATCCCTAGGGGAGGGGTTGAGAATTATTGTAATCTTAATTATAAAAAAATGTAATCTTTATGTAGTATACAGATGTATTTTGTGTATCTAAGTTCAAGAAACTTCTGATATTTTGTTTCTGCTTAAAAATGTAATCTTTATGTAATATATAGTTGAATTTTGTGTTTATAAGTTCAATAAACTTCTGATATGTTGTTTCTGCTTAAAAATGTAATCTTTATGTAATAAATACATGAATTTTGTGGTTCTAAGTATAATATACTTCTTATGTTTTGTTTCTGCTTAAAAATGGAATCTTTATGTAATATATACATGTATTTTATGTTTATAAGTAGAATAAACTTGTGAGTTATGATATGTTGATTGTGATATGTAGGGGATTGATAAGGAGCTGAAGGCAAATTGGGTATTGTAGTTGGATCTTAGATTGGTATTTTGGTGTTTCGAATTGAAGTCCAAAATGTCTCAAACCAATTGGGAAGCTGATAAAATGTGAGTATTCCCAAATCCCAATATGTAGTTTGTTTAATGGGTTTGCAGAAATATGTCGATTATGCTGATGTGTATGTTAACAAACTGATGTTAGCGAATAATCACTCCGTATCAACATATGTGATTGTTTAGATTAAAAGTTTCGTAAAAAATATTTTGATTGTTTTGAATAAAAGTGATACTTTTTCATTATCTTTAGACTTTTGTCCCCATAAATTTTCTATTAGTTGTGAATTCGGCGGGAGATAGTCTTTGAGAATTAGTATTGGGAATAGTCAGTAATTACTGTAGGGATTTAAATGGTTTATTCATTTTCCAATTTATTGTTGATGTAATTTAATTTTGAGATTTGCTTTATTAATCGTGGAAGAGGACAAGATGTAATCTTAAAAGTGTTTCAAACTCTAAGTATGGCTAGAAACAACATCCCCAATACCTTTAAAGAGGCTGCTAAGCGGGTTGGGGGGAGGGGGTTGGATTGTACTTAGCCATACTCCTGAGATAACAAGTGGACTCATCTTTGAAAAGACTATCTACTACTTCACAATAGATGAGAAGCTTATGACTTCCAAATGGAAACAATAACTAGTTTGGAAAGCATTGCGTAGAAGAGAGATAACCTAGCCTTTGCAAATCTTTGCATAGAAGAGAGATAACCTAGCCTTTGCAAATCTTGATCATTGATTTCTCCGTAGCCTTTTCTTTATGGGGTATTAATATTCTTTTTATACTCAATACCAAAATTTTATAGTTTATACTTTTCTGCTTGCCACAAGTAAATGCTTCTCTTTTTGTTTCTAATTGCTGTTTACATTCTCATGATTATAATTAGTTTTGAGTTTGAAACTTCATTAAATATCTAGACCATGATATATTAATTTCATGCAATATTTTTCTTTAGGCTTGATGTCTACATTTATGATTATCTGGTGAAGAGAGACTTGAAGGCTACAGCTCAGGCCTTTCAAGCTGAAGGAAAGGTGTCTTCCGACCCTGTTGGTAAGATACCATGTGAAATGTTACTATAACTGTTGTAATTTCTATATTTCTTCTCCTAGATGGTTTTCAGACTAGGCTTTCATATGCACAGCTATAGATGCCCCTGGTGGATTTCTATTTGAGTGGTGGTCTGTGTTTTGGGACATATTCATTGCAAGAACAAATGAAAAGCATTCAGAAGTTGCCGCATCTTATATTGAGGTAATTGAATGCTTATATGTTTGATGTATGTCAATTGACATCTTTTATATACTCTGTGGGCTCAACTGTTCAAGGCCTCTGTGGTCTCTGCTCTTAATTGCATTCTTGTTAATACTGTCGCAAGCTATTACTTTTGTGTTGTAACTTATTTTTCTATTTGATGGATGTTTTACGTTGTTGCCCATGCAACAATGTAATTTTGCAAACAAAGAGATTATGCAATTCTTGTTTTTATAAGTGAAAGACTTGTAAGATATATAAGGCTTTTTAGCTAAATTTGATGGTTGGAGTTGCTCAGATAATGTTGAAGTTGTAATTATGTGCAATGACTTGTAAATGAAGACTATTGGTCAATACTCAATATTCTCAATAAATTATAATATAGTGTTAATCTTATTACTTGGTTAAACTAAAGCCAAACCCTCCAGTAAAATTTTTGAGTTTTTGTTGTTGTTGCTGACAGTCCTAACTTAGTGTTGTTTGAAATTCTAAGTTTAGATTTTAATTCTACCTTTCCCCTTGCGTGAATGCTAGAATAGTTTTTTTCCCCTTAAAATTTGAGGATAGTTGTTCAGTTGTAGAATCTTCTTCACCTTTGATTTCCTGTCCAGTTGGGTTGTTTATAATTGATTCTTGAGTCTGATGTGAGACAATGTGAGAGTTCATAAATGCACCGGGACCCCTATTTCACACCATAATCATTTGAGAAAAGAAACCTATTTCCGGCCTTCTCCAATCTGTATTGATTGCTGCAGTTTGTTTTTTCTCGACAAACATTTCATGGTGATCAAGCATTGTTTCTGACTCTTTGTGCTTTTTCAATAAATAGGAAAAGGTTATTAGTCCTCATGGAGCTTATTAGTCAACTCGATGAAGTTAATCTATGCACTCCATAACCAAGTATCGTAAAGGAAAGATTTAGCTTATGTAGAACCCTTAAGTGCTCGATTTGTCTGTCTTTTGGATCTTAGCTTATAAGCAAATCAAAATATCCTCTTGGAGCATATAAGCAAACTTCAGAATGGAATAAGTTACCCTCGTTATTTAGACCTACACTACCATTTCTCTTGAATTTTAAGTTTTATTTCCCATTATTTATTCAAGCTTGAGTATAAACACTCTATAGGTACAGCTTGATATCCATACTTATAAATAATCTTGTAAGAGCTTTTATGATTGTTTATTTTGGAAACTATCTTAAAGTCAGTCTACCGAAGGTACCTGTCATGCCAACATCTCATCGAGCTTATAAAGAACTTTAAGCATAAGAAGAGAAGTTAGACACCCTCTTTTTAAAGTAGCATGCTGCATGTTGAAGGTTCTTGGTTTCGTAAGAGAATGTCGGACTCTGATCCACTGAAAGCATTCTTTCTACACTTACTTCGTTCGTCAATGATTCATATTTTATCAAGTTATTTGGAGAATCTATTTGTTTTTTATATGTCTGCATTGTGTTTCTTCATCATGATTCTGGGTAAGGCTTGCCTGCTTATCATTTTATGAACAAAAAATAATCTTCTATAATTGGAGCGCAAGAGATATAAAGGTTTCCCATTGCACTTTTTCGATGCAGTCTCAGTTGATGAAAGTTAGAGAGCAGCAGCAATCATCTCAACAGCAACATCCAAACCAGCAGCAGCAACTGCAAATGCAACAACTTTATCTACAGAGGCAGGCGCAGCAACAGCAACAGCAACAACAACAACAGCAGCAACAACAACAACAACAGCAGCAGCAGCAACAACAGCAACAACATCAGCAACAGCAACATCAACAACAGCAGCAGCAACAACAACAGCAGCAGCAGCAGCAGCAGCAGCAACAACTTCAGCAACAACAGCAGAGAAAAGATGGCACCCATATACTGAATGGCAATGCTAATGGTATTGCCAGGAATGATACCCTCATGAGACAGAACACAGGAACTGCCAGTGCGTTGGCGACGAAAATTTATGAGGAAGGACTAAAATTACCAATCCAGAGAGACTCTTTAGATGATCAAGCAATGAAGGTACGAGTTTATTCTTTGTTTTTAGAGGAACGGTTGAATCGTTTGCATTGCCTATGATACCTTTAATTTGCAGCAAAGATTTGGTGACAACGTCAGTCAACTTATGGACTCAAATCATGCATCAATTCTGAAACCAGCTGTAGCTGCTGGCCACTCCTCTGGGTATTCTTACTTTTTGGCTCTACTGTTGGTTGAAGTGGCGTTGAACATAATTTTCTCACTATTGATATTATCTTATTTTGCATGGAAAAAGAGAAAGGGATTGCATTGTTCATTCCTCACCAATCCCCTCCACCCTCCCTCTCTTCTTATGTTGTAGTGAAAGGTGTTTGCAATCGTGATGTTAAGTTGAATGAGTAAAACAGAAACCCCTTACGTTAAATTGGGCATCAATATACATTGGATTCTATATGTTACATAAGGTCGAGGGTCTATGTGAAGAAACATATATACATGCTTCAAAAGTCATAGGATGTCCCCTAATGCTTCTCATCAGTACTTAAAATACCCATTGTATCAGGCAAGTGCTACATGGTTCAGTAGGTGGCATGTCCCCTCAAGTCCAGGCTCGCAGTCACCAACTTCCTGGGTCTACCCCTGTCAGTCTCTATGTCCTGATCTATTAAATTTTTATCTTGTCCTTGATTTGTCTTTATAAGTTGTTTTTTGTACAAATAGGACATAAAGACAGAGATGAATCCTATACGAACTCCTCGAGAAGGCGGTTCTGAAGGATCATTAAATGGCATTCCTGGTAACGTTTCTTTGAGATATAATTGACTCTGTTTACTCTTTTTAATCTATGCTCTCGTCTTCTTTGGTGTGCATGGCCTCAATTTTGACATGTTTCTTGCTGCCCAGGACCAAACCAGGGTGGAAACAATTTGACATTAAAAGGATGGCCTTTAACTGTAAGTTAAATAATCTATATCATATGTGGTTATTCTTCTTATTTTTTATTGGCACTCTTGAATACTACTAGTATGTGCTTAGTCCATTCTTACAAAGCTTGGTTCTGAATATCATCCACCAGGGTTTTGTACTAATGATCCGTACATGTTTATGTCATATTTAGCAGGGTTTGGATCAAATTCGCTCTCTTCAACAGCAAAAAACATTTATGCAAGGTCCACAGCCTTATCATCAACTGCAGATGCTAACACCACAGCAACAGCTTATGTTGGCTCGGCAAAATTTGACGCAAAATTTGAGCTCCTTGCAAGCTGGTGGTCCCAATTTGTCCCGTGGAGATACAGATATGATGATGAAGGTGAATTAGTCCTGTATACGTGCCCTGTTAAGCATTGCTGCATCAATGAATTTTATATGTGACTTTGTTTGTTGTTTGGCTGTATTATTTGTATATGATATGATTTTTTCTTATCTTCTAATTCAATTACTTAGCTTCCTTTATTCAGTTGAAATTAAGTCAGATGCAACAACAAAGCAATAAGCAGATTCAGCAGCAGATACAGCAGCATGCACTCTCTGGTCCGCAACCTCAGAGTTCAAATCATAGTTTTCAGCAAGATAAGATGATGGCCGTTGGTGTGGCTACAGGGGATGGAAGCACCTCTAATGCATTTCGAGGAAATGATCAGGTTACTCCTCTTCCTTTATACAGATTATGTTATTTTACAAAAAAAAAAGGCTAATGCTAAAAAGAAATGTCATATAAACTACACAAAAAAAACTTAAAAACATATAATCACGTTGGATAGTCAGAGATATTTTACTTTATTTTATTAAAATTATAAATATATAGTTTCAAGACAAGCGTTGGAACTGATGTGTTTAAAGTTATTGGAGATTTTGTAATTAATAATAGCTGCTTTGCAAGCAATATTCTGAAGGAGATTGTAATTATTGCAGAAGACTCTCTACTCTTTACATTCCTCGGAGGATTACTTAATAAAAACAGTTTGATTGCCAAATTAGTTTAGTTGTAATATTCCTACGAATTCATTTCTTTAGTCATTTGTGCATTCCTAGGCTTCAAAAGCTCAGACTGGAAGAAAGAGGAAGCAGCAAGTATCATCTTCAGGACCTGCAAATAGCTCCGGAACAGCAAATACTGCTGGCCCTTCACCAAGTTCCGCACCTTCAACACCATCGACTCATACCCCAGGAGATGTAATGTCGATGGCTGCAATGCCACACAGTAACAGCTCCTCGAAACCTTTTATGTTTGATAACCCAAGTACTCTTACCTCACCTTCTAATAATTTGGTAAGTGAGGACTTCTTCAGTCTCATGAGAAAAATTCTATTACATGATTGGAAGGCTCTCATTTCCAATTTGAATTTAATTTTGGCAGTGGGATGATAAAGATCTCGTGCAGGCTGAAATGGATCGTTTTGTGGATGATGGGTCCCTTGATGACAATGTAGAGTCCTTTTTATCTCAAGAAGATGCTGATCCCAGGGATGCAGTTGGTCGTTGCATGGATGTAAGTAAAGGTGAGTCTAATATCACCTCAAGCTGGCAGCCTGAATACTAAATCTTTCTGTTTGTCATCTCGTCTGCTAGTATGCTGTAACAAATATATCTATGTTTGTAGGGTTTGCATTTACAGAAGTGAATTTTGTTCGGGCTAGTGCTAATAAGGTTGCATGCTGCGATTTTTCATCCGATGGAAAACTTCTTGCCAGTGGTGGGCATGATAAAAAGGTTAGTGATTTCAAATTCAACAGTCACATCGAAGAGATCATGAGAAATCAGCTGATTTCACTCCAAGCCTCTTGTAATGGCTACAGTAACTTGGATCTTGAATTTTCATAATGCAGGCGGTTTTGTGGAATACAGATACTTTAAAGGCAAAAACTACGCTTGAAGAACATTCATCACCCATTACTGATGTCCGCTTCAGCCCCAGTATGGCACGTCTTGCGACTTCCTCTTTTGATAAAACTGTTCGAGTTTGGGATGCAGACAATGTTAGTAAAGTTGCCTTTATTGTTTATTTTCTGAATGTTTGTTTATTTGCCGTGAGCTATCTTTTACTCTATTATTTAAGTTCTCATTACTTCATAGTATTCTTTTTATTCTCTTAATGATGTATGCCCAACTTACAGTTATACTCCAGCATTACTATTAGAATGATTATTTCTCTAGTATTTTTTAGAATATTGAAAATTTGGGTTTCCTTTGTCGCTATTGATGATCATATCTATATTGGACTTCTATGGCCCTATACTACATGCTCCCAATAATGTAACTAGTCTACGGAATGCCTCTTGAGTTGTAATACAAGACAAGTCGCCTCCTTAAAGTCAATCTTCTTAATAATTATATGGAAAATATTACTCCGTATCGAACCTTCTTTAGTTTTGCATTCCAATAACCCTCTGGTATGTCATTTGACAGGCATGGCAAATTGTTAAGGCATAATTAAACAAGTTATGTTCAATACTGTCTCAATATGACATGAGAGCGAATTATCACTTCTTGATACCTCTATGAGGACTTTGTCACTGTTGTAGTACGCAAAAGGGTAGTTTAACCTTGTTCCTGGTCAAATAATAGAATTGGGTGGGAACTGTCTACTTAATTTTTCACTGTATATTTAATGTACTCTTCTTTTGAATTGTACACAGCCTGGCTATTCCCTCCGCACCTTTACGGGGCATTCAGCTGGTGTTATGTCATTGGACTTCCATCCAAACAAAGATGACTTAATATGCTCTTGTGATGGGAATGGAGAGATTAGATACTGGAGCATTAACAAGGGTAATTGTGCACAAGTATTCAAGGTGAGTAGTGAAATCTGAAAGAATATGTAGGATTCAATATTAAGTATTATGTAAAGTGATTACTATTCTAGTAGACATTTTCTTATTTTACTCACACATATAAGGGGTCTACTGGTCTTCCATATTTCTTGATCTTTTTTTTTTCCTTTTGCTGTTTGTTATGAGGATCGGGGCAAACCAGGCTTGTGCCTGATTCTGGAGGACCTTCATTTTGGTTGACTGATTCTAAGTATCTTATGTTATGGAATAGGGTGGCATGATTCAGGTAAGGTTTCAACCACGTAGCGGACGGTTCCTTGCTGCAGCTGCCGAGAATGTTGTATCGATATTCGATGTGGAGACACATGCATGTCGGCATTCATTGAAGGTTAGGATCCTGTTATATAATGGAGTGCAGTAAGTAATCAGTTGCACTGCTACAGACTCTTTTATAGGCATACCATAAATGCTGTTTTTACCTTGTATCTGAAACAGCTTACAGAATCCTAAAGAAAGTTGTAGATGGCGTGCTTAGTTAGTGGAATGGTGTCTTTAATGAGTAACAGATTGAGGGTCTTGCGACATTTGTTTATGACGGCATTTCTTGTTTATAGGTTCAACGTCTAAGCTGATTCCGTTGTTTGATAAATGAAACTTCTTAGTTTTTATAATGCTAATTGTTCTTGCATGAGAAAGAATAATTACTTCTGTAAAAAGTTCATATGGGTCTCTTGTCATAATCGAGGTTGCTGCTTGTGACTTTGGTTATATAATTGTTTGCTGCTTGTGACTTTGGTTATATAATTGTTGGAAGTCAAGTGCTTTGTTACATACCACATAACTCAATCTGACCTGTTTAACTTTTTCTGATGTTTTCTTAATTGAAGGGACATACAAAGCTTGTTCATTGTTTGAGCTGGGATCCTACTGGTGAGCTTTTAGCATCTGTGAGCGAGGACTCGGTGAGGGTCTGGACTTTTGGATCTGGCAGTGAAGGGGAATGCATACACGAGTTAAGTTGTAATGGAAACAAGTTTCACTCTTGTGTTTTCCATCCTACCTTCCCATCATTACTGGTTATAGGTTGCTACCAGGTAACTTAATGTCATTTCTCTTTAATTTTGTCTTATTTCTTTGCAATGGTCTCTTTAATGTTTACTATAGATGTTTATATTATGATACGATTATGTATTGTTAGCTAAATATAGCTACACTGCTTATTCATGACCCTTTATTTCATTGATATTTTTGCTTCGGTAGTTGGTAATTGAACTGCCAGAAAATATACACACTTAAAATATCCAGCTAACAAAAGCTCTAAAAGCCGTCAATTATGAATCTAATATTGTTTCTGTTTCTGACATGTTGCTATATTTAAGGGTAGTGACTTGTAGTTACCCTCAGCACTTGCTTTAGGATAAAGTTAATAGCTAGAAGTATTTCATTTATTCAGTTGATTATTCTGATTCAGCCTTCAGTGTTCTTCAAATCATTCATGTAAATCATGTCCTTCATGACTCTGTTACATCTGCAGTCGTCTTCACAACTCCTTTGTCTCCTTATTGTTTTGAGAACTTCTTTTACAGTCAATGGAGCTATGGGACATGCCCATCAATAAGACACTGACACTCCCCGCGCATGAAGGATTGGTTGCTTCGTTGGCGGTGTCAAATGCAGTTGGCCTGGTTGCTTCAGCTAGTCATGATAAGATTGTTAAGCTGTGGAAGTAATGGAAATGCTGATGCACTTATTGTCTGTTTGGATAATTGAGTTCCAAATTAGGTTTCTTGTAGTTTGTGCATGTTCATACTAGTCTTATGTAAGGGGGTATTTTGGGATACAACTTTAAGAACTTTGTTCTGATCCCACTACTAGTCTAATGCTTTGTTATCTGAATCAAGCCTAGAAAACCAACTTGTGATCTTACATCGGTATTTTATTTGCATTTCTATTTCAAAGATTCCAAGGTCCAAGTTTGGAAATGAATGCTACCTTAAATCTTGACATGAAATTATGAGCCTCCTCTTGCAACAAAGTGCAAGGAAATGAAGAGATTTTTTTCATGAAATAAGGTCAATTGGAAGTTCAACTCTAAAAAAGCACTTCATGAAACCTGTCGAAATTTAATTTATTGAGTTCTTTCTTTTAACATATGGAAGAAACTAACGTAGATTTGGAGGTTTATCAACACACAATTATGCAATCCCATTGTTATTTGCACCAAATTTTTAAAAATAATCACGGAAACTATATTTGAAATGTAATCAAACCAAACCAAGTATTTTCCCTATCGGTTATATATGTATATGAGTGCTTCCATTCATTCAGATGTTGCTTCATCCCTTTTCTCAAATAAGGCACATACTCTTGCTTCACTTTATTTTCCGATATGTTATTACCGAAAGCGCCCAGACCATTGCTTAAATATCATGCTCTCAGACTATTTTTATTAAGCTGGTACACCCCCTCAATCTCATCTGTTTCCTCAGATTTTTTGGAAGGTTTACATACCCCTCGACTCCCATACACCTAATTTTCATTAGCGAACGACTATATTACCTTAAAATACACACGAGTCATGCAAAAAGACTATTTTGTCCTAACACTCAAAGCATAAAAGGCGCTAAATAACTATTTTGCCCCTCCCCTATTTGAAAGCTATAAGAGTTGCAAGCTTCATTGGGCGGCCAAAATTGTCATTTCACTAAAATAGTATAATAGTTTCCACCCCTAATTCGCTTATACTTTTAAATAAGCAGTGACAAAATACTATTTTATCATGACTAACGCGGTATTTTAAGTGGTAATATAGTCATTTCACTAATGAAAATTGTAGCAGATTAGCTGCGATGCCAGATACACTACAAAAAGACAAGTGGCCCGCCTTGATTAAGTTTGCGCGCCCAGACACTAAAAATAAGATAAGTGACCACATGTACTCAAACCATAAGACAAGTGTACCACTGCCTGAGAAGACCCTCCGTCTAACTCTACTTGATTTACTCCTATCCACATACGACGTGAGGTAACAAGTTTTTATAAGAAAATAGCTTATTTCACACCCTATACTTGGGCTGTTGTAGACAAATACCATTTTAATCGCCGACTAAACGTGATATTTTAAGCAGAATATACTATTTCAATTAAATTTAAAGAAACAGATTTAGAAATGTGACAAGCAGATAGACACTACAAAAGACAGGGCCTCCTCGATTAAGTTCAAGGCCCGCACACTAAAAATAAGACAAGTGGGGTCACAGTAATAATTCAAAATCATAAGACGCGCCTTTCACCACTGGGGTTCTCACAGACCTCCGTCTAACTCTTACTTTGATTCGGGCTCAACTCCGCTCTGTGGGCATTTACTTGTCAAATTCATTCATTGTGAAAACAGACTACAAGGTCAAAAAGGGCTGGCCACCAAAGGCCCAGATAAAGGTTTGTCGGGCGTTTGCTTTTAAAGGCCCGTTTTTTTTTTATTATTTGGGCCTCATGGTGTCTGCTTATGTCGTAATTTATTTTACAATCTATAAATAAAAAAATCAAAATTAACGTATTTATCGACTCCCCTTCCGTCTATAAATAAATAAAAACCTAATTTTTTTTTACAGTTTATTTTTTACACTTAATTACCCCCACCCTCCGACTCCCACCCCCGATAATCGATCGACGCCAATTAACGATTTACCACCGCCTCCCCACTAATAAAAAAGGTTCGTTTTTTTTGTTTTTTTTTTCGTTTTTTTGTTTTTTTTCTTCTTTTTTTGGTTTATTGTTTTTAATTGTTTGTTTTTATAATTACTTGTATGTTTAATTGTTTGTTATTATATGTTTAATTATGATTTAATTTCTTTTGGTTTCGGTTTTTTTTGTTTATTATTTTTAATTAGTTGTTGTATAATTTGTTTAATTCGCTAATTATAAATTTAATTGCTCTTTTAATTAATTTTTATTTCTCGATTTATTCATTTTGGTTTGTTAATTTGTATATTATAAGTTTACTTCATTTTTAATTCTGCTTATTAGTTAGATTGAATCGGAATTGATTGGTTTGTTTTTACTGATTAAATCAGTAATTGAATTGTCATTAATGTAATCAATCGATTGAAGCTCAATTAGATTGCATTTGAGTTCGATTTAGACTTAATCGAATTTGAATTTAATTTTTATTTAATTGAAATCTGGATAATTGAATCAGCTTGAATTTGATTGATTTGAATTATATTTGAGTCAATTAGATTAAATCGACTGAATTTGAATCGAATTGAGTTTGAATTGGATAAAGTTAATTAGCTCGAATCAGCTTTGAATTAGATTCGAGTTTGAATGTTGTTCAATTAGATCGAATTGGGTTCACTAGATTTGAGTTCGAATTAGATCACCGAGTTTGAATTAGATTGGGTTTCAATGTCAAGCCAATTCAGACCGAATTGGCTCAATTAGATTTGAGTTTGACTGAGTCCTAATTAGATCGAATTGAGTTTGAATTAGATTGAAGTTTGAATTGTTCAATTGCATCGAATCGAATGGAATTAGATTTGAGTTTGAATTGAAGTTTGAACAGATCGAATGGACGGATTTGATTTGAATTGAATTTAACGACGCTGCTTTAATTTTGATGGAATTTTAAATTTTAAAACGCAGCTTTATTGCCTCGCAATAAGATCAGTCAAGTTAATACATGACGAGCAACAAAGAGAAATGATCTGTCGCCGAAAGAAAGCTCAGGTAAATTATCCGACTCATGATCGAAGAGCAATTTATCGGGCTCACGCTTCAACATAAAGTAGATCAGAACGCTTCAAGACCTGCTGCTGCTATTAGATTATGGATCGACTCACAAACTAATTACCAGCTTCAAAGACGTTGGCCCTCACTCAATGCTGGCCACCGGTAACTTCCCACCCGCAAGACGCTGAAATGGTGACAAAACGCTACGAAAAGCACTCCGCGCTTGTCATGGCGCCACCATCAAATCTAATAACATACCTAATTCGACGGTACCGGCAAGCATAAATGGGTATTTATACAAAGCCGTCCGAATCATGAATTCAAGTTACATGCAAGACAAAAGCTGCTGGACACCTTCTGAAAGCCGTGAGTAACTATCTCTGTAATCTCGCCACTGATTGCATTGGCCCTGATAAGCATATGCGACTCAACGGTGACGCTGAAAGTATTTAAGCGCGGAGGTTGTACACCAACGCAAAGAATGCGCGTGCTGATATGTTCGATACGCATCGACGGTGACTACTCATATCACCAAGATGCATCTTCTTTCTAAGTTCATCCCATAAAGAAATCATCATAGTTGGCTTTGACCTTTAATTCCACCTTTAAGCTGAGCACGCTGAGCTGGTGACAAACGTTACGAAAGACCATACAAGCATGTTCATCAAATCTAATCCATCAATTCTAAGTGAGCCTGGCCATTGCTACATTTAATTCTCACATATACGACTTTATATATCGACATCCGTAAAAATTTAAATTATACCAATTTAACCGACATAAAATCAAATAATTGGATGATACTATATCAATATCAATTCATCAATATTTCTGCTATGACATCAAATCATAAAAAGAATATGCTATGGTCTTTTTTATCGAGATCTCACTTGGTACGGTATAGTTGATATATATTTTTCTTCCAATCTTCATTACAAATATCACTTCCATGTATATAATTACAAACGCCATATTCAGAGATATTTCACACACTAAGAATCGACAAATTAATACGTAACACATCTTTATATGTTTTCAGAATTATTGTTATTATTATTTTTATTATTCATTTAATCATAATAGATGTTAACTACTAATAATTTTAGTTTAAAACTACTAATAATTTTAGTTTCGCTAACAAATACCCATAAAGTCATATACAAAGCATTAGACTCTAATAAATTATTTCCACCAACTCCATGCACGCAATCCAAAACACACTCAATATCCTAAACCTGCTTCGACATACCTACGTCGCAGTTAAATTTTTCATTCTCTTCCAACTTTAAGAACAAAATCATAAATTAAAACATACAAAGTCGAATACCAAATTATTTTTTAATATTATCATTATGTATAACGTTGCCTCCGCAATACAAAAAGAATCGGCAGTGCCTGTAAAACGCATGATTAATGTATCATGTAAAAAAATCTATTTTCTTAGTCATAGGAAAAACGATTTGTAATGCTTAAATCAAAATCTTTCTCATATCTTTCAAACTAATTATTATTTGTCGCCGTAATAAGATTTTGACTTATTATTATTCAATAATGTACTTTTGATGTTAATATTATTTTACTAATGTTTTACTAAAAAATATTATTACATACTCTATTGACATATATTATTTAAGTTTAAAAAAACTTATCATTTTTTGTTGAATGTGTATTAATAGTAATATATTATTAATAATTGAAGTAATATTACTAATAAAAAGATACTCTGAAATAAAATGTACTAGAAAACAAAAACAATATTATCCACAAAAGTAACCCGCTGTGCTATAAAATTTATACTAATGATCTTTTGTAAAATATTTAATCGTAGCTTATCGTAATTTTTCATCTTATATTTAAAGAAGTATCTCTTCAAAAATAAAAATATTAATTAAAAAATCGCTTTGTTGCGAAAGTTTTCACACAATTTTAAACGATTTCAATTAAATATTAAAATGTATCAAATATTTAAAATCGATCGCACGCCTCATACATCTTCTAAACGCGCGAACGTAGTCATTGCTTCTTCAATTTGTTCCAAGCACTAAATTAGCCTCTTTCCACACGAAATTAATACAAAGACGTGATTAATTCATGGAAGTATTTTCATAAAATTATTTACAGCATTATTAATTATAAAAAATTAGAACTAATGAGGAGTTGAAAAAATAGTGATGGTTCTATGGGCACACTCCCTGAGGACAATTCAATGTGAGCAGCGCTTATCAACTGTTGCACAAAATCTATGAGAGGCTTTCATAAGGCTCATCAAGTGGGATCACCCCCAAATGCAAAGCAACCAGTGAAAAGGATCTCATTCATAGATGCACACAGTGGAAGTGTTGCTCGGTTACAACTGTCCATTTCCCACCAATTTGTTTATATTCAGACCTGGTCGAGTTCTGTTTTGGCAATCTAGAAAAAAGGAACAACTAATCAAATGGGCAATCACTAATTCACTATGTGGGATGTGTGGCACCAGAGGAATTTACACTTAGAAACACATGTAGCTCATCAACCTTTTCTCTGAACTTTATCCAGATTCACCAATGCAACACATGTATCAATCTGCCTGAAAACAAGTTCCAAATTTCTACAGCATGTATAGTTGCTTATTCCAGCAATATGCGGGAGTAGTATAGCCAAGCCATGATATCCTCTGCTAGCTCAATGTCAGAAAATTGTAAATTACTATTGATTTTCCATTCAATAAAGCACGTTTCAAATAAATAAAAACACAATAGTGATGGTTGAAAAAATAAAATAGTTAAAAGAATATAATTAAGAATCATTTAAATAATTATTATAACACCTAGACAATTGGTGAAAATGCATACCAACGAGAGATAAAATAACCCAGAGCAAAAAAATGATATTTAGTATTAAAAGATGTTATAACAACTAAAGAGGATTAAAAATAACGATGCTTAAAAACTTTAGAGTTAATAAAATAGGTAAAAATCCCTCCACTTATAAAAGCTGAATATTTTCCGCATTACTAATTACAATATTGCCCTTTCACTATAATATTTTCCATACATTGATGGAAAAATACGTAATAATTAACAAGCCCAATTTTACCTAAAAAACTATAACAAATCAAATATAGCTAGAGTTATCCTATCTCTATAATAAAGTGTTAATTTACCACTTTCATACCTGTTAATTATTATAATGCTCATTAACATTAATATTCAATTATAAGGTTAATTTACTAACGTATAAAAAAAGTCATCGATATAATACTAAATTTGATTTTTTAAAATTTTATCATAATAATATGTGTAAATTTCATTTAATGCAATAAATTACCTTAATTATACTAAAAAATTATAAGATAATTATTCAATTATAAATTAAAAAATTCTAATCCAAAATTCTTATTAAATAATATATATCTAAATTATTTTGTGATACTTTGTATTACATTTCAATAATTGAAATAAAAATGTCAAGTTACATACCTAATACTCCATTCATCCCCAATAAATTGTCATGTTTAAATTGATTTCATTAAATGTTAAATTAAAATATTTACTGTTGTATAATATTTGGTGAAATTGTCATCAAGAATATTTTCAATGTACTTTAATATTGACAAATTTATTCAAAATAAAACAGTTTATCGATGAAAAGCTCACACCTGGTATTTAAACTGCCATTTACAATAATTTAAAAGATGTATTTAAGTAAAAGATTTGGATATTTTATTTGTAAATTCAATTTTTTAATATAATATATAAATATGTTAGTTTTTGAAGTTTAAATAAAAATATCTTTATCTATAAAACTATGTATAATACCATCAGTAGCTGAATTCAATATACGAAAGGAAATTAAAAATCTTCTGCCTCTTCAATATTTAATAATTAGTAATTAGTAAACTAATCCAAGAGTATATCGTTACATGAACATTTATATTAACTATAAGTATATTAATAAATATTACTTATATTAGTTTTCACTCTATACGAAATAAGTAAATCTATATTATGGTCTAACAAATACATTTACGAATACGTATATTATAAGTGATATAATCCACTTTATCATTTAACATTCGACGATAAATCGGTATCCTCATCATCTATTCAATGACTTCTTGTGACTTTTTTATATTAAAGTTGTTATTTATGTCAAAATTTTAAAAGTAATATTAATCACATATACACTATCGATGTTTGACTTTAAAAAAAAAAAAAATTATTGCACAAGATATAATTCTTTAAGAGACATCCTTATTCTATTGATTTTCAATATAATTCATTCCTTGCATTTCACATTCGAACAAGGACTTCTAATGCTATGCCTTCGATCGCTTTCTGAAGCATAAAATTGAGAAAAAATTCGTAAAAAGGTCTTCATATTATCTGCTTTATGTAAATATTATCGAAATAATCATCAATTAAAATACGTTAAACGAATATTATAAAATAAAATCAACAGAATTACGTAATAATATACTACTAACCACTGTACTGACAAGTTTAACAATAACAAAATAACAAGGATAAAAAAGGTTATATTTTCTAACAATAAATATAATTACATAACGCGTGATTCTTTTATTAAATCTCGGTAAAACGGCTAGTATGGTAACAAGACTATAAATTCACTATTAAAATTATATCTATTATCAAAATATTATAAGGTCTATATAATATATAAAAATAAAATATAATATAAATCAAAAGAATAATTTATAAATTTACGAAATAGTTAATTACTTTATTTATTATCTCAATTTAAATGCTTTCAAGATAAATAATACTAAACGCATGTACATTTGACAAGGTTTTAAAAGTAAGGAATAAGGCCAAAAGCATGCGCCTAAAGTGATTAACATTACGTGATATCTATTTCGGCTATTCAAAGAGAATTTATATCTATTTTAAAAATAGTTGATGGAAAAAGGATTAAAAATTATTTGGGACAAATTGAACTATAAATGAATAAAGACTTAACAATTTAAGCCATTTTATTTTAGCGTAGGGTATTCACACACAAAAAAAACTCACTTAGATACTGTGGGTGCGTCCCTGGTTCATGTAATAATAATAACTTACTATGTCCTTACGTTTAAAATGCTATTTATTAATACAATGTCATATTATATCATTTACGATACATAACTATTAACTCACTAATTAAAAATCGGTCTATATATTAGATTAAATTTACTTTTTAAATTTAAAAAACGAACCTAAAAACTTATTATTAATACGTTAACTTTAATTTTGAAATACCATTCGGTATAAATATATCTATGGCCAATTTTTTATTTTATTTTTGTATTGAAGATGTCATTTCCAATGGAATAGATGGTAGTTACATTTTATAGACATTTTTTTTTATATTTCATTAATATTATGACGTGTACTTATTAATTTAACAAAGAGCCTAACATGAAATGTAACTATAATTCATACTCATTTTCATGCTAGTCGGCAGAGAAAAGGCATGCAGACGCGTGTACATGAATGAACAGTGATCAAGTATCTCAGTTTCAACTAAGTTGTTGAGAGAAAAAGGCAAAGAAATATATCAAGAATCCTAACTAATATAGGAAAAAAGGAGAATATATAGAACAGAACATCGCCAACTTGAAGCAAAGAATCATAAAATGCCTCACAGGAGATTTTCAGGATCACTAACTGCTCCCAAAGTGGACCTATTTCTTGATCTTGGCAACCCTTTTCTCAACCTCACCGTTGATAGTTTTTTGAAGATTGGAACTGTATGTTTAGTGTCATTTGACTCACTTCATCTTGATATGTTTTTCAGATTGGAATTAGTTATATTGTTCATTTGTATATTTGGTTTGTTGGGTTTTTTTGTTTCAGGTGGCTGTTGGGAAAGCAGCTGCAGAGGAAGCATACCATGTGGCAAAACGAGGTAAATCCATGTCAGATATTATGTGTCATATTTTTGTAGAATGCTGACTAAATTGAATACTTTACTTATATTCAGAATTGTATCTGAACATGAAGAGGGTGTACAGAGAATCTATGAGTGTCAGTAAATTAGACATTTCTGCTATGAATCCTATGATGTATTGAATACAAATCCATACAAAGGATGATGAATCTAATGATATTACTGGGAGATGATTGAAAGAATGTGAAACAGAATGAACATATTCTTAGACTCTTAATAAAAAAAATTATTTTGTAGGGGAGGAGGGTATTCAACATTTTATATGGTGAAAATTCAGAAGATTGTCTTGATTTAGAATTTGGAACTCTTAATTTACTCGTTGGAGCTTTTTTCCGCCTTAATATTGTAAAGGATCCTAAGATACATGAAAGGTAGAGCACTTGTATGCCCTGCCTAGAGGCTATTTTCCAGTTACTGTAAAACTTCCTTTGGAGTAATAGTTTTAGATGCATTTTCAGATTTAGTAATGCAGTCTAAAGAGTCAATTTCTTTGCAGGAAGCATTTCGAATCACAACTTTGAGCATTCGGTGAGCTCTCTGATCTCTTTGTTTTGTTTTTCAAACTGGATTTCTTAGCTCCCTTATCGCGCCATATTACAACCACTATAAAGTTGAGTAAACCATAATTCTCTAATGAACAATGGACTTAGTTATAAAGCAAAATGAGTTGAGGATGTCGTTACTTAGCAAATTTTCAATGTTGCTTTGAGTTACATTATATGTTGATCAAGATTCTTTAGTGTCTCAGATGGTATGATAGTCTTAGGACTACTTTCTTGTTCTTATTTGAATAAGCTAATATAGGCCATTTTAAGAACACAGGAAGAAATAATTTGGATCCAATGGGGAGACTTCACCGGCCCAAGATGACAAGAAGTATAAACTTATTGTTTCCTTTTTTTCTGTACTGCTGGATAATAGAAAACAAACTTTTTCTATTGTACGTTATATCGGTATTGTAACAGAATGTGCTACTATATTGCAGTTGAAGAAGATGTGTAAAGAAGGTGCATATTGGGGTGAGTAGGATTTATTTGGTGCTATGGGCAGTTAGCTTAATTAGAGAATGTTTATTCTCCTCCAGTCGCTGAATTTCCTTGTTTTATTAAAAATGGTTTAACTTAAGAGACTTGTATTATTTGCATTGACAGGAACTGTAGCAGGAGTATATGTTGGAATGGAGTATGGAATGGAGAGAATCCGTGGAACTAGAGATTGGGTAAGCTCCTCGTAGATGTTTAGAGACTTGCATACATAATATATGCTCTTGATAATTAAGATTTCAAGGCCGAGCCTGAGTGGTAAGGCGGATACACTTCAACTATTATCTGTCTAATGCTCATAATCCATACCTGTTTGTAAGACTGTTTAGATGGACTAGGCCTTTGTTAGAGGTTTCTTCCTGAGATTTCAATGCCACACTTAAAATCAGAGTAAATGCAATTGTCCATGATTTGGTTCTAGGTACCTTCCTTACTTGCTACTGAGAGTTCTACATCCGACTTTTTAAATCAAGATGCGATACACACCAGGATCCATTTGTCAACGATTCTTTGGTTGACATTTAGCATTCTAGCTCCAACAGGATCCCATGATCTTATGGCAAAAGTCTGTATCCCCTTCCATTCAATTTCTTAGCAGATCATCTTTAGATATCTAACTTCAACATGTTTGATGTTTATATTATGACACGAAATACTGAAAGTTGATGATAAACTTATGCTGCAGTAGCTAATACTCTTCAAAATGGTATAATATCACTCACCATGCTCAATTACTGTCAATTTGCAGAAGAATGCAATGATTGGCGGTGCATTGACGGGGGCTATAGTTTCCGCTGCCAGTAGCAAAAGCGGAGACAAAATTGTCATGGATGCAATCGCCGGAGGCGCCGTTGCCACTGCTGCAGAATTCATCAACTATCTCACTTGAAATTTATTCACTTCTGCTTGTCCATGCCTTGATCAACTTTGATGAACTAGAGCTCACCTTTAAAGCTATGCCCTTCAAATAAATAATTTAAGCAGAGACGTAATAATTTATGAATAGTTTTGGTTAAGTTATTTATTTTTGCAATTTTTTTCTTTTTTTCCAATCATGGATTGCCAAAAAATTAAATCTGCCTACTTCGGTTCAAATACTCTCTCTATAATTGTCTCCTCATGTTAAGTCAATGTTTCACCTAACTTTTTATGGATGTGTTCTTAGTTTAAATGTCTATCATTCATGTTGCTTTCAGATATTTCTTCCACGCATTGATATGCTTTTATGATTTGGGCGTTTATATATTTTATATCACTAAGAAAACGATACAATATTGCACGTAAATACGGTAATTCAAATATTTAAACTGATTTGGGATAATAAATAATGTAATTAATTATTTACGCAAATTTTATAAATTATACTTTTTGATTTATATTATAATACATTTTGCTCATATTAATATATCCTTTATAATTTTTAATAATAGATTTAAAAGTTTTAAGGTTTAATTAAAAGAATGCACATTATGTAATTTTATTTATAGTTAAAATATTATTATTTTTGTAATAAAAAAATGAACCTTATGTTATTTTATTTATTATTAGAAAACATCACTTATTAATTGATTATTAGTAGAAATTATTCATAGTACTACTACTCAATTTTATTTTATGTATTCATTTTAATATATTTTAATTAATGATTGTCTCAATAATACTCATTTGCACAAAACTGAATAATATCAAGACCTTTTTATGAACACTCAATTATAAATTAACAAAACAACCAAAAGCAGTGCCACACATTGTGATGTCTGCTCGAATGCGAAATAATCCAAAATAAATTATATCAAAAATTAAATTGAATAAAGATGATATAATTCTTTAAAAAGTATATTCAGGCTATAATTTTTAATAAAAAGTTAAACCTCAATAAGATATATGCTGATTAATATTACTTGATATGAAATTTTTTAAAATTTTGACATAAATAACATCTTTAATATAAAAGGTCATATATGAAGGTACCGATTGCATGTAATTTTTAGACCATAATATCGATGAATTATATTTCATATAAAGTGAAAAAATATAAGAATTATTATGACAATATATTCATATTTAGTTTACTAATTACTAATCAATATTAAATAGTTAAGATCGAATTTTTTTAACTTCCTTTCATAGATTGTATTCAACTTTACTTAATTATTGTCTCTATAATTTATAAATAAAGTTATTTTTATTTAAGCATAAAAACTAACATGTTATATATATTATACTAAAAATTTAATATCCAAATTATTACTCCCTCCATACTAAATGACACATGCTGATTTAAGCTACCAAAATCGATACTCTTACTTTCATCGATGTAAACATAATTTTGATTTGAATAAAATTTAATGTCAATATTAAAGCACATCAAAATATTATTATTTAACAATTTTACCAAATATTATACAACATAAATAAAAATATTTGAAATTAATATTTAATATGCGAAAATCCAAATTTAAATTCACAATCTATCGGGACGGAGAGTATTAGATACGTATTCGACATTTTTATTTCAATTGTTGAAATATAATATAAAAATATCACATAATAATTCTAGACATATAATTTTTAATACGAGTAATTTTTTTATATTAGAGAAAATATTTTTCAATTTATAATTGAATAATTATCATATAAAAAAAAATTAGTATGCGACTAATTCATTGCATTAAAATGGAATTTACTTATGTTTATGATAAAATGAAAAAAAATTAAGGTCAGACATCAAACATTTTATCTCGTCAGCGAAGATGTTGGAGATTTTTTATATAATTTGACGAAAATGTCGATAATTTAATATATCAAAAGAAGATATAACTCAACTATGTTTAATCATATAGAATTTTTAGGCAAAAAATTCGTATTTATTAATTATTGAATTATTATAGGAGTCCTTTTTAAAAATTTATTAGAAATATATTTTTCAACTAATAAATAATATTATAATAAGGACAATATAGTAATTAATAATGTGAAAAGGAAATAAATATAACTCACACTTTTATAAATGAGGGGATATATGATATCATCGCATAATCGGTAAATAAACATCGTGACGAGTATAATAGCATTTGCTTAATTTTAAAGTCAATTTTTTAGTATATAGTAAAAACTCTATAAATTAATACTATCGGAATCTGTGAAATTTATTAATTTATAGAATTATTAATTTATCGAATGTTAATTTGAAAAGATTATTAATATTGGTAAAAATTACTATCTTAAAGAGTATTAATTTATCGATTATTAATTTAAAGAGTTGCTACTATATGTTGATATTAACGTTTGACCTGGTTTCTTCTAAATAAGTCACACTCGAGACCTCTTGCTAGTACTTTTTTTTTTCTGGTATTAAATCTTATCCACAATAGATGAAAAAAAGAATAAAGATAAAAGAAAAAGGAAAAAGATAAAAAGGAAAAGAAGAGATATAATAATGCATGCATTGATTCGACATAATAATCTAGGATTCACGTCCAGTTTGAATTAGGTAATAATTATGACTTAGGTAGTTAGGATTCCTAAAATTCATAACTAGAGTTTGAACTTTGAAGTACATTATATTAGAAACCAAATAATATTGATAGATTATTGTTTAATCGACAGTTTCATAACGAAAAAAAAAAATCATACGATAATGTGAATCAATATAGTATATCAAATCACAACCTTCTACTTATAAAAGCCGCTGAAGCCAGATTTTTTTTCCTTTTTACATTACTAATTACTATATTATCCTTATTATATTATTTTTATTGAGAAAAAATGTATTTCTAAAGTTAAAAAGACTCATATAACAATTTAATAATTAATAAATCCTAAATTTTACCGAAATTTTTATAAAACGTTAAACATAATGAAAGTATCTACTCTCTTATAATACGCGCACAATAAGACTTTCATATACGCTAATTAATATAATGACTATATCTTTCATTATCAACATCTTTCTGCCCAATTATATAAAAATATCAACATCTTTACCAAATGTATGTTGCTGATATACACGTTTTGATTTTTTAATTTTATAGATAACATAAATTCTATTTTAATAAATGAATTAATCTACTCATACTAAATTTTTTATATGATAATTATTCAATTATAAATTGAAAAATAATTTTTCAAATCCAAAATTACTATTAAAGAATATATCTAAATTTACATGCTGATATTTTGTATTACATTTCAACAATTGAAATAAAAAGTGTCAAGTTACAAATCTAATACTCCCTCCATCCCCACCGACACAAGCATTCGAATTTGAATTTTTTCATAAAATTCACAGTGTTTCAAATATTTTTATTTCAGAAGATAATGATATTTGATGAAAATGATCAAATAATAATATTTTCAATGTACTTTAATATTGACATTAAATTTTATTCAAATTCAAAATTATGCTTATGGATGAAGCGTAAAAAAATTCACTCAGGAAAGACTAAATCGCGATTTACAATCATTTAAGATGAGAGTAATAGATTTGGATCTTTTATTTTAAAAATTAATTTTTTTATTATAATATATATAACATGTTAGTTTTACGCTTAAATAAAAATATCTTTATCAATAAACTATGTGATGCAATACTTAATTATGATTTGAATTTAATATATGAACGAAAATTAAAAAAATCAATTTCTCACATTCGACGTGACAAATCAAGATCCCTATCTTCTACTGAATTTAATTTATCGCGAATCTTTTATATTAAAGTTTATTTATGTCAAAATTTTAAAAGTTTTCATCGTTATCATTAATCACATATATACTATCGTTTAACTTTTATTAAAAAAATTATCAGACAAAGATATGCTTTTAAAAGAGACGCCATCTTTTATTCCATCGATTTTCTTCACATAATTCATTCGGAATATTTCACATTCGAACAAAGACATCTAATGCAGTAATTTTCAAGGCTTTGGGGTGGCTAATATCATAGTACCATTAAAAAAAAAATTGATATTATTCAGCCATAAGAAATATTATCACCAATCATTAATTTAAAATACTAGAAAACGAATACATAAAATAAATCAATAAGATAACTATGAATAGCTTATACTAATAATCAATCGAGATTATATTTTCTAATAAATAAAATAACATAAGGTGCATTTTATTAAAAAGAGAAAAGCGATATTTTCTAATAAAAAAATTATATAACGCACATTCTTTTTATTAAACATCAAAACGAAAATACTGATGATACTAAACTTTAAATCTATTATTAAAATTATATTATTAAAATTATAAGTGATCATATAACTAGCAACAAATGAATATATTATAAATTAAAAGTATACTGAGTAAATTTACGTAAATAGTTCATTACTTTATATATTATCTAATTTAAATATTCAAACATAAATACATGCTACCAATGCATTTTTACTAGTATATTCAAATATCATTTCTCCAAACAAGAATCATTTTTCCTTTATACAAACGACAATCAATACAAGTATACAAGACAGACTGAACATATTACACAATGAGATGACTCTAGAGAAACTCAGTGGCATAATAGTCTTATTCTTACACACTTCATCACACAAATACATAAGTTTTTAAAAGCAGAAACAAACATTACCATAATAAAATTATTTTTAGCATATAGTTTTAGTTAAATTTATTTGTCTTCATTGTGATTGGGTAAACCATGTAGTCCTTAACAATTGCAAGGGTCGCACTTGCAGCTAGATCCACATTTGCAACCATTTCCATCTTCACTTCCAAAGCTTTGCTCGGATCCTTCGGAGAAACTAAAAATATAAAATTAAATATATTAATTTTATTAGTTAATTTAATAAGATCGAGTTGTTCAACATAAAACAAATTGTAGGAAAGGGAAAAAAATTAAAAAGGGTAATTTTCAATTATATTTTTTAGACATACTTTTTCATCGGGGCAACCCCTTCAATAAGGGTAACAGTGGTGGTCTTCTCCACCTCTATGTCAGGGTACATCTTGCCGCAGCTGCAAACAAAACCATGCCACAATTCAAGAATGTTAAAAAGATTGCACAAAGTTCCGACCTAAAACTAATTGGTAATAATGGAGTAGCTAGTAACACATGATCATATAAACTAAATTGTTTTGACATATTCAATGTGATGTATGTGTTATACCATGTGACACCTATAAAACTGAGACGGTGATCGTGAACGAAATCGAGGAGTTGACTCATAAGTCATGATATCATGGAGTTCCACCCCTCGATTACACTCAATATATGAGGTTTGATTAGTATCTTATTGATTTATTTCAAATGAATAGAAGGAATATTTTCTAACTAATTAACTCATCAATAACTAGAATACATGCAACAAGTAAAAGCTATATATGTTGTGAGAAAATTACTTGCAAGATGATCCACAGTTGCAAGAAGATCCACAGTTGCAGCCAGACATGTTTGGTTGGTTGATGAGATGAGATGAGAAAATCAAAGAGATGTGTAGTTTCTTTGTTTCAATGATAGCTATGGAAGTTGTGAATGCTTAATATGAGTAATTGGCCCTGCTATTTATAAGTGGGAAATGGGAATTGGTCCGGTGAGATATATGCTCACGTATAAAATTAAAACCATTGGCCTATATTTTAAATTGATTTAAACTTAAAACTCTCAGTATTAGAGATATGCTCAGTAATATTTTTATGGTGACAACTGACAAATAGATGGTGACAAGTATATTGAATTCTTCTTCACAAATTGTAAGGTCAAATAATTGGAAATCCTTTTCGTTTCTAAATAAGGTGCTCAAAAATTATAATTAAGTAATGTCTTAAAATTCGATATCAATATTAATTTTATATTAAAAAAATATCGAACTCAAAGTTATCCCGACACAGTTATGTGATAAAAATTGAAAATAGTTATGTTCTCAAGTAATTTATGGATACAAAATTAATATTTGTATTCAAATATGTATAGAGTTTAAGCATCATACTTAATAACAAAAACTGAAGTCATTTATCATTGTGAATATATTAAATTACAACCTCCAGGTTTTCATGAAGGTTGTCAAGTATTGATTTCTCAAGGTACAGTATTGAAAGTATATGATTAACAATATGTTATCTAACTAGTTGATGAGACAGAATAAATGAAAAATAAAGTAAGTTATAATCAATTGATTTGATTATTTTCTTGCTATCATCAGTCTTAGTGGATATCCAAGATAAAATCAACAACAAACGGCATGAAGCTTTCTGTTTATGATTAAAAAAAAATCAGCTAATTAATTATCTTTTAAAAAGTCAACTACTTATTCAGTTTTCGTTCCCAAAATGAAGTCCAAACAAGTTGATGGTGGGGAATAATTGTTGAAGCAATAAAAGAATAAAGATATCAGGATATGATTACAGCTTTAGCATTAGTCTATTACTGGCCCAGAGGCATCAATTTTATTACTCTAGGTGACAACTGACAACGACAAATTATGCTTATTTTGGTTTTCTTCAGTAGTCACAAATTATGCATCAATTTTAGTGGTAATTTAAAGATTGTTATTCCTAGAAACAAAAAACTCTACAAACTCAAGATTAACCAGAAACAAGATGGTAATGTCTTTGAACTGATCTACATCCTTACAATTGGATTACAAGGACTATATCGATTGGCAATTGAGGGTGACGACTTGAGAAGTGGGGGTGGGGTGGTGGAGGAGCGGATGGAGGAAACGGGACAAAAATGTACCCGCTGGGGAGATATCAGAGGATGGTGGTGGTTTAAGCATTGGATCTTATGGCTGGTAAATGAGCTAGCAAAATCCACCTTAAAGGGAGTATGAAAGTTCATAGAGGAGCAATTTTCAGAAGTACGGAGTATATGATATTTGACCCAACAAATGAACAACATTATTCCACAATCATCTCTAAAAAATTATACTGGGAATCAGGATTATAGTTACAATGTGGCTCTTTGATGAGTATATATATATATATCTTGCATTCAAGACACTTCTTTTTGGTACAAAGGAGTTGCAGAAGAAGGAGCCCCAAGCTAAGCTGGTACTAAGACCTGTCTTGCAAAAGCAACACCTGCAGAGTACCATGAGTATTGCAATCTTCAAATCTTAGTAGAGTTGAGAAATCCCATGCTTTCTTTGTCTTGGTTTACGATGCTCTACTTTTTTTGTGCTGCCTGCATAGTAGCGACGATATTAGACATGTAACATAACTTCGCTCAAACTAAAATCCAAACTAATCTTGTATGCTAAAAGGTTCCAGCAGATAAAAAAAAACTATACGATATATGAAAGCAAGGAGAAGAGGTGAAGTTCACAAAAAAATCATGGTTATGTTGAATTTAAGAGCTTTTTCTATTCGAAACAACATATGGCATAGCAAAAAACTAGAAACATGTTAATTGATACGAAGATATGCTACCAGCTACCGTGTATGCTGAAAATATCAAATGATCATTTTTTTAATGGAAAATATTAATGACTAAGAATACGGAACCTGCTATGGATATCAACTGTTTCAGATGAGTTCTATATTTGACTTGATTATTCTATCGAAGTTTCATTTGAGATGTGTTCTATGCTATTGACTTTTCTTTTCCAGTTAACTTTGTGAAATATAAACTTGTTTATTGTTGATATTAACAAAATTCTTAGGGAACGATTTTTACAAATCATTCCTTGATTATAGCACTGCATTCATTTGTTATTTTTCAATCACTTTTACACTATAAGTGGAGTGTCATTATCACTCATTGAAGTGTAAAACATTAAGCAATTCTTATTTTCTGTGATATCTTTTTAAAGGCATCTATTAGTCAGTACGACTATGACAAAAATAATTATCAGTGATTGGATAACTTTCATAATTCTAGAAGTTAGCTAAATAGGTTGAGCCATTTAAAAGCCAACTAAGAAGTTGAACCAAAACTTTATGACGCCAACTCAGCATTACAAATACTTGGGTGCAATTGCCCACCATCGAAAGAAAACGAACACATACCTTTTTCAGTTTTTCAAGCACACTTTCTTCAAAAGCTTGATATCCAGATCCAACAAGATTGCTCAATTTTGGGCCATCAGTCTCTGCAACTTTTTGGGCATTGGAAACTGGAGGCGATGCAGAAGGTTGGGCTGATTGAAGTGGCATAATGAATAATGGGTTTGACAAATCTCCCAAGACTTCCCCAGTTACAGCTACCTGCAAATTTGAAGACCTCAATAAGTCATTATAGAGGCACACGAGTATATACATTTTAAGCAAAATAAGTACTTACAACTGCTTCTTTGGATGCCATTACAACTAGTGCTGAACCTTTTTTCTTTTTTGAACTTTGAATGAGTACATCTTCAACGACTCCAAATTTCTCAAATAAATCTTTGATTTGTTGTGCTGTGTAACCTTCACCAATCTTTTCCCACGTTACCTTAAGCATCTTCTCTTTATCCAATCCACTTTGCCTACCAGTTGTGCTCTCTTTCCTACCCTGCATGGTATCTTTTCCCATAGAGCTCACAGGAGAAGTCCCTTTATTTGCATGCATAGCCCGGATTCTAGCAATCTCTTCTTTAAGTTTTCTAGCAATAATCTCTTCCTCGTTCTGATGCCTACCACTAAAATCGGGAGAAAAAGCTGAACGCTCCCTTTCTTCAAGATCAGACATCTTCTTTCTCCTCTTAGAGTCTTGTTGTGATTGGCGCAGAACTTTTTCCCGCTTAATCTTAAGAAGGTCATCGAACAATTTCCTCGCCTTTTCATCTTTAAGCACTTCATAAGAAGTCTTAAGCTTCTGGAAATTCTCGTGTGCATTTGGATCATCACGCCTTTTATCCGGATGCAGTTCCAAGGCCTTCTGTCTATAACCTTTGGTGATATCTTTATCAGTAAGCTTTGCCCCTTCTTCCCCAGATGGTAGGCCTAATACAATATAATGGTCAATTTCTGAATCCATTGACTGCAATACAAGCAACCATTGTTAGTCAAGTCCACTCAATTTTTGAGTGAGAAACTAAAAGTTGAAAAAAAACAAAAAAAAACAGGCAAAAGGACCAATGAATGCTCAACATTTTGTGGAAAAAACTCTGAAGTCCTAATAAGTATAAGGTAACTACAAATTCGATATGCAAACCTCAAAAGAACAAACCCCCTTTAATGTTCAATTTTCAACACTTTCATGAGATCAATAATTTTCAACAATCTTTCATGTGATTTATATGTGCCTACGATCAATTAAAAATTGTTAAGATTACCAAAGAGTGATATCTTGACTGAAACATTGTCTAGCATTCATGATAACTGACACACCCCTGATCGGAAAATGATGGTCAACAAATGTAATACAATATCAAAGCACACTATATAGTTAAACTACATATCACAACTTATAACAGAAAAACCATATGAGTTCCGAATTACGAAGCATCGTATCCATAACTACATGACAGATAATGCCTCTGACCCTAGTACAAAGTCACAAACATATGTTACGTCCCTCATGCCAGCAGAACGCTGTGTATCTGGATTAAGGACAAGGCTGGACATTAAAATTTAACATAGATTTAAGTACACAAGAACTCCCGATTAAGCACCAACCTAAGACCTCCTAAAAACAATAAAAAGAAAAGGATGCTAACCTAATGAACATTTTGCTAAAGCTTTCACCTGCAGCTTATAAGCTATGTTACAGCAGAAAAGGCTCCAACTTTAATTTTTTTTTTCTTTTGCAGAAAACTTAATTAAAAGCTTCAATTTTTATTCAAAAAAATTGCATACAAACTCCCATTAGTCTTGATATTCACTAAAAAATCATGTTTTTGGCTCAATAAGGAATTGAATAAGAACTAATAAGCTTAATTAAAATTGAAAATTGAAGAAAAATACAATGTAAACCATAAATTCAAAAATGATCCAACAATTGAACAATCTAAAAACTATATATAGGATTGAAAATTAAATTAATTCATAAACCCTAATTTCAAGAAAATGGCATTAAGCTTGAAACCCTAAAATTAAACTACACATATCTGAAATAATAATAATAATTAAAAAAAAATAACATATAAAGAGGAGGGAAGGAGGCGAAAAGCTTACCAATTGTGGGTCAAAATCCATTAAAAAAAGTCAAACAATGATGCAAGTTATAAAGAGGTGAGAGGCAGCGTTAATAATATTTGCAAAATACGTCTGCCTGTCGAACCTTATTTTAAAACCAATTATTTATATACTTCGATAATTCATGATAATGAATAATAAGATATTCTTCAATTATTTTTCGTGTTATAAAATAAAAAATTAACAAATGAAATTTGTTATTATTTTGTATGTTACAAAAAATATCGTCTTACAAATCAATGATTGTGATTGAAATTTAAATGATTGAGATTAAAACTTGAGAGAATTTAAGGGATAAGAACTTAAGAGGAGTCGTTCCGATAATAAAATTCTATTCGGGTATTTAATTTTTTACATTTTAAATCAAATTCGGCTTTTGATTTTATATTATATTTATATATTTAGCATTTATCAATACATAATTATATATTCATGAAGAAAAAAATGAGTAGTAAAACACCAAAAGTGAGAAGTTGGAGTGCACACGTTGAACTATTGAAGTGTATAGTCAACTGGGAAGTATCATCTACCTCTTTTCGATAAATCATGTATTGAGTTGTTATATTATAACTATTCATGATATCCTTAATATACGGTGTATAATTTTAAAACGGAAGTATACAAAGAATCACAAAAAGGAGGTGAAAAATCATTTCCGATAATCAAGCCATTTATAAACATTAACTATACAAATGAAGATTAGATGTTGAATTAGAATACTTAGGTTCTTATAAGTATATAAAATGAGATATTACATACCCATCCCTCAAAATAACCTTGTTCTTTTTTATTTATTCTATGAAGTATCCATTTTTTGGATCAGGCATGTACTATATTAAGTTTATCATATACCATTTCCTTACATGATCCATTGAAAATTGGACTAAAATGTCTCATGTGTGGTGGATTCTGGGAAACTTCAATTCTCAAATAAAATACTATTTCCTCTAATTCAAATTCATTGATGTTTTTCGCTCTATGATGAGAAGCTTAATCAAGTGTGTATTATTCCAACATACAACAATTTCCCCACTTATAGTGTTAAGAGCATCATATCAAGAATAACCAAGATATGGAACACTACTAAAAAGAAGTGGAGTGAGAAAGTCATTGCGATTCCGTCGCTAACTCTAACTGTGGTTTTAATGCACTCAGGCTGATCATACTTCCACATAGTGAATCTCAGCAATGAACTTCACTCCCACTGCAAAGCAGCTATAGCTTCCTGGTGAATGGATTTGTCCCCCGCGGCCACAACATTGAAGCCTGTGGTAGACATAAGCAACCATAAGAACTCTTTCAACAGTATTTACCAACTAATGTATGGTCAGCATAGGCCTTGCGAACTAGGCGAGATCTTACTTGGTGCCTGTGAATCTGCGGAAGCCTCCCAATGAAGTTCATGGCCTCTCCAGTCTGTTATGACTCCACCAGCTCCTTCAATCACTGGTATCAGTGCAAGGAAATCATATGGCTGCAAAAAAATGAGGCATTGATGACATAAATGAGATTCAATAGTAACATAGTAGTGATTATATGTAACTGAAGCTCATACTGAATATAAGAATTTATCCAATGAGTAAATTGGCTGTAAAAGAAGAAAATAACAATATGCCTTACCTTAAGACCAGACTCCACCACAAGGTCCACGAAACCAGAGGCCAAAAGGGCGTACGCATAACAATCACATCCATAAAGGGGAACCTTCACCTGAAAAGTAACAATTGATGTGTCTAGAGTGATGAAAGACTCGTTTACCTCTTAACTCCTTTTGTGCTAAAAATGTCTAGCCGACTTTCTTTCATACTAATCTCAATTTCATAAAAAAAGATGGCCAAACCTGATCCCTAACTCGAGCGAATGCGAGCTCAGCTTCTCCACTGAATAGGTGTGGACTAGTTGTGTACCTAATTCAAGAAAACCGACAAAGAAAGAGAATACTTTTTTAGATTATCTCGCACAATAAGTTGTTTCCTAATTCAGTATTCATTTTGCTGGGCTCTAGAGAGGAGAATCATACACACATTGTTTTGAATTTAACTAGTCTCAAGGACTTATAGAGAAAAAAGACCTACAAATAAGCTTGTGCAAGTTTTGCACAACTGCGTGTTGAGACTTCTTGGCCATTTAGAGCAGTTCTCCTCCCTTTTAATCCAATCCATCTCTCCCCCAAAATAGGCTGATCTATGATGCCCATGATCTTAGGAAAAGAGAAGCGATCAGAGCATGATATAACAAACTTGGATGCCAAGATAACACCGTGAGATCATTCTAGTTTCAGAAGTAAGCGAATCCCTTTACACATAAAGCATATACACTATATCCTTAAAATTAATTGGTTCGTCATCTAACAGAGGGTAATCATATACACTATATCCTTCGAGGCATCACTTAAAATTAAACCATCAATCAATTTTTTTTTTTCCTGAATTTAATCACTACAGTGGGATGAAGGGTACAAGTCTTTTGTCAACTAACCCATCCATGAATGAAAAATCATTCAGATATCAATTAACTAGCTGGTGCTGATTCATACCGGTTTACCTTTGTATAGCAATGCAATGAGAGTCCCAAATAAAGGCTTCCCTACACATAGGCAGAAGCATGTTAACTTCTAAAAATAACAGAACAACTAAAAATGAGCAGAAATGATGAATGTACCAGTAATGAAACTTTTGGTCCCATCAATGGGATCTAAAACCCATACATAATCAGCATACTTCTCTTTGCACTTCCATCCATTTTCTTCCCCATAACTGTAACAAGTATTTTACTTCAGGATCGGTGAGGAAGTAGTAATTTTTTTATTAAACAGAGTTATAAAAGTACATAAGACATATTTAACTAGTAAAGACATAACATTAGCCATTTGATGCAATCACACTAGACATATATATCCTTCTATTGATTCTCTCCAACTTAGTTTAAAGCAGTTAGATAGTCACTGATCATTAACAATTTCTATAAATAACAAATACAAATTGAAGTAAATTAACAAGACGATCACATCTATTATGTATATTTATCAAATGACACTACAAGCCAATTCAAAAACCAATTATATATAGCATGTACAAATGAATTTTCAACGTGAAAAGAATACACTAGTAGCAATACTATAGGGAAACATAGAATTGTATTCCATTAGACTTCAGTATAATTGTCATTTTTTCAATAATCTAGACTATCACCTCTAGTGCATCTATCTCTTCAATTTTAAAATGGGAAGCAGGAAGGTAGAAGATGACAATATAGAAGGAAAGATGAATACATTGCATAAGAGGGGAAACTCTCTTGTATGACCTTCACCATCGCCTCCTCCGCTGCTTGGTCAGCAATCGTGACAGGACCTACACCACCCATCAAACATATAGCATGTGACAAAACAGACTAATCTTTCCAAATAGCTAGCCCAATGTATCGGTTATTTGACAAACTATTTGATTGGTGATTTCTAATTCAAAATATGTTGACTATTAGTTAACGAAAAGCCGCCCAATTTTATAACAATATTGGTATGGAAAGAGTATAGTTAGAACATACTCAAATCGACTTTCTGGAGAATGTCAAAACTCTTGCGGAAGTACTTCCGGATAACCTGACCAGCAGCGTCAGCCATCTTGTTACCCACATCAGCATATCGGTCTAGATCGGAACTGTCAAATCCTATGTCCACGGCTCCAATATTACTATGAGGGAGAGCGGAGCTCAATGCAAAACTATTCATTGGCTTGATATAATCGAAAGAGGAAGTGATGGGAAAGTAAGAGTTTTTCTTGTTATTAAATGCCCGATAAGAAAGCAAAGGACTGGAAGGGTTTATAGATACATGATTCGGAGAAAGCGAAGGAAAATTGGTGGAATTGGGAGAAAGAAACATTTGGACTTGCATTTATCGCCTAAACCCCCCCTTTTCAAGAAAAAAGGTCCAAATTCTACCCTTTTCAACAAGAAAACTCGCAATGATTTCCCCAAAGGCTAATTTGAACAAAGAGGCTATAAAACAATTGTAATGGGTAAATTCGAATGCATAATCTCAATCCCCATCAGCTAAATTCAACAGTTGATAGCTTCTACCCTGAGAAACAATTACAAACAAATGTATCAACCTCCTCGGACAAAATCAACTTCCTCACAAAAAGAACTATCACAAATGAACAATCTCGGAAGCGTCGGTGTCAGAGCTACTTTATTCGTATCACCATAGTAGAAAAGATTATGCCGTTTAAACTTATTTTGGGTCAAAGCTTTATAAACTCATTATGGTCTAATTTGCTTGTCTGAAATAATATATAGGCGTCTCGATGCTTGTTAGATTAAACTTTCAATATATATTTTTGAAATATCAACTTTTTATAATTTAACAGAAGGAAACCAACATTAATTTGTTATGTATTCAAGTACATAAAAAAAGCTTTAAGATTATTAAAATATACCAAATTCGCCGGAATGATCAACTCCGGTAGCATAAACGGCGGTGAATTTTCCGACGAAATGTGGAAGCTCAGTTGAGCTGATGAAGTTTATATTGGATAATTTAGGGCCAATACATAAGTCAATTAGCTAGGATGTATTAGGGTGACAACAAAATATAAATCGAGGCAGAATCGATTAGGCAGAGGCAGAAAATAGCAGAAATAACGAAATTAGAGGCCGAACCAATTTAGGATGAAAAATACAAAGCGAAAATATTTAGTTGGAGTTCGGTTAGGGCAAGAACGGCAAATTAATTTTAATTAAAAAATTTTAAAAAATTATATATATGTAGCAGAGAACCCGAGCCGAAAATAGCAGGAAAAACCGAACCGAACAAAACCGAAAATAGCAGAGAGCCCAGGGCAGACGATTTGTCGAGCAGAACGGTTTGGGTTATCTGACCTTAGCAGGCCAGTCGGTTCGGTTAATACCCCCAGCCAGAACCGAACCGACCCGATGGAAGCCTAAGATGTATCATGTATGATAATGAACAACAATTGGGTTGGGCGTGAGGCACATTATACACACACGGAAATAGTGTTGGGTTTGGGTGTGAAATGACTATTTTGCCACACCCGCTATTTCTGAGTGTAGTAGTTAGCAGTTTCATTAAGGAGTAAAATTGTCGTTTAAACAAAAGTTACTATTCAGTGCGTGTATAGTGTTGCCCGCTATTTGTATGTTGACTTGGCCGTGCAGCAGCGTATAAATCCGTGTGTCGGACGGTGGCTTTTTACTAGTGTGTCGGTGCCGGATGACATCTTAGGGATTTATTAGTCCTTCCGAAGCCAGTGGTCAGCTAGTTAGTGTCAAGCGGGAATGCCAATATAGTCATCGTTCATAAGAGGGTGGATAACACTATATTGACATCCGTGAACATCACTCACGTTTAGAAATAGTTGAACAACAAGTCTTAAGCACGAACAAGTTTGTATGGGTCAAATGCATTTGAACATTACTTATGTTTGAAAAAATCATTTCGATTATCATTTCTTTTTTTGTACAAGTTGCTTTTCTTTTTGTCTAACTCACTTCCTTTTTACTGTGTAAGTTTCAAGAATATCCCCGTTCATAGGTTGGAGATCCATATTTATGAATTTGAAAGGTTTGAGTGATCAACTATTGCAATCAGATGTTAGAATCAATAAGTATTTGAATTGTTCATTTGAATAAATGAAAAATTCCTTTTATTGGATGATTATAATACTTTCAAAAAATTGAAATTCTTGATTAATGGACGAACAATATCACCATCAATTTTCGTTCTGATATAGAAATGACTATATCACTCTTCAATATGCCCCGTACTTTTTCAATTATGTTCCACATGTGTCTGTGATGTCGAAGGGGTAAAACATCGATGGTTTGGGGAAGAGGTGGGCATCTATGGTATTATGGTTTTGGAGCATCGATCGTGGTCCATCATAAATGGAGGTCTTGTTTTGGAGGTGTGGCTTTCGAGAATCAATGGTCCATAGCTTTTTCGATCATCAATTAGTGTTGTTATCGATTCGATTTGCAGATATCGTGTTGACGTGTTGGGTGTATTTACTTAATTTCAATTCTTTATATATAAAGATTGAAACGCGTCGAAGACACGTGTTTCGTCGTCCAAAGTTGTGCTGGTGAGAATCTTTTTACACATTAATATTGATGATAAAATATTATTAAATTTAAAATATAAATTTCTCTTTGTGCTAACTTAATTAAATCTCATCCCAAGCAACTCGTTCATCACGGATCTTCTCTTTTCCTCTGCAGCTCCGTCCGCCTTAACTTTCTCCTTTGTGCGATGAGTAATAGAAAATGATGACAATGGTTGGTTTTTTCTCTCTTCTGACTTCTCTTTACTCTTATCCGTGTTGTCGAAAATATCAATTTCCTTTCACCGATCGATAATTTCAAATGCGATGCGGCCTTCTTAACCTTATCGTACACACACACGCTTCTCGAAACATTTGATGCGATGATAAATTTTATCCGTATCTTGACTTAGCATACCTTGATGCATTAATCTCTTCCCCTCTTATTTATCACATATCTAAGCCTAGGTCTTTTTAAATGAATTTTTTATTTAGAATATTTTTAATCAAAATTTATTAAAGTATGATGGGTTTTTAAAATCATTTAAACAAACAAACTATGAATTCGAAGAATTACCGTTTATGTTTATTTAATCCATTTTGGTTTGATTGTTGTTTGATTTGCTTTAGATTGGTTTAATAGTTGTTATTAAAGTTTTCATCTTTTTTTTTGCACCTATTTATTTTCATTTTACTTGGAAATTGCTCATAATTAGTATTACGAAATAGCCATGTGGTGAGGTTTGGGTTGTGATGTTTATGTTCAGTAACGTTTGATGAAGTTTTAATGTAGAGTGTAGCGGGGATGGAGTTCGTGCTGAAGGTGTTTGATGAAATGTTGGGATGTTGTTTTGTGGAGCACTGATTATTTAGTCTTTAAGGCAGGGGAACTTGATTTAGTAACTTGTTACTTTAAATACATGTTTGGTTGCATATCATTGGGTTACATAACATTGTTTCAAATTTTTAGGGAAAATCTAGGTGGAAAGTTGGGCTTTTCTTTACAAATTGACCATGTAGTGAATCACTACTCTAAGTAGGGAAGCATAAACATGGCGTACTTTCAATGCTAACTTAAAATATTCTTTAAATCGCTTGTTGCATCTCGTCGCCTCTTGGAGTGATTCGTGTGCATTGGGCGGTCGTAGACTCGACTTTGAGTAAATCAATCTGCAGATTTATCTTTGCTTTCAGCCGATTTTAAAGATAGTCGATATGTATCCTCGATAGTATACTAGGTAATTAGGCCACATGGCTGTGTTGGTGGTCGTTAGGCGCTTCTGTATAGTCTGACCGCGCCCCGAATCTATCCACTTAAGTTTCCCAGAGTCTTGATATGTTAATCTCCAACTATGGCGAGGACATTAAGACTCAAGAATTTCTACTATAATACACACTCAAATGTTAATTGCAATGGCTAACATTAAGGAATATAGTTACATATGGATCTTTCTTTAGTTTTTTACTGCAGCCAGATGTGCGCATAACTACTTGTCACATTCTTAGAAAAAAGTAAAAATATTGTTGGTACTGAGATGGACCATTCGGAGGAACATCCACTATTTTGGCCTAAATGATTATCAGTCTAATCTCACCGAGCCTTTCCACCGAAGAGTATTCACTTATTTTCGTTCAAAAATATTATTCAATAATTTACATGAATAACCTAATTAACTGATCCATTCATGCAGTTAGATGTACTTGGAGGTTCTTTGCTAGGGACATTCTTATCCGAGAAGGTACGATTATTATCTACCATATTCCCTAATGAACCTACTTACTAATACTATAGTTTTTGAAGATTCGTGTTACTAGTTGTTAATTACTACGTGGTTCCTTGTACATCGTGAAAGCAAAAGCTATACAAATAGTATTTATAGTGATGAGCACATTGACACGTATGTATGTACATATATAAATCTATATGTCATTTATCCGTGGTATACATTTTGCTTTGGAGGGCTATGGGAGTATTCTTGTACGATGGTCAATTTGGAATCTTTTAATTTCGATTTCCTAATTACGATATATTGCTCTTATTTTTATGATACTAGCTTGATTCCTTATGCGATTGAATGCCTAGGTGATAGTACTATCTTCACGGTGTTTGCAGCAGTGATATTGATTGAGATTGTGAATTAATGGCGATTCAATTCCTCTTTTGTATATGTCTTCGTATGAATTATGCTCACCGTTGCAATGGGAGATATATAGCCAATGTAATTTGAGCAATAGAGAGTGTTTTATATATAGGTTTTTTTTTTTATCGAAATGCTCGAGTTTTTAACTTAAGCTTTTTTGTTATAGATAATTAATGATATTAAGTAAAAAGTATGCGTAGCGCTACGGCTATTACATGAAACAAGTGCATGAGGCCAGAATTAAAATCTTTGATATGATAACTTAAATTTTAAAAAGCAATAAGCCAGTTGGTAGCCAAAAGATCTACATGATGCTTACTTGTTTTTCTTGACAACTTGACAACATCTGTAGCCTTCTGGTATTACATTGAACTTTGTGATAATTACTTATAGATCTTGTGAAATGGTGTGGGATATAAATCGAGATAGGCCAAAAGATTCTTTCTTGGGAGGCGTAGTGAAAGGTGTTCGCCAAGCAGCAGGAGAAAATGAAGTTGGATCATCAGCGTCATCGAATTGCCATTGTCAGTCGAAGATAAGATCGCTTGATAGTTGTTCGAGCAAAAACAATGAAGATCTGAGGCTGGCTGGGTCTCTTTCGTGATAGAAATCTAAGATAAATCTTGGTATCCGCACTAACATCTTAATCTTTGTGACATTTAAGCTTAAGCTTAATTCGTAAAAGATTGGATTTGGAATTCTACATCTATTTTATGTTTTCTTTACAAGGTGTAAGGAAATTTGTAGTTAGGCTCCCCTTATTGTATGATCATCAGTTGTATTATTTTACTTCTTGTTATCTCTGCGGTTCGTTAATGATATAGTTTATTAATATTTGTGTCTCGTATGTCTTAACTTGATATAAAAATGGTAGGCGTTATTAAAATATAATCTTTAAGATGATACAATTGAACAATTAAAAAAGCAAAAATATTTTATGCTGGCTTAATTTGAATGTGTACCAAAATTCGTTAAACAATTAGTGCAGTGCAAAATTTAAAAATAAGCTTATATAATTGACATTAATGGATTTTTAGAAAATGATACGTTTACTTAAAATGAACCATAAGAAAAAGAAAATATATCATCATAAGATATAATTTATAATTTTTATAAATTAATGAGCAATTAATAAGCCCAAAAGAGCAATGAAACTGTAGTTTTTTCTTTCTTTCTATGGTCAGTTGAATAGTTACAATTAAATTCTTCAAAATCGTTGTTTGAGGATAATACTGTAGGAGTATCTAAATAAAACACCCTTGTAAACAATATGGCCTTTTAATTTATGTCGCGTTTATCCCAGATATAATTGGTTTAAAATTATGATTGACATTGATCATTTTTTTTTCATTTTTAATTATTAAATTTCTTATACATTTAATTCCAGATTTAATTCCAGCATTAAGTGAAGATATTTGTAACTCGACAAATGCAGGGCCATGACAACTAGTTGAATCTATAAAAAGGCCACTAATATACTACCTAATATGTTTTATGATCAAAATAATCAAATAAACAAGCAATGATGACAACGGCTGAGATTGAAAACCTTATTGCAAGATTCCAATCATTAAGCCGAGATTTATTCATCATGGAATTGGACAAGGCATAGATTAAAGTTCAGACTCTATCTTTTGTCAGAATGATTTCTCCACCCTCAAAATCAATAATTATTTAAATAAAAAAATATTTTATTAAAAAATTGTAAAAATTATATTGAAATTATAAAAAACTTTATTAAATATGTAAAATATTATATTGAAACTATGAAAAACATATTAAAATTATAAATAATTAAATAATAAATTTTTTCTAAAGAGCCCTTTAATTATTAAATGTAATTGAATGAAATTATTGAATCTAAGAAATGTAATAAAGAAACAAAAAAAAACCCATAATCTTAGGAGAGAAACCAAATTGTCATTTCACTTCATTCATGAGAACATTGTAAACATCGACATCGAAACAGAACAACCAAACCGAAACACAAAGCACCAGAACATAACATTAAATCATAGAGACCAAATCTCTAATCTAAACAAAACCAAATTAAAATTAAGCAAAAACCCAATTAAACTAACAACTAATTTACCAATTTCCCTCTCAGCGCCCTCACCATACGATCGTCCACCTCCATACCCCCACCACCCCCACCTCCATACCCACCTTCGACGTCCCCGCCATACCCCCACCTCCTCCTCTCCGTATCCTCCCTCACGACGCCCTCCTCCTCCTCCGTATCCTCCACCTCCTTCACGGCGACCACCGCCGCCTCCTCCACCACTTCCTCGAGACTGGGCCTCGTTGACAGTGATGTTACGGCCGTCCAACTCCGACCCGTTCATTTGGGAAATAGCGTCCTTCATGGATTGCTCATTGTTGAATGTCACGAATCCGAATCCCCTTGATCTTCCTGTCTCACGATCGTTAATAATCTGAAAAATCAAAATCAAATAAATCTAGATAAGTTTAAACTACACATATACAGATCTACAAATACAAATATTCATTTTATAAAGTAATTATTAACCACTCCACCCCAAAAAATATTCTAGTTTTTTCTTTTTTGAGTTGAAACGATGGTTCATAAAATATTCTAGTTTAATTTTGAGTAATCATGTTTAACGAGTGTTTTTAATATATTGTACACCAACAATTGGAAAAAAAATATTTGAGCAAATGAAAAAACTTTATAGTAACAATTTTATGGCTACAGTAAAAATATAAACACGTATTTTAACAATTTATTAAAATAAATTAACCTTTATAAAAAGTAATAATTTTACAGTCACAAGTATTAGGAAAAATTTTATATAAAAAAAATATTTTTTAATATTTGACGATAAGGCGAGTTTCAATAAATGACTAACAAAAACCAGATCTAATATTTTGGGACGGAGGAGTAATGCAGAAATTATACAAAATAAGATTAAAAAAACAATTCGATCTTCATCTCTAGAGTAGAGGAATCGAACGTACCGTAAACGGCGTTAGTAACAAAACAGTAACAGATAGTAACAGTAACATAGTAACAGTAGTAACATAGTAACATTGTAACAATAAGAGTAACGTTTGTAACATTAGTGATATAGAATCGGGTCAAGTCGAATAGGACCCGAGTCTTGATTGAAACGGACCTTAGAGTCCGTGACTTCGCCGTATTGAGAGAAGGCTTCACCTAGGGTCTGGTCAGTGGTGGCCCATGCCAACCCCCCTACGAAACATCTGTACTCAACATCCCCCATTTTACTACAACCTTAATAATATAACCAAAAACTAGAATAATTGTAGTAATAGGAGAGGATGAAGAGTGGTGTGGAAAATGGTCGGACCAAGGGGGGTTTATATAGGGGAGGTGAGGATGGTTAGGGTTGGGTTGTGTCATTAACTATGGTTAAGGTGAGGTTATTATGTCAGAGAAGATTTTTCTTTTTGTTTTGGGCCCATGTACATGTGATTGCCCTGAATTTGAGAGATATTTTTGGGGGTAGGTGGGATGAAAAATATCTTTTGCGGATTTTATGGACTACGATTATCAAATCATATACTCCCTCAAACGTTACTAATTTTTTGCCAAAATTTGGACATTCAATATAGAAATAAATCCGATTATTTTCGTTTTTTAATACGGAGTACTTGTTATTATAAATTTGTATATATTAATTAAGAATTTATAAACTTTTACATTTTAGCCTTTGATAAATGCAAATATAGATTGTTGTATTTGTGTTAATCAAATGTGTGAGAATGTTTTTAAGATGATAATTGATAAGGTAGTGAATTTGTTTATGTGAATAGATAACTATAAGTGACTTTCGATATTGTTTAATAAGAATACATTATGAAAAATTGGATTATGTGTAGATTGAAAATATAAAACGATAAGTATTGAGAAATAAAAATGTTAAAATTAGGATGATACGATGTATAAAAAAAAGGGACGGAGTATTGAAGATTTGAGGATATGCAAAAAAGTATAAGAGTGACAAAACTCAAGTCCGTAATAAAGACAAAAGTGATTTGATTTTGGGGGTTTGATAAAGGAATTTGATGATACAGGTATTTGATGACTTAGTTATTTTATTTATTAAACCCAATCTATATTGGACAAAAAAATATCCAATAGTTTACATGGCCCATTTATGATCATTTGTCCTCTCGGGCTCCCGTGCCCATGTCGTTCCAGCTTCCAAAGTATGAATTATGAAACCACATTAACAAAACCGTTTTATAATTAGCAATTAGCAATAATGAATATCGAACGTTTTATTACTGGATAAACTAAATTATTCAATTAACTCATAGTACGAAACCACCTGAATGACATTTATGTGTCATTTTGCATTAGAAACTATCAAGTTATGTGTTGTAGTCATTTAATTTGTGTCAAACAATCCAATCATCAATACTCCTACTAATTGTAACAAAGATTGGCATGTTTGTAGGCTTGCTTATGGTCGAATAGTTTTGGGGGTTTGAGGGACGATTTTTCTGCCGAGGAGAGTTACTCCACTTCTTGGTGCGCCCAACCTGCTTATTGTTTACTCTTCTCGCTGATGATTTACCGATCGTGAAGAGGGCATTTTTGGCATTCAGCCGATGAGGTTATCTCTTGAATGGGATTCTCTAACAGCAATTTGAATGTCTTCTTTGATGCTTTCTCCTTTGATGGTTTATAAACAGGCAGAAGAATGCTGGAATCGGCCGATTGGGTTTTGGTGGTGGTGCTTGTCAGTTTTCTTCAGGTGTTTGTGTTGCCTTTGGGCCAGTGTCTTGCGGCTTCCATACCTCTCCCCGATGATTTGTAGGTAGTTGTTTGTGTAGTGACCATAACTTGAACTTTTATCGTATGCTTGTCCATCATTCTTGGCTTGGTTGGTTGCTTTGTGATCGGATGGTTGAAGATGATTTGATGAGTTGCTTCGCTTGAGGTTTGAGGATGATTTGGGTTGTTTGATTCTTGTTTAGCTTACATTAGATTCGATCAATATTCCTCGCGCCCCAATGATTTGGCCCGATTGGTTGTCTTTGGTGCTATGGGTTTCTCTTTTGGATCGGTTCGATTTATTTCATCACTTCTCCCCAGTGGAACATCGCGTTATCCGTACCTTATGGTGATCGCGATTTGATGATGAATGAATGCAGTTATTTGAATTTTCATGACTTTTGGATGATGATCATTAGCCTTGATAATCGTGTGGCTTGAAGGTTTTGAATTAGGATGATTCTTTGAGTTTTTGGAGTTAATTTGCAGGGTATGAAGTTTTGTGGTGCGATCCCAGATTTCATCTTTGATTCTGCAATTCAGGCATTTTTTGGTGAGTTCTGGCGTTCTCCGGCTGTTACGTGAATTTGGCCGGCCTCGAATGCACTGTTGTTGGAATGTGAAGGTTGAATTTCAAGCGTGGTGGGACTTGTGATCGGGGTCGGGCGGTTTGGCGGGTTGGGTCCGGGTGAAGCAGCTACCACAGGTTGGTGGTTGGAATATGGGCCGGATTGTGGTGTTACGGAAGGTTAGAGACTTATGGCAGTGGACTTGTGATTTCTTGCGTCTGGTCCCGTGGCCATTTAATATTTATGGGGCTTGGGCCAATGATTAAGGGTTCGGCGCGGTTCGTAGGCCGTAGTGGGAGTGAACAGCTCTTTGAGTTGGTCTTGGTTTCTTTGAGCTCATGGCCAGAGATATTTCCAATTTAGCGGTTGGGTTTGTTTGGGGGCGCAAGATGGCGTTCGCTCTTTGCTTGGGCGAAGCCTTAGGCTTTGGTACGGATTCTTTTGGGCCTCTCCTTTGATTTACTTGCTTTGTGTGTGTTTCTATTTGACTTCATTTCCGGTTTATCATCTACGTTTGAGGCGCAGAATCACATTCGGCGAATTGTATCTCTTGAGTTTATTAATAAAAGTGTGTTTTCTTTATAAAAAAAAAAAAAGATTGGCATGTTTGCAAATTTCTTCCACAATTGTAGGGCTTCTAGTCACCTATTAATATGACATATGGAGTAACAAATACAATAGAGTAACATATGTGCTAATTCACTTAAATGATTTACTCCCTCCATCCCTATGTGTTTGGAATTTCTACTTTTAAACAAATTTTAAGAAGCATTTGAATTTGTCTCTCATACTTAATGTTCCTTCCAATTTTGGATCTCACATATTGATCACCTAGAAAATTATAATAGAATTTTTAAAATGGAAAAACTCTCGAAAAATGGGGATGAAGGGAGTATTACATTTGGGGTAGGTTTGTCAAGGAACAAAAGTCGAGTCAAAAACTCGCAAAAGGATTGACTCGGACTTGATTTTCTTGAAAACTTCCAATATGTGGAAGTTAGTTTGTGTTTAGATTAGTGATTCATGAAGTATTAACTTGACCTAATAATATGACATCACCCCAGCATTTGGATAAAGTAATATGAATAGTAACAACATCAAACTAGAACCCAGGCTAATTTGCCTATTTTATCCGTAGGAAAAATAAACAATTCCTTTGTTTTGCATTAGCCCATCACCTAAATGACCTCCATGTTCAAGGCATTGGTTTAGCATTTTACATTTTGGTCTATTGTAAAATGACTTAAATCTTGAACTAATAATGTGACAACTATGATATAATTTATTCTCTACTGGGAACCACTTCGTCACGATTGATAAACTTAGATGACATTTCACTAAGAAAAATTCAAAGATTTTTTTCTTTAGATTGCAATCACGTACTTGTTACGAAATAAAATATACTATAGTAATACCAGAGGAATTAAATATCATATTGACTATATCAAAGTTATTATTGAGAGTGTTTGGTATTGGCTAACTATTTTTGTTGTTAGTCAGCGAGCGATGGCAATATCGATCGTATCGAAATATTTGGAAGACGGTCGTTCTTTGTCGGAGACACAATCACCGAGATATTTTAGGGATTCTGTAGGGTATTTGGTAATATTTGGAAGAGATATTTTCGGGATTTCTTTGGGGAGTATTCACCAATGAAGCTATATGGTAATGTTTAGGTGATATAAAGCATGAAGATTGAGATTGCGTATATGGAAAGTATTTGTGCCAAAGATATTCAAAATAACCATGTTTTGATATTGCTTACCATTATAAATCAAGTCTACGCATATTGTTTATGCTACACTAAAATATTCTTTGTGTATGTTGAATGTGTTAATTTCAAAACTTGTCGAATGCGAATGTTTCTGTTATAGCAATCAGAAATATTTATATTGTTAAATCGTTGTGAAGTCGAGGAGTTGACTTGAGGGATAGGAGATAGGGGGCTACAGTACCATGGTAATTTGGAGTAAGTGGCCTTGATAGGAATATGTTGGGCTAGTATAAGTCACATCTTGTAATTGCTATTGTACTTAGAGCGGGTTCACTGTGTTATTAATAACTAAGCCTATATTTATTTATCTTGTCGTCAAAGTGTTATTGATTATTGATTACAACAGCGTCTGACAATGATTAAATGCCGCACCCGACGGATCCTTGATTGTGTTGATATCAAACATAAAGGAGATGAGCTGATCACCTAAATCATCAATTTTTTGAAAACTACATTTCTACTATTAATTCAATACTTATCAGATTATTTATTTGTTGGAGGAATCATTTTCATTTGAATTTTTTTGTGATCATCAGTCAATTTACTATAAGAAATGTATATTGTTGTCTATTTCATGTTATGTCTTTAACTTCTTTGAAGTTTTAATGCTGTGAAGAGTTCTTGACAAATTAATTTGATCAAGAATTTGCTTCAAATCATTATGGGTGATAGAAAAATATTGATGGGCAAGTATGAGATTGGAGAGCTATTAGGCAAAGGTACATTTGCAAAAGTCTACTATGGAAAACATATAGTTTCGGAGGAGAGTGTAGCGATCAAGATTATAAACAAAGAACAGGTCAAAACAGAGGAAATGATCCAACAAATCTTGAGAGAAATCTCGATCATGCACCTCGTTCGCCATCCAAATGTTGTTGAGCTTAAAGAAGTCATGGCGACCAAGAAAAAGATTCATGTGGTAATGGAGTTTGTGAGAGGCGGTGAGCTTTTCGCGAAGATTGCTAGGGGGAAGCTTAAGGAAGATGTTGCAAGGAAATATTTCCAACAGTTGGTTAGTGCGGTGGAGTTTTGTCATAGTCGCGGTGTGTTTCACCGCGACTTGAAGCCTGAGAATCTGCTTCTTGATGAGAATGCAGATCTCAAGGTTTCGGATTTCGGTTTGTCAGCTTTGTCTGAGCATCTCAGGAATGATGGACTTCTTCATACTCAATGTGGAACTCCTGCTTATATTGCTCCAGAGGTGCTAAAGAGTATAGGCTATGATGGAGCCAAGGCGGATATTTGGTCATGTGGAGTTGTGTTGTATGTTCTTCTTGCAGGATTTCTTCCTTTCCATGATGAAAATGTTTCAGCAATGTATAGGAAAATCTCCAAGGCAGAATATGGATTCCCCCTCTGGATATCTTATGAGGCGAAAAGTCTAATTTCGAAGTTACTAGTAGTGGATCCTGATAAAAGAATTACCATACCGGAAATAAAGAAAATTCCTTGGTTCAAGAGGAATTTAGCTACTCCAAATGCATTTCATATGGAGGAATCCATGTTTGGCAATTTGGAAGAGGATATCAAGCTAGGGGTGATGAGAAAATCACCATCTTCGCCTGCGTTTTTAAACGCCTTTGAGTTGATTGCTTCAGGATTCGATTTGTCAACGTTGTTTGAGTTGAAAGGAAGATCAGGTGTAATGTTCACTTCAAGGTGTTCTGCCACTCTCATTGTGTCCAAGATTGAAAAGGTGGCTAAAAAGTTGAAAATTAAGGTTGTGAAATTGATAGATTTTACCCTTAAATTGGTCGGTCGGCCGTCGGAGGAGAGGAAGGGGCAGTTGCTAGTGACGGTAAAGGTGAACAAATATGCTCCAGAAGTCACTGTTGTCCAGTTTACAAAGTCTTCAGGTGACACACAAGAATTCATCAAGTTTTGTGAGAATATTAGGCCAGCTCTTAAAGACATTATTTGGGAATGGCAAGGGAATACTGAGTTGACTAATAATCACAACATCAACAATCAAGAAAGAGTGCAAATCTAAGTTCCATTTGGTTCGTTTCATATCTCTTCTAAATTTTCATTTTATTTCTCAAAAATTTTATTGACTAAACAATATCAGACAAACCAATTGGGATTTAACTCGTAAGTACTATTGTTTGAGAATGTTATATGAGGATTGTGGAGAGGCAAGAAGTCTAAAAAATGTAGATTTGAATTTTGTATTATTTGGTGTCAATGTCTTTTGATTTTTTCATTTCTTACGGAAAATGTTAGTTGTTTGCATGTGCAAAATGTCAATTGCTATGGTATATGTTGCTTGGATCTCATCTGATGTCCTATTAGAAGTGACATTCCAGGGAAGCGATATTCGATTCTTAAAAAAGTGTAAAATCGTCCTTGTGGAAACGTCGCCGAGGTTCGCATGCCGAGTTTCCGCGGGCCACCGAGCACGTAACTGAATTCGGAGGGTGAATCGCGGATGTGCGGTCGGGGGCCGAGGCTTCGCTGGCAACGATACTAAATTACGCCCGCTTCGTGACTCGGTCACGTCGCGTAAAAAGACTAAATATTGGCGTTAACGCTCTGCATTCGCTTTATCGATATTCGATTCTTCAATTTATGGATACAGAGAGGATGGAAGATTTTCAAATGTGATCAATTACATGGTCATCTTAGATCACAAAACTCAATTATTATTTTTCCAAATTAATCTTATTTAAATTAATATTATAATGCACAAATTTTTGTGATATAAGTGTATGATATATAATATCTAATGAATTGATAGTTGAAAGATTTAAATGAAAATTAATCAATGGTTCAAGGAGCAAGAAGGTAATTAACCATTAGAGTTAAATTTAATTAGTCGATTAACGCAGTATCGATATTTTTCAGTGGAAATATATTTATCGTTCTTTACAGCATAGTCCGTATCTTTATTGTTTTTTACGGCGTATTCCTTGACACATAAATGGCCCCATTTTTTCTGCGTCTTAGTAAAGTATAAATATATTTAAAATAATTCCATCAATTAAAATAAAGCATTGTGAAACTTTTCTTCGCTTCTTCTTTGTTACCATTACCCGCCCGCTAAGATTTTTTAACATCAACATTATTTTTAACATCAACATTTCAACTAAAATGAAATGTTGATGTTAAAGTTGTATTTGCATTTTCATTTAAGGCAAACGGAAACCAGCAAGAATTCGCAGCAAAAGTCGCATAATTTAAGGCAATGGAAAAGCAATCTGAATTGGTAAGATTGATTTGCTAAGTACTGAGCATCTTTTCTGCTGATGGAGGCTGGCGTGGTGGCTTTGGGGTGGGGGTAAGGGGTAGGGTAGGGGTAATCAATAGGATGGGGGTGTGAAAGAAACCCAGTGGGGGATTTAAATTTCTAATTATGTAAAAATGAATATATACTTTAGTGTTGGGCGTAAAAGTGAGAAGCTTGATATCTGGCATCCACCGATAATTAATTTAGAGGATGAAATGACTAGTTTGTCCTTAATTGAAATCTCCTTAATCATTCTGGCTTGAAATAGGAGAAGCGTTATAGTCGTTTATAAGTCAGGGGCCAACGCAGGAAAAGAATAATAGTCTGAGGATAAGTAATAAGCAAAAGAGCATAGTTTAAAAGATCTAGCGAAAAATTAATGGATAGTTCAGAGGGCAACCGGCTAATTAGCCTTAGAGTTCGCTAAATTAATGGATTCACTTGCTATTGTAGACATAAGTATAGAGAATATTTAACTGTCGTCTTAGATATCATGAAACAAGAGTTTATTCACCGCCCATGAATTTTAATATATCAAAATGATTTGAATCGTTATATTGACTCAATTTAAAGTTAGTGGTGAATGTTGAATCGACTTCATCGTGTCTTGTGGAGGGCCGGATTATTTTGGCGCAATAATTGTAAAAGCGTTTAAGGTGATCGTATTGACTCACGTTATTTTTAACTCCGTGCAGGGCACATTAAAGGTTGTACACTATTCGGGGTGCAGCCTACGCACCCCAATATCTTGATTGATATTTCTTATATATATTATACAAATAGTTTTAATTCCATCTTTATATTTCTTAATATCGAAATCACTTTAATTCGGGATTAAAAGGGTATTAAGCATCATAAAAGCGAATCTACGTAGAAATGAAAAACTCTTAATTTAAAGTAGGATCCATTATTGCTCGATTGCATATCGTGGTATAAGATGAAAATATTTTAAAAACTTATCTTAGTATTAGGAACCATATCTAACGACATAGTCATCTACTGTTTAGTCATATGAATCGAAAGATTAACATTAAGAAAGATGAAATGTTTGGATGATATTGAGTTGAAAAACTTTAGTGTAATCTTTAATTGGCTCGAAACTTAAAAGCGATTCATAACAATATTCCCCGATTACTATATGGCGACACATAATATTCATCAACCGGGCATACTTCTCGCAAATATTGTGATTTCTTCCTTATACATATATATACTGTTGGTGAACGAGGTTAGCGCAATGATTATCGCTGAGCACTCAGCGCGAGTCTTGGGTTTGTCCCATGAGGAATTAGCATAACGTGCCACACGAAAAAATAAATAAATATATGCGAATAGTAGATCGTAAGTCGAGTTAATCCCAGTTTCAAACTCCAAAAATTAATTTCCTAAACTTCTTCGGAAGCCTCGACCAATTTTTATATTCATGTTTTAACACCCCATTAACAACAAAATTACTTGACTTATGAATTGGTAAAATAAAAGCCGTCCCGAGCAACTTTTATTCCGTCTTTAGCTACTAATTGAAGGGCCAGTGACATAAACATCTAACGTGAAAAAGTTCACTAAAATCCAATTTAATTAACCTCTTTTATTTTTCAGGTGAAGCGTTATTAGCGGAGCATTATCAAATAAAATTAGGCGATCTTATTCATACGTTGTAATCTTGACGCATCGAGAATACGCTTCAATAATTTGAATATTGTTATGTTTAGCGATTTATCTAAAATAAACAATTCTCGCTTTGTAAAACCCGATCATTATCCGATCGATGGCATATTGCAACGTTATATCCAAAATCCAAAAAATACACGATATCACTAGTCAAATACATTTATATAAGGCAAAGTCGAAAGGTTGCCCTAGAAGAGCTCTTTCATTTTTAAAATGTTAAAAGCGTAAGTTAGCAAGTAGTGCAGGGGGATCACGGTTAGCTCGAGAAATTAACGACTTTTGAATCCAATTAGTAAAACGCCATCCATCACAATGATTAAAAGGTAAAGAACTACTGATTATAAATTTCATAGTTTCCATCCTATAAGCCAAAATATTTTTTAAAAAGTTACGCTAGTTTAGATGATGTCGTTCATATCTTACCCCCACTTGTGAAAATCCTTAGTGATCTTATGACTTAATAAGTGTCTTTGCAAGATATTAGGTTTTTATAACTACACTTTAGTTTAGTGATAGAGCTCTCTTTAATCTTTACAAGTTGCCGCTTTTGATTTTCCTCTCGTACAAAATGTTGCCAAATCCCATGACATTTTTTCCTTTCACTAGTATTATCCGCCCAACTTAGATTGAGAGTTAATTACGGGTAATTCATCCATTTGATTATCATCCTGCCACAGATTAACAAAATCATTAGGCATACTAAATATTCTGATATCACTTTGAATATTTTACCAAAATTATGTTTGATGTCGTTGATTTAGAAGAACAAATAAGCATGACTATAGAAAAGGATGATAGATAATACCGAGCGATTAAATAGCGACTTGAGAGGAATCCTTAGACTTGATCAGTCCTTAGACTTCAAAAAAAAAACAAGTAACAAGTATTATAATTACTTATAAAGTGATTGTGAGTATTGTAATCGCTTAGAAATGCTTGTGAGTTGTGAGATATGAAGAATTGTGTTGCCCCCCTTTTATAGAGGTCTCTATGGTGTGATGGATTATTTTTCTGCAGGAAATAAACGTGGTACCATTTAATCAAATAATTACCCGTTTATCCACAAAAAAGCCAGATTAAAGATAGTTGGACTAAGCGTGGTACGTTTGAAGCGAAAGCGGTACCACGTTATTCAAAAGTAGCGTTACTCGATTGTTGGGAAGAAGCGTGAATGCCCGGACTGATCAACTTGACCTGCAATCTGAAAAACCGTTAAGATCGTTTGGACTAGCAGGTAGTGCGGTTTACCACGTGTATTCCAAGCGGATCTTTAACGGCTCTTTAATATAAATATTGATGCCGGATTAAAAGTATTGATCGGCATTTTCTTGGATACATAAATAGATCATTTTCTTGTTCGATAATCACAACTATTAACTTAATCAATTTATAATTGTTTATTATTAGCATATTGTTAAGCTATGCCTCGAAAATTTCACGGAGGGAGTGCCGTATAAGAAGGTTTTCAAGATTATTGTAGGTCAATCCCATTTGAAAGACTCGGACTCGCCACTTTGTTCAACGTGTCCCGGCTTTTTGTGGCGGTGAGTGTAAATGGCTGGATGGCGAGCCGTGATGTCAAAATTGAAAATGGAAGGTTCGAGGATGGTGGCCAGAGGCTGTCGTGTTTGCCAGGATGGTGCGGCGTGAATTTGTGGGTGATCCTGACATAAATAATGGTGACTTTGCCCTTTGGGATTTCACCGTAGGCGGACTAGCGTATCGTTGCGTCGTTTTTCGTTTGTCGTTTGTATGGTATTAATTGTTGTGAGAAAAGGCCCTATTATATAAGTAAACTACTATTTAAACTATTAATAAATCTCGTAATTTCATTAGAAAATTTATTAGTTCGATTAAATAAATCAATTTTCATTTTCATTGTGTAAACGGTACCAGTGCTTGATAGCAGTGGGGCGGATTTAGTACTAAATGTAAAAAACTGTTGTAAGCATTAGACACCGTTTAAATATAGCGGTGCCACGTCGGCCCCAATCACAGCGGTCGGAGCCGAACGAGGGGCCCATTACTCCATAGCGGCCCGGCCCGGTTCGTTAGGGTCTTGGGCAAGTAGAACATGTGGGCCGAGCCGGTTGCGTTCGTTAAAGGGGTGGGGCCGGTTCGTTAGGCGAGTCTAGTCGGGGACACATCCGATCCTGATGTTTCCAATCAATAATCCAACATAATATGCGTTTATAAACAATCCGGACAATTTGAGATGTATTATGAAGTAGTTTATGTTTGTTAATGGTCGAAGGACACCAAAGATCACTCAAGTTTATTAAAAACTATCATTCGATTATCTTGATTCAATTTAGACCGTTTTTGAGCACTCATATTCCTTGTAAAACGCAAATAAACTTGGTCATTCTGTAAATTTGAGGCCATAAATCGAGTTTTTTCTTCATTTTTTTAAGTGTTTGTGTGGTATTTTTTTGCTTTTCTTGAAATCGGAGATGAGGTTATATGTTGATGACACCGTTCCGAGAAAGACAAAAATATACCCGCAAAAACGTGAAAAGTAAAGAAAAACTCGATTTGTGGGGTCAAATCGACGGAATGACCAAATTTGCCGTGTACAACAAACATCAATGATAATCGAAAACGATCTAAGTTGAATCAGGATGATTGAATGAGGATTTTCATCAACAAAGGTGAATGATCTTTGGTGCCATTTGTCCTTTATTAATTGTATATTTTGTGGTTGAATTATAATTATCATATTGTATTTTTAAAATCAACTACACAATTAATAAAAACATGATATATGAAATAAGGAATGAAGTACATATATAAAAGGGTATAAAATTTGTAGTATATACGACATATAACTACTTTATTTGTTTCAATTTTTATTAGAATCTAGACACGCAGAATTATTGAAGCAAATCCTACCCATTTGTAGATAAATTAAGAAAATGAGAAAATAGTCAAAAAATATATTAAAAATGTAGAATAACAATTAATTGAAATTATATTATTGGTTGGTTGATAATTTAATAATAAAAAATAAATACATTGAAAATGTAAAATTTTAATTAATGCTATGATAAAAAGGTAAGTAATTTAAAACAAAATAATGGACTTAGAAAGATAAGTATATAGAAACCGAAATAGTATTATTTAGTTTTGATCATGATTCATATATAGTATTCAACCAAACACATTTGTCAAAAGTTGGCATAATTATAAGTAGGGGTGGTTTTAATTTCTAATATGTGCAATCAAATATTTTTTGTTATTGACGTATTAACATGCATCCTTATTAGAAAAACTGTTATAACTATAATATAAATCTTCACAATCTAATTTTTGTACCTGTATGTTAAGTTAGTAATCCCTCCGTCATTCTTGATCATGAAGATAAAAATAATTTAGTAAAGGGTTTTATTAATATTACTAATATACCTAAAAAATACTTTATCAAAAATACTTTAATTAATCATAGAAAACAAAAATTAACTTTATTAGGGATAAAAAGTGGAAAGATCATGATAAAATTGTGAATTCTTATATGATCGAGTAAAAAGGTAAAGAGAAAGAGATACAGCTACGTCGCTTAGAAAGTAAATTGGGACGGAGGGAATATTATTTAGCAATCATTGATTATTACTCTATCTAGCAAAGTATGATTTGGTAAATTAAGATTTATTGATTCACATGCATGGAAAAAAACGATAATAATCTCTCAATTCAGATCTCACAAGAACGTTCATCTTCCAGTTCATGAGTGAAAATCTTTTCCGAAATAGCCGTAGCCAAAGCAGATGTAAAACTGGGATTTCTAGTTAAAGAAGAAGCCATTTGTGCCACAAGCAGCTTCTGTAATCCTGTTGCTTCATCTTCTTCAACAGATCCTTGTTGTCTTTGTTTATTATTACTTTGATTAATAATGTTTGGTGAAGCATTAGGAGTTTCCTTTGAGTTCATGGGGCTTTGATGGCCTTGATATGTTGTCACTTTATTATCTCCTGAAGGATTATTGTGCTCATGTTGGCCTTCATAAGTGACTACTAGTATTGTCTTATCTACTGTACTTCTTTGCACCTAAAGTTACAAAATGAAGCAAAATTAGGTCTTATTCTTCTTTCTTGAATACAATCTCATGGTTGCAAATTAAACTTGCAATAATGTAAAAGTACCACTTGTCTTCATGCATTTCAAATTGTAAAGAAAGTTACGTGCACTAAAATATTTCCTTGATTAGGGGGATTAGGATTAGTGATGAATCATATATAGCATAGTAATTTTTCGGAGATGATCTGATCCCAAAAAGTGAGGTTATTAAGTTTTGATTTGATCCCTAATAATTTTAAATATTGAGATTTAATTCGAAAAATGTTCAATTCAATTATTGATAATTAGCTCAACTATCAAGTATGGTTTTTAGTGATACCATGGCAACATTTTCCTCTAACAAGTAGTGACATCATTACTTAACTAATATGATTAAATTAAAGGAGACGAATTGATAATGAGTTTTGAATCTTGTATACTCCCTCCATTTCTAGCTAGAACATAATTCAATTTGTTTTTCATAATCTTAATTAATATATATATAACGACATAACTTTGTCTGAAATTAAAATTACATGTGTTAATAATAAATTAAAGTACGTTGAAAATATTAACTTTTGATATAATTTTCATCATCAAATAGTATAAATGTGCAAGATTATTTAAATTTAAAATTTTAAAAGTCAATAAGCTAAAGTCAAATTAGATTATTTTGGATGAGCGTATAGTACCTTTTTCTTAACTGGACAAATCGGAGCAAACGAGCACTTGTAATATGCTCTTGGTGAAGGGTTATCTCTAGTAACCTTTTGGCCATACTTCCTCCATTGATATCCATCCTTCACAACCTTTAAAACATAGAAAAATCTACATACCTCAAAAAGAAATTCTTCTTCATTATTATGAACAAAATCAATTAATTAATCTTGCTTGACTTACAAGGCTCATGTCCGATGGATCAGCTCTACAGTAAACCTTGGAAATATTCGACTTCATTTCTTTAGGCGTTGTAGGAGAATTCTGGCAATTAGCACATTCAGCATTTTCAATATTAATTAGAGTACATCCACAGGCTTCGTCGTCTCGCTTTCTTTTTGAAGATGGGGAACAATGTTCATGGTGATGATCTTGAGGGCATTTTTGCATCATTTCTGTCATATCTCTTCTTAGAGCAATACAATTTTCATACACAGCCAAAAGCATTTCAGTTAGCTTCTTGTTCTCTACTCGCATCTCGTTTAATTCATTGATAAAAATAGCTTGCTGCAAAAAGATATTAATTCAGATCATTATTGATGAATTGTATGTGTGTTCGATTATTTATTTAGACTACATTCATTGAATATAAGTTTCAATTGAGAAATAAAAAACTCGCTCTTAGGTCAATATTCTTTTCATATTTTATCAAATGTTGTACGTTATATGAACACTTGGTGATGTGGGTACTACTACTATATTAAGGATGTTTAAAAAAGTGCAAAAGGCTTGTGCTTTGACCTATTAATTTTTTCAGAATCTCTACTAGATAACAAAATAGAAGAAACGTTTCATATTTGACATGGGATCTTGGAAGTCTAATGATCTCACTGCTTGCGTCTACTACCCCCTTTCATGATATGTTTGAGTTCCTAAATTATAGTTTTATTGAATCAAATGAATGCTCTATTGTTAGATTTATTTCAATTCCTAATTTAGTAAAGTTTTAACATTTTAGTTCTATTCTTGGACATACAACTTTCAATATTTCGGTTAAAGCAAGTGAGTAAAATTGATGAGAAAATTCTTAATTTTGCTCTTTCCAATTGGTTGGAACTAAAATTTGCATATATACTCCATATCATTTTATAGGAATTAAATTGCACTAGTTTAGGAGTTAGGACACAATATAACAAATCTTTATGTTGCCAAGGCAAAATACTAACAAAACAATACAATCAAGAAAGTTGTAACTAACCTCGTTTTGCATTGAGATCCTACTTTGACCATCATATTCCTTTGCAAGCTCTGTCTTCTGAAGTAAGAAAAAAGATCAATATTATTGAAATTAATTAAGAGGCGGTTTCAATACAAACGATCACAATGATCAATTTTGGATCTCTAGCTACTTTGTTGGACATACACCATAAGTCTAAAGTCACTAAACAAACTGTAGATATTCAAATTTAACCTCTATTCAATAGCAGGATAAGCTTTAATCTTACACAACAAGATCAAGATTGAATTGCTTAAAATGGAGGAAGCAAGTTATTAATGAAACTTTCCAAAGGTTGTAAAATTAGTGAACAAATTATAATTCAAAAAAGAGTGGCGGACCCAAGTACACAAGTACAAAAAATAAAAATGATACGACTCAATATTTATGGGACGAGGTGATAAAAATACAAAATCAACCATCAAAGAATTATTAGAAAATATTGAGGAGTATGTTTAGCAAAGATAATATCAATCAAATCAAATCACACTAGATATTATCGATGCTAAACTAACTCCTTAATATTCTTTAATAACAACCCCTTCTTGATTTAATCACATACAAGCTGATGATGATGCATGAATTCAAATAAAGAAAATAGAAATCATCATGAAGTTTAATAAAGAATGCTTACAGTTCTTTCTTCATTAACGTAGGAAGTAGCAACACGGTTAAGGTCAATTGTAAGAGACGTGTCTACGAAGTTGTCCATTTCCCTAAGAATTAGTTACAATAGTTGCTCGATAGATCGATAAACTGCTAAGAATAAACTTTTTCTGTTGGAAATTCTAGTAACAAATATTATCGGATTACTTGTAATAAGGACTGCTGCATATATGTATTTATAGGTGCAGATTTAGTCTAGTTAAATGATTTTATGATGGAAATTGAGGAATTCAGCTGATATGGATGGAGAAAACATGAGAATTCTTCTAAATCTAGGTTGTGCAAGAGAAGCTCTATATTGATTGACTTGACTCAAGTCTTGTAACATTTGTTGTTTCGGGTTTGACGTCCTTAATTAAATGATTTAGGAACTGCAGTACTCCGTATTAATTTACTTCAAACTTATTTTTTTTTTTATAATTTTTAATACTCCGTATTAATTATCTTATCCTATCATGGTATTTCGTATCTCGTTATGAGTGATAAATGACATTTATCCAAATAAAGTGTATACACTCTAAAATTTATATCAAAAATAATAAAAATTTACGAAGATGAATTAATCAAATTAATTAAGAGTCGAGCCACTAAACGACACACGCTACTGACAGAGGCTCTCGGTTAAACTCCTAAATTCAAATCAAACCCTTGATCGAGCAAGGTTTCCCGGAAATCAAGCCCCCTGAATGAATTTGGGTATAAAAACAAGGGTTTCTACAATTAATTAACCCCTAAATTAAACTCGAAATAGGTTTAAAAAACACCCTCAAGATTAAATGTCAATTGTACCAGTTTAAATCCCCAATTTTATCAAAATCGGCTCATAAAGAGCATCTAAAATGAAGAATCTAGAAACCAGCTGGGTTCAAAATAAAGACTCCGTACATGTGGTTCAAACAAGACTACGTGTTTACGCTGCTCGAAATCAAGACCCCTGTTATGCTGTTCAAAATCAAGGCCCAAAGATCCGGGTCAATATGAAAATGTATTTAACCTAGAAAAGAATCTAAACCTTCTTTATATGAAATAGGCGCTTATTTTATACTCTGGCCGCAATTCCTAAATTCTCGACTACGCATTCGCCTCAAAATTTAATTCACAAGACGCGATCCAATCGAAATTAAACCAACCAATCATAAGCAAACATTTGAGGCCCAGAAACCTATAAATACCCCCCTCCTTTGGTCGAAAATTCCATGCAACAATCACAACATTCCACCACCAAAAAAAACACACAAAACCCTTGAGAAAATATAGAGAAAAACCTCTGAGATTTCTCTAAGTTAAATCTTTTAAGCCGCCAGCAAAACACAACGCTGTGGTCGGAAACACATCCATGTACAAAATAGGCGCCTCAAATCAAGGATTATCAAGTATCAAACGCAAATGTTTATTGTTTATTTTTTAAATATCTATCATTGAATAGTTAGTTAGTTGAATAGTTTGTTTGTTTTATGTTTATATTAGTTGAATTATAGCTCTGTTGTAGTTGAATAGTTAGTTGAATCATTAGTTTGCTAGGCTGAATGGGCCAATACTGTCAATAGCTTAGTCGAATAGTTGGTTGAATAGTTGGTTCAATAGTTGGTTGAATAGTTAGTTGAATAGTTAGTCGAATAGTTTGTTCTGCTTTATTGAATAGTTGGAATCTAAGTTAGTTTGTTAGTCGAATAGTTTGTCTGCTTTTCATTCTCGCTTTGCAAGAAAGAGGGCAAGTGAGGAGTGAGAAGCCAGAGCCCTTTCTCGAGAAGTTGGTCGCGAGAAGTTTGACAAGGAGGAGTCAAGTATGTCGCGAAACATGCGAGGTCGATTTGGCTAGGGCCGGCCGCCTATGTCAGTTTAGTTACCACAATGACGCACACACGAAGCTCCACGGAAACCTGATTTCTGAAAGCTGGCCCGCATGGAGGGAACGACACTCCACCTCAAGATGCCGAAATTCAATCGGAGTATCACCGAGACTGCGTACGCCCCACATACCGTTCCCACGTTTCCTTAGATGATCCGCCCAGACGATACGGGCGATTTAGATTGATACTTTGTATTTATACATTTGTTTGTCTATTGTGTTATATATGCTTTGTTTTACACATTTGTTTGGTTATATTTAGTTTGTTTATTTATTGTGTTGCTTATCGTTGTTTGTTTATTATGTCATATGAGGATTGTTAGTTTGTTTGTTTATTGCGTTGTGGTGTTTATTGGCGTTGTTTGTTTATTGTGTTGGTTATATTTAGATGTCATTGCGGTTGTGGGTCAGCGCTCCTCATGTTGAACCTGTTCTTTAACTGATTTTTTCAGTTTAAATCTAATGGCTTAATTTTGGATTGAAATGGTCGAGACGGGTAACAAACAATTTTACCCATTGAGTCGGATCATGCATAAGTCTAAAATGGAGATGGAACGGAGACGAGTGTCCATAATGGCTTAATTTGTTTTAAAGTTTGCATTGCTAAAAAATTATTCTTTCATATTCTTAAAGTATCAGAACTCTATCTCTATAAGGTACTTGTATTTATTTCACAAAAAACTTATTTTTATATCTGTTATAGTATATTATATGTTTTAAATCAATTGTAACTAATCACATGTTATATGTTGTCGTATATTATGTTATAAGTCAATCATAATACATATACTATGATTACATTGCTATTATATTTATGATGCATATTATAAGATGATAGTTCTTTCACTAATGACCCATCAAACGTTAATTTAGACGGTAGGTCAGAACTCTATATTCTTTACATGTGATATGTCGAAAAACGAACATATCACATTGAATGTATAATAACTACCTAATTCAACATTATTTACAAATATCATATCTCCACTAACATTATTTACAAATATCGTGTCTCCACTAACAATCGTGAATCAAAAATTGTAAAAAAGCATAAAAATGTTATTCAGTGGGATATTGTGTTGATTTAATCTGCCTCCATCCCGACTCCATACTATACCCGCCTCCATACGTAATTATATTTAAACATTATTTATACACCCGTCACTATCCTACCTCCTAAATTTGAGTTTTAGAGAGACGCTCGCCTCCACCTGCCTCCAATCGCTCGTAATAACTTTAAAAATAGAACAACATAAAAAACAAGAATGTGAGTAATAACAACATACCCTCAACTAAAAACACTCTCTCCAAAGAAAATACTCATCAACCAAAATACTCTCTCACCAAACAACACTGTCTCGTATTTTTTAAATCAAGATTTTGCTCTAATTATTAAAGGATAATTTATCAATCACTCACCCACCCTTAAGTTGTTAGGTTAAGGTATGTCATTCCAGTAATTTAACAATAAATTTAGTTACAATGGCTCAAGATCGCTTCGATATATTAACGCCATTTACTAGATATTAAAGGCTCGACGTATGAATATATGCGTATGCCATGGAATTTATGGGTGATGCTTTAAAACCATTCTTTTGGGCCAATGGACATTACGGGATAAAGTATGTCCATATAGAGTCAGGGAAATGTGTTGATAACAGCTGAAATATTTGATTGCTAATGGCTTTGCTGGTGGGATATTCCACATGGGTCTATCATGACGAGAATTTTGCCCTCGTAATGTTGTTTGCGACGGCGGCTGCTGCACTACCAATGTAGGGTTTCAGAGAATCAGATATGAAGGCGGTTGAAGATGGTTTGAACTTACGTGACGCGAGACTAATGCTTGAATTTTGGGACGCTTCTACCACCGGGTTGGGGAGAAGGAACCAAAGGAGGGCAAAGCTTAAAGGCTGACTTTGTTGAAGCCGTAAACCGCCGCAGGGATGTTGCCCAATTAGAGATTCAAGAAATCATAATTAATTATTAAGGGTCACATACCTGGTCAAAGAGGTTTCAAACTTTGTTCAATGTACGGAAATAATATGGACAATACCTAACAATCTTAGGAATTCTTTTCTACAGTCCCTTTAATTTAAATCAAAAGGTATAAAGTAATAATGGTACTATTTTGATATCAAAGGTATATGGTAATAAGAAAGCACTTAAGGTCAATGTGTTGTAAAGTGGTTCAATTAATGATTATATCATGTTAATCACGCTAGACGGAGTTGTCAGACATTGAGTTACTTATTAATCGCCGTCCTCTCTCTTCAAATGTTTATGGTTTGACATCAAGAAGCCGGGATGCAAGTGCATCCGAAGAATGAATGGTTCAAATCAAACATAAAGCATTGCTCAAGATAATCTGCTTATTCTAGCATCTCGTGCACAACAAGTTACTCTCTCCTGTTATATATCACACGTGTGGAGATCTAGTAAATGAAAGGAAATCAATCAGAAGCTCTAGTCGATTGGATCATACAAAATGTTAATGCTCAAGCTTTGAATATCAAGATTTCTTCCAAAGTTAAGGTCAACAACCTCCTCCTCGTTTTATTAATTTAATCAATGATGTCGCCAAGTTGTCAATCGACGTTGCTATTTGCCAAGGAGGACGACGCGGGTATCCGATCAGCGGAGACGGTTCGACATTTAGTCGACTACCCCCAACCCGCTTCACACGATGAAAGACAAATCCTCCGAAGATAATTAATAATCAAATATTTTAAGTTATGCAAGTTTTTCATATAGTAATTTGCAACTTCAGATTCAAATGCACAATGAGTGTAATAGTATTTTGTATGTTTTTGATATGTCAAAAACCGCGGATATGACATTGATTCTTGATATCAGATTCACGCATGTAGAGTTTCCGTTTGCAAACGACTTTTTTTTCTTCATAGACGTATATAGCGCCAGATAGAAATGGATGGAGTATTTAGCCTAAAAAAAAATTTCTCGCAATCTTTTTCCCGTAACGGAGACGCAGTTAGCTCCGGATTAAACGGTTTTTCAATTTTTATATTTCCGCTTCCTAAAAAATCTAGGGAAATTCAAATAATTTATTTTCAAATGGAGCCCAGATGGCGAATTTTACTGAGACGGGTTGCATTTTCATATTCCCTATATATATCTCTCACATTATCATTATTCCAATAATTTTTTTTCCAAACTCACAACATAATATCCCTTTATTTTATGTTATCGGGCTTACTCTATAATTTATTTGCCTTTAACCTTAAATTTTGATTTTATTTTGTAGGTGACTTTAAAAGTATAGTAATTATTAATACTTTATTCATTTTCTTTATTTTGTACGTAATGGACCCAATGAGGTAATTTAATTTATATATATTTTTTGGTAGAAAGTTTGGCTGAGTCTAAAAAGGTAATTTTACTTCTTTCATTTTTTTAAAATTTTGTTATTATCTTTAATAATGTATTTTGATAAATATATTTGTAATTTATTTTTGTTACTTTTGTTGTAGGAAAATACTATATTCAAGTTTTAATAGATAATTTGGTTTTTTATTTTAATTTTATAGTTTGAATGTTTCATATTTTATAATTAATGCTTTATTGCTTATATGAATAGAATGTTAATATATTTTATATTTATATGAATTGAATATTTGATGTTTAATATGTTTGATGTTTATGTATTTGTTATATATATATGAATTGTTATATTTTATGTTTGAATCTTTGATGTTTTTATATTTGTTTGTACGAGTTGATGAATTGGATCTTTTGATAATTTTATATTTTTGTATGATTTGATGTATTTTGTGGCGCTGCATCCTCGCTGGCCGCATGTTATTGTAAATGTAAATCCCGCTTTTTTTTTTAAATGAAGTGGACGTGAGACGGAACTTTAAATTTTTTGCATCGTCTTCTTCAAATGGGGCGGGAGATAAGTCGAGTCGATTTTATTTAATGGTTATGGAGTCGGGAAGCTGCTGAGCCTGATTAGAGTCGCTATGTATGGATACGGGTTAGCCTGGATGCCATGAGTCGGCCGAGCGCCTGAATTGTATGGAGAAGCGGTCGTGAGTCGGAACAGTTTGAGACGGGTTGAGTCGAGTGCTTTGGAGTTGGGTAGTACCGAATGGTTGACTAAACGCCAGACATAGCTTCCGTGCTCGAAATTCGTGACTCGCTCGAGTCTGACGCAGACACTGCACGATGAGACGATAAAAGGTATCGGGCGATTCCTCGACTGCCCTATTCTCTCTAATTGAATAGAGACTCGCTTGGAGATGGTTTCTGCCAGCCTCTTTTGCCCCTGCTTTCAGGCCGCCAGTGATGCTGACCAACGGTTTTTCTTCAACACTTCCCTGCTTTCCTATCACTCCAGCATATAACTCGGTTTCTGAGTTTATCTCAAATCGTTGTCATATCAAGACACTAAGTCCCTCTAAAAAAGTGGCCTTTCAAGCTACTAAATTCCACCACAAAAGCGCAAGATCTCGGCAATAAATCCCAACTTACCGATAAGTGTCAGAATTTATCCAAATACATAAAGACTTCCAAAGCCAAGTCTGCAAACGCTATGAGGGCCCATCAAGTCCAAAAGTAGGATTCCAAATCAAGCTCAAAGCACTCCAAGATCAAGTCCACACCCAACACGGAATGCTTTTCCTGGCGGTTTCCCGCCGACCATTATATCCAAGTCCGCATTCGCCTAAGATCAGATACATATCCAAATTGCAGTAGCTTCTATCCAAATCCAAGTTAAGCTGCCCAAATCAAATCAAGTCAAGATCAAATCAATCAAATCAAGCTCGAGCTCAAAACAAATCAAATCTCAAGCTCGAGCCTGCCTAAATCAAGATTCCATCAAGATCAAATCAAGTCAAGACAAGCAAGCCGACATCTCACAAATCAGGTCAAAGAAACGCTTTTTTAGGACTCCATAGTTTGATTTGATAAAACACGCATTAATCGATAATCTTTTTTCCTACATTGAGTTTTATTTTTGCCCCTATGATAAATAATAAAAATTGTTCTTTCCATTACATAAAGAATTTGAAGATGTTTATCTCTTGAAACTCCACTATTTACTAATTTGCCAATTAAGAAACAATTAACATGCATGCTCTAGCATAACTAAAAGGAACTTAAGTATTCTGAACTTGAAATGTTGTTTTAATTTACTAGTAAATAAAAATCACTATATCTAATACTCCGTATGATTCAAATAAAGATGAATGCATTTGAAAATAAATATTCCCCTATATCAATAGAAGCGATTATTTAGGTTAAAATTATATTAAATTTTATTTAAAAAAGTGTAAAAAGAATGAAAAAGTATTACTTTTAAGTTATTGGAAACAATAAATTTTTTTGAAACAAGATTCAAATATTTATATTTATATGGAGGAAGTAATACTTACTATTCTTACAATTATTCGTGCATTCAAAACTCTATTATTTTCATCAATTCAATTATTGTATTAGATAATTTGATCTATGATTATATATAGATGGGTGAAACTATTTTTAAAGTACGACCCTAGAAGGCATACGGTTATACCTCATGTGCCCTTATTAAAACAACGTGAACGGATGCATCACATGTTCGTTGCATTTGAATGGGAGAACAAAGTAATTTACAAACTCTTGATTGTATCTCACAAATAGTTTTCACCATCATAGATTCATTATAATTTAGTTCGCCCCTTATTAGCTTAGTAGTACTTGTTATTTTAAATGTTAATGTAATAAATAACCCATATGAAAAAACACGCATATTAATTTTCTGGCCTTCACCAATAACGTAGCTAATATAGGTTGTAAATAAATATACGCATCGCAATATTGTGAGTCTATGACGTCTTGCAAGTGATAATGGTTACGCATGGCTAAACATGCACATATAGGATGACTAAAGGGTACAAAATTATCTCTGCTAATAAGACTCTGTGAACACATACAGTCGTCCACTGGCCGTCCTTTTCTGCCATTTTGATGAAATTGTGTATATTGTATACATGAATACTTATTTCAAAAATAGGTTATTACAATTTTTCTTTTAGAAAAAATATTAGTATGGAGAGAGAAACAACTTAATAATGCTTAACATTAGTTTAGTACTCCGTATTATTTCACATCGGCTTCTCCTATAATTTTCTTAACATAACTCCGCGGCTTTTTTATTTTCTTGCTCCACTTTTTACGATGCTTTTAGTAATTTTCCTATTATTCACCCAAAATTAAAAATATTTTAAATATATCAATAGAAATTTAGGATAAAATTAAATTTAAAATAAAATAAAAATAATATATCAAATATGAATGTTGAATAAAATATCTTTTTAATTTATTTTTGTATATGAAGAAAATATTTATTTTATTTTGTTTTTTATTTTTTATATAATTTGAAAAGAGTAAAATGAGGGGGGGGGGGATCGCAAAATATGGTGGGTATAAATTTGTAGCGCAATAGAAAGCCACCTATCAATTTTACGTACGCCTAATTTTAGTAAGTCAATGTGGTATAATTTTTGTCATTTTTTACAATTTCAATTTCTAAAATAATTTTTAGAGAAACTGACGTTAGTGTTTCAAGCAGTGTTGCCTAATTTGTACTAACGCAAATCTCATGATAATGGATATAGTTTGTGTAATTAGTTATCCGTGTATGTATTACTCCCTCGATCTTATATTATTTATCCAATTTACTTTTACATAAAATTGTAGGTGAATTCAAATTATTTTCATTATTCTCGTTATCCAATTTAATTTAGAGGACTTAAAAACATAAATTTTAAAATTGGTTTTATTTTAACTCAAATTTGTGTAGGAAAAATGAAGTAATATAAAAAATGAGTTTGAATTCTTTTAAAATTTTATGCAAAAATAAAGTAGACAAATAATATGAAATGGAGGGAGTAATACTTGAGACTTATATCTGAATATAATAAGCTGTCTAACAAGTGCCTTAATAGTCCATGTGTCAACATTTTATTTTTTTGTTTGCTTGACTAATGTGTGTTTAAAGACTCCAAAAGAATATTTTAGGAGACGTGCAATGCGATTTCTTTTAAGTATTTAATACATTTTTATATTTAATTCTCAAATCATTTTAAAAACTCGTAAAATTAATACTCCTTTGAATTTTTTTTTAATTAATATTTTTATTTTTTAAGCGGATACTTTGATCACAAACAACTATTTAAATATAATATAAAATTACAATAAAATATATATTATATTTAAAGCGATGTCAATAAAATATATATATAAATATTACTTAATAATTTGATGTCTTTCAATAATATATTTAATGAATCTGGTCATCAATATAGTATCATCGAATTATTTGTTTTTATGTCGGCTAAATTTAATATGATTTAAAAAGATAATTTAAATTTTACGATCCCAATATATTAAATTCATATATACATGGAATTAAATAATAATATTAATAATAATAATAATTCTACCTCACAAAGTATGGGTAGTTTATTTAACTCTAATGCCTTATTATACAATAATAATAATAATATTTCTACATAATACTAATAATTCTACAAAAAATATATTTGGATTATTTAACTAAAATATGTATAATAAATAATAATAATAATAATAATAATAATAAATATAATAATAATAATAATAATATAATATTAGCGTTCTACATAAAATATATTATTATTTAATTAATACCAATTATTAAAAGATTGAAACGACATACGACGAAAACCATATAGATTACTTAAAAAAAGAAAGAATAAATTAATAATATATAATATATGCAGACATACAGATTTAAAGATACAAAATTGAATAAAATAATTATGTTATTCAATGTATACCTTTAAATACCTTTTGAATTATAACATCATGAAACATGTGGGCGCTTTGTGGATTATTAATGTCTGAAGACTTACACACAATTAGTCGTTGTTTACACTGATATTACTACCCGATGAGCTGGTTATTAAACTCTTAACTAATAAACCATACAATAATAATTACGGAGTAAGAACTGCTGCCTTCTGCAACTGTAAATTAATCTACATACTAATTTAGTACCTAGTTTTTGTAATATTGTACATACAGAATATAACAACTAGCCTCCAGTACTCAATTAAAAAGAAGCAATTTTAATAGATATATAATGCCCCTCGTCCCTTCCCATTTAATTTGGATTCATGTTCTGCTTTGGTGTATATCTAAAATTTATCAAAAAATAATTGAAATTGACAAGACAAATCGACCAATCGGTTTAGAAGCATTTGAGTAATGGAAACTATGGGTAATACTCTCCCCGATTTGGCCGACTGAAATCATTCACAACTCAACCAAAAAAAATCAACATTCATTTAAAAAACACACAAAAAAACCTCAGAAAATACGAGAACGCCTCGAAATTTATGTTTAAATTTGAAGTGGTCACACCAAACACTTAATTTGGTATTGAAATACCTCTGTGTGGCTAAAATAGGCGCATAAATTATGATGATGCACAAACGCAATAATCTCAAGATCAAGCAAAATCTATGAGAATCAATGCAAAAATTCTCAAGAATGCCAATTTATTCGTGATTTAAAGCTTATATCCCTTTGGATTATTCATAAAATTTGATGAACACTGAGCAAATTTTAAAGTCATCTATCAAATCCTGATATATGAATAAACTAAGCTGCTCGGGTCCCTATAGTCGATTCTAGACAGAAACACGCCAAGTGCGCCTCCCCTCGCCTGGGCTGGACAAAGATCATCAACAAGCGTTGAGTATTCCACCTTTCATACTAATCATCACTCTACAACAACAAAGTTCTGCTAATCGATGAAGAAGGCTTTAGAAATAACTAAACTTCATAGCTTAAATCATGAGCTAAATCTCACTAAGTCCCAAGTGAGACTAAATCTCACTAAGTTCCACGTAGGTCATATCACTCCATACAAATGGGGCTCTGGAAATCCTATCCCAAATCAGTTCACATACGAAGCGCACCGAGGCCTCTCAAGCCACAAAGTCCCACCTGAAGGTAAACACCAAATCCAAAGCCCCACTTAAGGTCAGAGGCTTATCCTAAGCCCCCACCTCAAATGTGCTCAAGCCAAGTCCCACATCAGAACGCTTCAGAAGCTCCATCAAGTCTCGAAATAGACCGAGATCAAGTCCAAGACTCAAGCATCAGTTCCATGCCCAAATGGAATACGCTAAGCGATCCCCGGCTCGGACCATATCCAAGTCTAAACCAACTTGCCCATCAAACTGCGATTTATCCGGCACCGTGAGCTTCTCTATCCAAATCAAATCAAGCTCAAGCCTCGCTCTCAAATCAAGCTCAAATCAAATCAAGCTCAAATCAAGCCAAGCTCGCCTCAAATCAAATCAAATCGTTTCCCTTATCAACCAAATCAGCCCAAGTCAAGTAAGTCAAACATCTCTACAAATCGCCAAAGAACGCTATGACCATAATGACAATGATCCTCTTCGATTCGATAAAACTTCCCTACATACAATAAATTTTATTTTGCACCCTATCATAAATAATAAAATTCTTTCTTTTGCATTATTAATTGTCACTGTTTATGCCTTCTTTGTGCCCCATCCGGCCATCCCATACACGACCACAAATCGTGCATTATTATGTGCTTACAAATCTTGCATTATGTACTATACACAATGTTTATCAAACATGATATGTGAAATTAGTTAAATCAAGAGATCATACATGATATTGAAACATATATAAAATTAATAAGCGATCACATACATTCATTAATAATTGTGAGAACCTTTTTATTAGTTGACATTATTATACTACTAAGCTCTGTGTGGGGTAAGAGTGGTCATATTTATTATGCTATTGTTACCTGCAATTCTTCTTTATCTTAGCCTACTATTTTTATTAACTACGTAATTGGTTAGTTGAGATTCCTATTACTATACGATAAACTAGATTTTAAAATTGTAATCATTTCCTTTTCACTGTCCCATATCGTTTTGTAAACGACTATAAAGCCTTCTTGGTCGTCTTATTGGTACATTTGTTAAAACAAGTGGAGTAGGGCTCAAATAAACGATGGGAAAGTCTTGCACCTTAAAATGGCTTCTTATGATAATATATATGACGAAGATAATGGACGACCTAATAATTATAAGCATGATGATGTAACGATATGATGTCAATTCGTGGTTGGCATTGGTACCTAGTGAATATCATAGTTTTCATATGGGGATAAAGAAAGAGTTAAAACTATCTGGCCTCAATTTGAACAATCTCTTACGGAGTATTTTTTAAACCATCTATTTATCTGGGGTTTTATTTCGAACAATATTAATTAATAGTTAATTAACTTTATTTTAATAGTTTATTTTGATTATGAAGTAGATTAGTATATACACCTCCATAGTGTCAGCATATATGACATACATATGCATTGATAAATCAATTATTTGATCAGAAAAAATTGACAAGTTTGACAAGAAAAGTCCACAAATTGTCATGGAATATGATGATAATCAATTATGTCATGCATGTGACGTAGAGGTAATAAGCTCAATCAAAGTTGTTACAAAGAATGTGTTGCGTAGTCCAATCAAATGAAAGACTTCGAGAAAAGAAACATAAAGAAGGCGACTTGCTTGATGTGAGACTAGTTGATGAATGATGAGGTTCACGTCTAATAAAGAAGGCAAATTAAAGTCCAACAAAATTAGAATTTACTATTCCATTTCAGAGAAAAAAGTATTTATTAATTAGAATGAATTGATTGAATTGTTATAATTAGAAATTTATTAGAATGTATTTATAAATAAAAATACTCCGTAATAGATTATTCACCCTCCGGTAATGTGAAATGCTAATTGCTAGAATGAGATGTATTTATAAATAAAAATACAGATTCTCTCTCCTGTAATGGGAATTAAAAACACCATGAATGTTCCTTTTTATTGTTGATAATATGTGGGACGAGTAAATTGAGAAAATGGTTCATATAATAGCAGTGTAGCATTTGAAGTGAGATTGCTGAGATATTTCTCATGAAGACAAATGATGGACTTAGGAATTGAATGGAAAACTGAGGTCCAATATGTTTTCCATATACCAGCTATACACATTGTGATTGACCAGCAAACTAGACAGCCTTGTTGCAATGTTGTTAAAAGAATGTAACTGTTGAAATGGTTTGATATTTAATTTCATCCAAATCCACCAAATACATGGACAAACTAATTCATCATCAATCTCATTATTCTGATCCGAATTTGGAAGTGTTGCAGAAAATAATATTGGCTCTGGTATGTAGCAAGACTATACGATGATGCAGCATAAAAGTGAGCCTATTATCCCAGTTTCATACCTTGAGGGATGCCACAAACAAATGGAAGCGATCAAACAAAATTATTCAGATTAGCAGAAATCAAGTAACAATCACTAGCAAAAATAGGGCATATAAAGCATGTAGTTGAAATACCTGTCTTGTATGATCTTACATCAATATAATCAACCAAGAAAACAAGAACTAATACTTCAAATCCTTCCCAGTCCTCGCCATCTCTAACTCTACATCTTCTTTTTATTTTCTGACAGTGAAGAATAATCAAACTCCCCAGAGATTCTGGAAGTCCTCCATCTGGCAGAGACTCAAGATTTTGGCGCTGTGCAACGCTCAAACTATGCAGAGAATTCGAGGCAAAAAGTCTTGGCAAGCTTATTAAGCTAGGACAATCCATAATGGTGAGTTCACGAAGGTTAGGCATGCCATTAACATCCAACTCTTTCCATTCTTTTAATTTTTGCATGTCTTCGAGTATCAGCGTTTCTAATACTGGAAAAGCTGTCACATTACCATTACCACAGAATTCTTGTCCTATGGATACCAAACTAGGCATACATACAATGTAGAGTGACTTGAGGAAACGGAGAAATCCAAGAGATGGGATATTTTTGCAATTCTGACAGTTTTGTAGTTCAATAATCCCAAACCTGCAAAGTGGATCAGTTAGACAAAAAGGAAAAGTGGATCCACTATACTTCTTGATTACCAAAAGTTTCACATTTTTGTGGGGCTTGAGATTCTGTAGAAATTCTTTTGATATATTGCCTGTGGTCTGAGTGTGTTCCCATTCCAAGACAAGTTTGTCAATGTATGGCTTCTCATCTAGTCTTGCTCCTCTGGCCTCTGTTGCACTGGACACCTTATCTAGATTGGTAATGCATATGGATCCTCTTAGGAGCTGCATATTTTTCAGCTCGCTTATGGATTGCTCTTCTTCATTTCCCACAATGAACGCAGAGAGAGTTTGAAGCTTGGTTAAGCTTCCCAAGTGTGATGGCATTCTGCACAGCTGATGCTTCACATCCAAATCGAGGTGATGCAGATTAGTCAGGTTCTTCAAGTTCACAGGCAATTCAAAAAAACTTGTGCATGCATTTAAATTTAGAGTCTGAAGGCCACGTAGCTTTGTGGTAGATTCTGGTAGTTTTCGAATGTTGTTTATTGAGAGGTTAAGGTAGCGAAGATGCTTTATGCATTCAATAGACCATGGCTCAAGTTCGACAACCTCATGGATTTCAGTTTCGTAAATAACTCATAAGGAACTCGATCAATGCATGAATTCCCTTCACACACCAATATGAATGTCCTCGACTTGTTAAACCAATTTGGAACCTTCAACTCTACTGGTTGTATATTGCTAAGTTGTAAAGAAAGATGCCGAGGATTATTGAACTCCAAATGAGAGTACCTGGATAAGTTATTTCCAGAGGAAAGCAAGTATTTGATGACACCAGATGAGACAAATCATGAATGAGTTCATGCATTACATAAATCTTCTTAGAGATACCATCAACATCCAAAACATGAAAGAAAGATCTCCGGGCTAAATCCATGAAATATTCATTCCCAATATCTTCTAGTCTAATTTGGCCTCTTGGCAAAAGAAATCCTTCTGCCATCCAAAGTAGCACTAGGTCATCCATTATAAAATGATAATTCCGTGGAAAAATTGAGCAATAAGCAAAGCACTTGTTCAAATGCGCGGGAAGATGATGATAGCTTCGGGCCAAAGATGTAAAAATCTCATTCTGATCTTCTGGCAAGTCCCAAAACACACTTTCCAATATAGAGTTCCAATCCTGCTCACTAGACTTGCTATACAACACACTTCCAAGTGTCTTAGCTGCTAAAGGGAGTCCCTTACATTTCTTTGCTATATTCCTCCCGATTTCAGTCATATTTTCATCTTCTATCAAGTTCACATTAGAGAATGCTTTTTGCTCCATCACTTTCCAGCACTCGTCATCAGTTAAAGGCTTGAGGTTACATACAGAACCTTGACCTACAATCGATGCCACAACTTCACTTCTTGTTGTTACAATAACTTTGCACCCAACTTGAAGAGAAGTAAACAGGGTGTCCCAATCGCCAGATTTCTCACTCCAGATGTTATCCAACACCAATAAAAACCTTTCACCTTTCAACATACCCTGAAGCCTTGCTTGAAGTGGGTTCAAATCAGACAGACTGCAACTTAATTCAGTCGCAGACTACGGGAATTGCAGATACATTGAAAATCTCGTTGGATCCCTCCACCGTCAATCTTTCAATGAGTTCTCTTTTCTCATCCTCTCTTCCAATTATAGTATCATGATCAACAAGTGAACTTTCGCCCATGAAGGACGATTTTCCTGAAGCAATATGATTCATACTTGGATTTTTGTCCATCAAGTCCAACTTTGGCAAGTAAACATAGAGAGACTCCATTTGGCTTGCTTAATCTTCTTTATCTTATTTGGAATGCCGAGTTTCTTTGGGGATGATATAATCATGTTGTATACCTGCAAGTATAAGAAAATCATACAAATAAATAAATATTCCGTCTTTGGATGTGTGATATTTCTACTTTTAAATCCACACATTCTTTATGTTATTTTAACAATCCCTATACTCAAGAGCATGATTTATTACAATCTAAAAAAACAAAGTGTTTTCCCCCTTCTCAATCAACAATGCAAAAATACAATGTCCATGTGATTACAACTCAAAGCCTGGAAAAATAAATCCAACATGAATACTTGAGTAAATCCATCAGACAGAAAAACCCCATTTACAAAATTCGATATTTTTAAGAGAACATTCATAAAAGAATTGAGTTCTATACACAATAAGATTGAACAGTTTCACAAAATAATGGTAGTGCTGGCGTGTGGGTTATCAGATTCAATTCTATTGGCATGTAAAAACTGATATCCATTGGGTTCTTTACTTTATTGATCCTCCAAGCAGAGTTCAATTTTGGTAACTGAAATAATCTGATCATGAACACCGTTAAATGGCGTTGATTTTAATTTTGTTAACTGTTCGTGTGTGGTTACGTACTGGATTTGATGAGTTTAATTATTAGCTGTTAAAGAATGTGAGAAATTGAGGTTTTATAAGACAAGAAGATAGAGCTATATGAATATCTTTTTCCTATGAACATGTTAGGTTGTGTTGTAGTATATGTGTGCAATTAGAGTTAGGTGTCAATGATTCTAACAACGTTTGATTTATTGAAGTTGATGTTTTGATGATTTTGTTAGTTGGTGCATTAACGAAGACATATTACTATCTTTGCGACTGAAAAGAAAGAATATCATGACTGGCCATAAGCTTATCGAATTAAATTGCCAAATTATCGACACCCGAGCCATGACATTAGAAGGAAGATTCAATAATAATGAGGAGCTAGGCATAGCCGACCTAGTAAATAGAATTTTTTGAAATTTTTGAAAAAAGAATCGATTTTTTTGATTTGCAGAAAATTGATTTTGGAAGAAAACGACAAGCTTGACTGATTTGAGAGGGCTGATTATGTAAATTTTGTTGACTATGTAAAAAAAAAATTTACACTTTATCACCTGATTTTGAGCTCTCGTGTCCGACTACGAGTCAAGGATCAAGCATAAGAAGTCAGGTCAATGAATGGCAGAGGCAGTTAATATCAAAATATATCCGTTAATATTTAAATCAGACTTCGCCTCTGTTTTCTCTATTCTTTCAGCTAGTTCTGCCACTACACAAGCTCTAATGTAATAGCCATTCTGATAATTCTATTCTTAATAAATATAGACAATAATTCTATCTCGGTTCTGAAAGATAAATGTATCTACACTAAGCAGCTAAGCTACTGCTCTGTAATATATTCCTCCATCATCTCTAACACACGGTAGTGATACCAATGCTAAAATACGCTCTTATTTATTTTCAATACTTTACTTAATTTCTTTGCCTTTGCACTGCAATCGTCTGCTATACAGCCTGATTCCGCTCGTTATAATACTTCTTGTTTTTGTATACTGGTAGTTAATAAGTAGATGAGTTTAATGTAAATGCTATTAACAATGATTCGAAAGAAGCGTGTGTTGAATGTCCTTAGAATGCTTTCAATAGAAGCTTAAATGATTTACATATAATTTAATTTCTATTTGTTACGGCTATTTAATTTAATTTTCATAGGTTTTATAGTTGTTCTGTTTAGATCTAGATGGCATATTGGCATGCTGCAATACTTTCTGACTAAATCATGTTTTCGACACTCCAGGTTTTACATCCGCTATGCAGGCTCAAGGTTGCCAAGTGAGCAAGACAATTGAAAGGGAAGAAGGTGATCCGAAGCATTAATAATAACTTACAAAGGCTATCACATATGTACTCCCTGATGCCATGTGATGCCTCTTCAGAATGTCTTGAAAGGTGTCTTTCTTATTGTTTATTGTTTCCTCCTGGTCATGAATTTCATAGTGATTCCATGGTTCTGCTGTGGATAGCCGAAGGAGTGATTGATGGAGAAGCATCTGAAAGGTTGGAGGATAGAGGGTTTATTTGCTTACAGATCCTGCTGTGTCATGGTTTCATTATGTTGTCAGGTATTAAAAAAGGAGGTGACTACATAAGATACAAAGTGAACAAACATGAAGTCTTTGAGCTTTATGTGAACAAAGGATCTTTGGCGGATGAGTTCTTGATTATAGATAGAGATGGATTTTCCAAGTTTGCAAGAAAACCTCTACATGTATCGCTACCAGGCGAAAGATTTGATAGTCAAACTCTAGAAGCTCTTCTGACGTGCAAAGAACTTCGCACTCTTTTGCTTCTTGGTGATTTCAGATATTTAGTTAAACAAGTTCCTCGAGGTCTTTTCTTGAGCCTAAACTTGTTAAGAACCTTGGATTTAAGTCAGACAAAAGTTTCAGAGTTTCCAAGTTCTGTGGGGAATTTGGAAGACTTACGGTATCTAGATCTCTCTGGTACACTCATAAGAGAATTGCCTGGGGTGATTTATGATCTGGTTAATTTACAGACACTGAAACTGAGAGATTGCTCTGAGTTCTCTGCATTACCAAAAGGCACTGCGAAATTAACTAAGTTGCGGTTGGATCTGGACATCATTACTGCATACATCACAAAGCTGGTCTTGAGATGGAATGAATGCATAAATGCAGAGGTTGAACGAACGATTCTAGAATCCCTTTTGCCCCATCCTAATCTGTCAGAACTGCATATTCAATTTTATAGTGGTTCAGTTCTTCCTAGTTGGATCGGTGATTCTTCGTTTACTAATCTCACCAACATTACTCTCTACATGTGTATCAACTGTTCATCTTTCACTACTATTGGCCGCCTTCCATCACTTAAGTTTAACATTTTTGGCATGGATAAAGTGAAAAACTTGGATTGCTTGTCTTGCACTGATAACCAAGGGAGTGGTACTCAGCAATTCAGTCCTTCATCCTATAAGAGGACTCTTCAAAGCATGTCGCATGATGAAATCGATTTCTTGTCTTACGATGATTTCCAAGGAAATGACCGTCACCCATTTTTTCCCTTGTTGGAGAAGCTGACTGTTGAAAACATGTCAAGGCTACAAGAATGGACTGAAATTGGTGATGACCATTTCCCATGCCTTCATAAGATACTGTCGGAGACTTGTTGAGCTTCCATCGATGTCCTCTCTGGAATCTCTTAAATATCTAGAACTAGACAATTGCTCCGAGTTGGAATGTTTGCCAGCTTCACTTGAAACTTTAATCATTCAAGATTGCCCCAAGTTGCAAGAGCAATGCCGCAAAGGTGAAGGGAGAGACTGGCAGAAGATTGCTCGAGTGCATTACATATGGATACAGCACCGCCAGATATATCCAGTAAGTGGCTCTCAGTGTTCATAAGCAGACCAAATAATTAATTTCCAATGAAGATTGTTCGTGTGCCTACAACTGTTGTACATTGAAGAAATTAGCAGATAGGACTATAGGAGTACAATTTGCTTTAATTTGTTATGGATTTTATACCCTTAAAGCTTTACTCCTCTCCAGTAATTATATTTTTTTTTAAAAACAGCTATACATCCATCAGAAGAAAAGAAATGGTTGTGTGAGATGGTTGTGGGGGTCTTTTGTCGATTATTTTTTATTTTTATTTTTTCATGTTGCAAAATTACTTAATTGCCCCTGATAAAAACATGTGTGCAGTACGTGACCAAATGAGATAAACTTAACAAACCATAGTGAATGAACAAAAATTGTTACAATAGTGAGTGAAAGGATCATTTAATTTATAAGTGAGTTAAATAAGCTCGGACAAAAATATATGACCGTGCCTTTTACCCTAAATTAAATGACCCACGATACACAATGTTGCACATGGAAGAGATAGAACTTATAATAAGAGCCCATCATGCTTGCATGATCTAAGGCCAATTGCTACAATTAGATAGCAAATGCAAGTAATAAAGAAGACTGGTTGTGTCATGGTGACTTGTGAATTCAACGTACACTCCTACAATTAAAAGATGGAATGGGTACGTAGAGGTCATCGGCGGTTATTATTTTGCCAGAATGGAAACTGATAAATGCAACTTTAAGCGTTTGAATTGGCAAATAGCAATATAGCATACATGTAGAAATTAATTGTTTCAATGTTCTTGTAAATAATCATAACTCTATTATTGATTCTAATAAAGTTGGTTGGACTTGAAAATTGGTTGAGTTGTAAGTGAGGTTTTACTCGGCCTAAGGCTAAGCTTTCGTTATATCATATATATATAGAATCTACCCCTCCATTCCACAAATATTTTCAATTTCGACTTTGCTTAACTCTCGAATTTCGACTATTTTGATAATTTTGCTTTCAGACAGATAATACTGATAAAAACTATATCAATTTAAAAAATACATTTCAAACTCTTTTCCATCGATATATATTTTTTGCTATGTGAAATATTATATAACACAAACAAATATATTTAAGATCAAAGTTTCAAAGTTACTGCACTATAAAAAAGTCTTTAATTTATGAAAGTATTTTTTTTTATACTTAGCGTATTTATATTATTTCAAATACGTTAATATTACAACTTACGAAAGATTACAAATCTAAGACTTTTTCCTAACTATTACAAATTTAGAACAACGCTAACTAATATATAGCTATAACTAACAAAGATAAACTATTACAAGTAAGAAAAATAATGCTAACTAATATACATAGTATCAAAAGATAAACTATTTACAAAAGACTTGGATTATTCAGAAAAGCTTTAAAAAACGCGCTATATATATATAATATCTATGAAGTGTGACATATCAAGTTACATAGTTAAAGTAAAACGCTTCACATCTAATTGAAAGTTTAGTTTAACCACGAGATAAGTATGAGGAATCACCATTGATACTTAAATAATGTGGTCTATTACATGAACATTTTATCTTTAGATATGAGTAATAATTTAGATGGATTGCTAAATCTGAAAGTTTAAGAAGGACGAAAAACCTGACCATATGATGAATTAGCTGACGGTGGCACTGGAAATTTCGAAGTACCATGCTACACAAATAATGACAGTTGAAGTTTTCCAACTACACGCAGCTAATTCGGTAGCCAAATTAACTATATCCCACCCACCATCTTCCCTCCTTTTGTCTCAATAAATATTTCCACTATTCCATTTCACTTCATTAATCTTTCCTAAAAGAAAACCACATTTTTCCAACATGGCTAGAGAGCAACATCTCTTGTCAACCGAAATAGTCAACCGAGGCATTCAATCATCCGGTCCAGACGCCGGTTCGTTGACCTTTTCAGTTCGTGTTCGTCGAAGATTGCCTGATTTTGTGCAATCCGTTAACCTTAAGTATGTGAGATTAGGGTACCATTATCTCATTAATCATGGCATTTATTTGGCAACAATTCCATTGCTTGTGCTAGTGTTTAGTGCGGAAGTGGGGAGTTTAAGTAGGGAGGATTTGTGGAGGAAGATTTGGGATAGTACAACTCGATATGATCTTGTTACGATGGTTGCTTTTCTTGCTGTTTTTGTGTTTACGGTTTCGGTCTATTTCATGTCAAGGCCTAGGCCGATTTATCTTCTTGATTTTGCTTGTTTCAAGCCGGCTGATGAGCTCAAGGTACTTGCTTTTTATAACTTCAAATATATATTAGTATAGTAGTTAGTACTATAAGCTAAACTTATTCAGTATAATTTTATTTATATAGACTAACATTGAATTCATATATAGTGGTTCTTCATTTAAATCTGGTATGCTCCTGATTCTTTGGCTTCGATTTAATTTATATATATGCTTTTGGTGCTTATTTTGCTTTTATTTTTTTTGTTTCTAGCCCATCGCTATCCCTGGCCTTTGCTTCAATTCACTTTAATTCCTTGCATGTTTCGGCGAGAATTCAAATTTATCTCACATTACTCTATTTTTCCTCCACAAATTTAAACTAAATTGAAATCAATTTTGAAATTTTCATTAAGAATTGAAATTATTTTGAATTACTGGTAAAAGAAGAGTTAGTTGGTGATTGGAGGTTATTATTGTAATTTTATTGTACAAGTACTCACGTTGTACCATGACTTGGTCGTATATCTTTGACAGTTATCTCGCATGAACTCCAAATTTATGATATGTGCATAAATCTCACACGTAACACTTTCATTAGTCGTGATTAATGTTACTAATTAAATAGAAGGTTGGTTGATTGAATACCATTTGTCATTAGTATTGATAAATGAATAATATTTGTATTAGTAGTGAGTAACATTTACATTATTATTGTGTTACATCGGGTCATCAACACTTGATCATAGTAATTATACACATAAGACATTGCATAAATTTGAGAATTATACCATATAATTTAACCCAACATATTCCTTTTTTCATATGTAGTCATCATATACTAATTTATGCAAATGATGTTTATTTCCTAAAACAAAAGTTGAGAATTATAAGGGTGTTATAATCATGTCGATAAATCCTTCAGGTGACAAAAGATCGTGCTGATGGATACGCTCTCAAAATCAGAAATTTCAGAACGAAGTCTCGATTTCATGAAAAGAATTCTAGACTCCTCCGGGATAGGGGACGAGACCTACGTCCCCAGATCCATCGCTTCCCCGGAGAATACTGCCACGATGAAAGAGGGCCGCGACGAGGCCTCAGCCGTCATGTTTGGTGCCCTGGACGAGCTCTTTGAAAAGACACGAATTCGCCCTAAGGACGTAGGCATCCTAGTAGTAAACTGCAGCATATTCAACCCCACACCTTCGCTTTCAGCCATGATTATTAACCACTATAAGATGAGAGGGAACATATTGAGTTTCAACTTAGGTGGAATGGGATGTAGTGCTGGGATTATTGCATTGGATTTGGCACGTGACATGTTACAGGCCAATCCTAATAACTATGCTGTGGTTGTTAGTACTGAAATGGTTGGGTATAATTGGTACCCTGGTAAGGAACGGTCCATGCTAATTCCGAATTGTTTCTTCCGGATGGGTTGCTCCGCCGTGCTTCTGTCTAATCGCCGCCGTGACTACAGGCGTGCTAAGTACAGTCTTGAGCATATTGTTCGTACTCATAAAGGTGCTGATGACCGGAGTTTCAGGTTACTTTTTTATTGTTCAAATCTTATTGAATGATCACAGTATTATTAATGTAGTTTAAATGAGTGTTTCATGCTAAATAATGTTAAACATGCTTCATGATCGTAGCCTGAAAAACGTCAATTAAAATGAATTGAAGTTATTACAGTTGATTGCAATTATGACTAGTAGGCTTAGTGGCCTTTGAACAACCTCCAACTAACTCCTAATTTGCCAACTTATTTAGTAATGTGATTTTTCTTGATTTGATTAGGAGTGTTTATCAAGAAGAGGACAGCCAAAAATTCAAGGGCTTGAGGATCAGTAAAGATTTGGCTGAGATTGGTGGGGACGCCTTGAAGACCAACATCACCACCCTCGGACCACTGGTCCTCCCCTTCTCCGAGCAACTTATCTTCTTTGCAACTTTAATCTGGCACCACTTATTTGGTGGCAGTTCTAAAGGCGATCAAGCACCATCGCATCCTAAGCCATACATCCCTGATTACAAGCTAGCATTCGAGCATTTCTGTGTGCACGCAGCTAGCAAGACTGCTCTAAATGAGCTACAGAGGAACTTGGAGTTGAGTGAGAAAAACATGGAGCCTTCCCGGGCTACATTGCATCGGTTTGGGAATATTTCTAGTAGCAGTATTTGGTATGAGTTAGCTTACCTTGAAGCTAAGGAGAAGGTGAAGAGAGGTGATAGGATTTGGCAACTCGCTTTCGGGTCAGGTTTTAAGTGCAACAGTGCAGTTTGGAAGTCCGTTCGTCATGTTAAACGACCATCCAGGAACAATCCTTGGCTTGATTGCCTTGACAGGTACAATGGCTTGAATTGGTTTAATGTTTTTCGTACTTCGTGAATACTGGTTCAATATCCGTCACTAGTTTGTAATCTAATTATTCCGTCCTCCCTGTATAATATTTGATATTTCTTTTACTTTAATTTATCCATCCTAATACTAAGATCTCATCGTGTTATAGCAGGTACCCTCAGCAAGAGATCTAGTTGATTCTATATCCTCAGCATTGTTGTTTTTGAATTTTCCAGGGAAGAAGAGCAGTGTGAAATTGAAGGCATAGTTTTATTTGGTCGAGATTGGTGAATTTTATAATGGAGTTGTGTAACTCATTTGTAACAAAGTAGTGGGTTGTATATTAGCCATCAACTTTAATTGTTTATCTACTTTATTATATTCATTTCAAATTAATCGATATTTTTAAATTACGCGATGTACCTGATAACAAATTACTTTTATTCACTAATCCGAAAAAATATAAAATTTATATTCTCAATTTTGTTTTAAAAATATTTTCATAATATTATTTTTTTGTACTTTTCACAATATACATAAAAGAATCACGATTAAAATCGTCTCTAAAATTAAAAAAAAAGCCAATTAATTAAAATCTAAATAAGATGAAATATTGAAAATCAAATCAACTAATGTTGTTAATTATTCTTACGCTAGTAAGTAAGTAATTAGTTAGATATTCTTTCTGACCGATTAAATTGACACAAAAATATAGATAGAATCCAAATAAAATTCTGATTGTATGGAAATAATATATCTTCTCAAATTGAATAAAATATTTGACAAGTCACTTTAAGAAAATCTTTTCAATTCTTTAATTTTGACTAATCACTTGCGGATGCAATGTGTCGATTGTGGTATTTTTTTAAGGTTTGTGATTATATAGCATATAATGTACAATGTACAATTAGATTGATCGTAGAAGAAATTGAAAATAACTTATTTGTTCTACTCCGTATAATTTAAATACTATGGAGTTTTGGAGTTAATTAATCTAATGAACAATATTTAAAGGATACACATACTCCGTAGTTAATTAATCATGTACCGAGCACATTAATTTGGATGTACGGTAATCGGTACCGATGTGATTAATAGACTTATAGAGTATGTATATTATTTTTTGGAAACCAATATGAATATTGTATAGTACTCCGTATCACATTATTGTTTTCTAACTACATATTATCAAAAGGATATATTTTTTTTAATATAATTTATATGGAAAATAATCAATATCTCACATCAATAAATAATATTTTTCACTATATACATATATTAGTTTCCTAATGTAAAACATGTTCTATTGATTTTTTTTCAATAGTAATCATGTGAAATTGTAGATAATGGTTGCAATTTTATTTTATTTTAATGGAAAATCTATAGTCACTATTTTTCAAGTGTACACTAGATAAATCTCGAACTGACGGAATAACATACAAACTACTTCAGCCAACACTAGACAAGTTCTCTTTTACTTCAAGAAAAAATTATCGTCATGTATTTGAAGTTTTTAAGTATTTTTTCTCAAAAATTAATATTTTTAATATAATTAATTTATTCTCAAGTTAATGATCGCTAGAAGGTGGCTTCCACGCCTGTTCCTGGCTTTGCTGTGGTATTTTTCGAACCTAACCGACTGCCCAAGCAGCAAACAGATGAACCTAAACCTGCTCTGCTCCTGCCTGGCTCCGATTTAATCTGCTCCCCTGCTCGTTCCTGCTATTTTCGCTTTGTTCGGTTCGGTTTTTCCTATTATTTTCGGTTCGGTTCTGCTATTTTCGGGGTTACATATATAATATTTTTAATTTTTTTAATTAAAATTAATCGGTTCGTTTCGAACGAACCGACGGCTTCTGAAACCCCAAATCGAACTGACCTGGCTCGGGAAACTCGAACCGAACTCGAAATATTTTCGGTTTTAGAGTTTTTCGAACCTAAATCGTTCGGGTTCCAATCTGCTCCTCCAATTTCTGCTATTTTCGATTCTGCCCAAATTTCTGGCCTCTGGCTCTGGGATTGTGATTTTGTCATGACCTCTAGTTAGAAGTCAATAATTCAAAATATAATTTTTAAAAGCTCGTATGCTAAAAACGCATACGGCGCTGGCCTAACAGTGCCGAATGTTTAAACGCCTATTCAAACGATTTCAATAATTAAGATGCCTAGATGAAATTTAGCATTTTCTTTTTTCTCTTTCTTTTTCTTTTTCTTTTCATTTTGATGATGATAGGAGCTCAAAAAGTAGCATATTTCTTGTTCTTCCTGTATATGAATCTCTCTCTATCCCAATACCAAATCTCCAAACTGTCATCATCTGGTCTCAATTAACTTACTTCTTCAACTAATTATTACAAACTATTTCATAATTTATTCATGGTTTTTTGACACTTTTATTACATTCCAACAACTGACACATAATAACATCAGTAACATCACATAGAGAGAATACCAAAAAAAAAAGTAGAATTTGCTAACTAAAACCCCTTCTAATCTTATCTAGAAAATGTAACAAACATAAAATGTGCAACAAATTTTTTTTTTGGGTTTTTATAATTTTTTACTGCTTTGCTGATAATATTTCATACTCCATTGTATTTATTTTGCTGAATCAAGAAAGTGGACAACCCCCCCACACCAAAAAAAAAAAAGTGGGACATATTTGTGTGTGTTTGTAAAGCTTAAAGAAGAAGAAAATGGCTGCAGAGCAGATGTGGTTTGCGCAACAACAAGAAGCAGCAGTTGCTCTTCCTTTGCATCAGCAACAGCTATTGCAGCAGCCACCACCACCTTCTGTATGTCTCTATATATTCCAGATCTGTTGAAATGATTGTTGGGTTTTGTTATTTGTATATTTAAAGTTGCAAAGATTGTGTCTTTTTCAAGAAATTTGTAGTTTGTTGTTTTTGCATCTTTATATGAGCAATGGGGTCCTTTTGTGTTTGTTATGGTGTTTTGATTCCTGGATCTGATATGATATGATCTTGTTTGATGTGTAATTTGTTATAGTTGTTTATTTTCTTTTATTGTATCTTATGTTTTTCAGGTTCCTGTTATAACATGGATGCCTACTATCCGACCCCTTACCCGATTACTCTTTGAAAACATTGGGGCATGTTAATGTTATTGTATCCTATGTTTTCAGTTTCCACAAGTTTGTAGGAGATTGTCAAGCAAGTAGGAACTACATTTGCTTCAAGTTAAAAATCTTATTTTGGAGTCATAGATTGTCAAAGCTTGTATGCTTCTGAATGCAATGATAAATCGATAATATTGTATGTTCTGAATGCTGTCACTATTAAGTGTGTAACTCATGTAACATATTAACATGTACTGTAGAATTTAGCCTGTTTTCTTTGTCATTTGAGCTTAATATATCAGTTGTGAGTCTCATTGAGGTTTTTTATTTCCAATTTGCAGTGGGATAATAATTTATTTCACCTTTCCTTATATCCATGCAAAGTGAAGTATTAAAATTTTGCTTGCCTCCTTTTAGTCATTGTCCATGTTGATTGACTTGGCAAGAAGAATGTAAAAATATGATGAAATGACTGCTAAATACGCCATCTCTCAGAACTTGGTGCAATGCTACTGCATGTGTGACTGCTTCGATTTTGTTGGCTCTACCTTTAAATAATTTTAGTTAACTCGAATGATCATTCAATCTTACTAATCGTACACCAATGCAAAGTTCTGTCGGTATTTGGCTTTTCTATGAACGCCTAACATTCCATCCTCGTCTCCCTATCATCCATTGTGTCCCCATCAGTCCTTTCTTTATATGTAAAAGATTATAGATTGATGCATCAACAAGATGAAAACTGTAACTAGGTACATGGCTAGGTTTCACTTGAAGTTATAGAGGTTCATACTGGAGTACGTTTCCTTTTTTTTCAAAGTTGATCATACTCATACTTCATCTTAATATTCACTATTGCTAATAGATAATTATATATAGATTGAACCCCAAGTCAGAGATAAAATAACAAACATCAGTTATATCTTGAATAGCAAAGAAGATATCAAGAACCTTTTACTTGCAGTAAATCAATGCGTCTAATTATTTTCATCTTAAATGCACCTCTATTTGCCTTTTCAGTTTTCCACTGCAACTCTTGCTTACACTTGGCTTCATTTTCAGCGTAAACGGTGGGCAGGATGCTTGGGTGGATTGTCTTGTTTTGGCAAACAGAAAGCTGGAAAGCGCATTGTACCTGCCACTCGTGTTCCTGAAGGTAGCACATCAGCAAATCAACCAAATGGGGCTCAAGTAGCTGGCTTGAATAATCAGGCGACTGCTTTGGGGCCATCTCTTTTAGCTCCACCATCATCACCTGCTTCATTCTCCAATTCAGCATTACAGTCTACTGCCCAGTCACCCAATTGTTTCTTGTCAGCCAACTCACCTGGTCCTTCATCCACTATGTTTGCTACTGGCCCGTACGCTCATGAGACACAACTGGTATCGCCTCCTGTTTTCTCCACCTTTACTACTGAGCCGTCAACTGCCCCTCTCACGCCCCCACCAGAATTGGCACACTTAACGACTCCCTCTTCTCCAGATGTTCCTTTTGCTCAATTCCTTTCCTCTGCAGCAGACATTAAAAACACCGGCAAGTCCAATTATATTTGTAATGGCCTCGAAGCAACCTATTCCCTTTATCATGGTAGCCCTGAAAGTAACATATCACCTGTTTCAAGGATTTCCAGAGATAATCGATCATCATCGTTTCCTGAAAGGGATTTCCCGTCCCAATGGGATTCATCTACTCCTCCCCATGACAACGAGAATGGAAAATCAGACTCTGGGCGATTATTCGGGCATGAAACTGATGGTGCTTCTAAATTGTCCGATTCAAATTTTTTCTGCCCTGCCACATTTGCTCAGTTCTACTTGGATCAGTCATCATTTTCGAATTCTGGTGGACGGCTTAGTGTTTCCCGTGAAACAGATGCTTACTCAAATGCTGGAAGTGGGCATCAAAATAGACAAAACAAAACCTTTAAACAAGATGCAGAGGAGCTAGAAGCTTATAGAGCATCATTTGGTTTCAGTGCTGACGAAATTGTCACTACAACTCAATATGTAGAGATAACTGATGGTTTGGATGAGCCTTTTACCATAAATCCTTTGTCCTCCACGAAGGACCAAGAGGAAACCTTGCACCTCAATGTAGGAATGAAGGAGGGACAAAGATCAGAGACGCTGCAGAAAGAGTCTCCGAGTCCACAATTTCTTAAGACGGACCCAAAAGGAGAGTACACCTGTCCTCTTGCACTTTTCATCTCTAATTTTTTATGTATGTCCAAGTGGTAACTTGAGTTACCCCCCCCAACCACCCAAAAAAAGAAAAAATCTCTCCCAAATCAATCTAATCTCACTTTTTGTTCGACAATGTATATCTTTAAAATTATGCTTATGTGGTTGCATGTGATATGTTACGATATGTTCATTATCAGAGACATAAGGATAATTGAAAAATTTATCTAGTTGTTTCCTTTTAATTGTTGGCTGGGTTGAGCTTTTAGGAGATCTTAAGGTTATTTATTAATTGGTAAAGAGTAAAAACGGCTAAAAAGTAAAAAACTATTCGAGGAGTCCAACACTTGCTATAGTTTATATTTCGTCTTTTAAAAATATGGCTTTCTTACCATTTCTCATCGATCCATTTCATTCTTCCCTTTCAACCAGGAGATGTTTCTGTGCAAACTACCCATGCTGTAAGTGATGATGAAGGCATCTTTTCAAGAATGAGAAATTCAAGAAGCATCAGGAAATATGACCTTGGCTTATGCAGCTCGGATGCAGAAATCGAGTATAAAAGAGGAAGAAGTCTGAGAGAACGGAAACCAAATTTTCCATGTCACAATTAGCTACCTTCTTCCGTTCTTCCTAACATATGAATAGCTTGGTATTTCATGCTTTTCTTGGCTGTCGTCGTTTCTGTTGTTCTGTGGTGCGCTTTTGTTCTAACCCACTGTTTCCGTTCTTTCTTGAGTTGCGTTGCGACGACTGTATGTTGTTTAATTATCTTCATATGGGTCTAGGAATTAATGTATGGATCTGGAATACATTCCACTTCTCAAACTTCACTTGGTACAGTTCTGAACCTCTGTAAATGATCATGAATGGTTGTGCTTACAAACTCTTGCCTAGAACTGGTCTTTTTATTACTTGAACTATGCCACTGTAAATTTTATTGTAGTCCTGCCGTTCAATCCTTTCATTCTGGTCTTTACCAGGTTTAATGAAATGACCATTACATAATTTCATTTTTTACCAATCACAAGTTCTTTGGTTTTTCCAGTCTGGGACTGGAATTGTGTGTATCCACATTAGCCCCCACTCTACATGTGACCCCCATATACTTATATACCTAAGTGATTATAATATGATCACAAAATTAGCAATGACTTGTTTATCTGTTTATTGTAGAAAAACAAGTAATTAATGTTGGATCACATGCCGTTGACCACCTACAATTATTTTTCATGCTTCCCAGTTACACACGCAGGGAGTGGGCAACGACCTTATGGCTAAGATGCTAACATGCATTGAGTTCTTCGCAAGAAGGTGACTACATAAATCTAACTAGAGGACTCGAATGGGAGTGATTGCTCGCTTGGTTTGAAGATAAACCAAGCGAATCATACACCTCGACATAGCTTAGGTACATGTTTTAGCTCAACAAACACAAAGACATCCAAAGACAGTCAGACATAAGGTTTACCTCGAAATGGAACACATAAAATCATCACATTAATCTCACGCCATTGGTAATAACATTATAACAGATATGATTTCGATCCTAAGTGTCATGCATTGGCTTGAAAACATTCACCTCTCACTGTCTAACATTAAGAACTGGTGACCAAACATGCCCGAAGACTCCAGAAACATCAATTCACAACAACACATTATGAAGTGATAATACCAAAAGTAAGCAGAATATCTACTTTGACAGTTCCACACAAGGGTCTCATATTCCGTTTAGTGTGACCACAATATTCCGCGCTGTAGGATAGTCTCGATGCTCACATAGCCATATTCCCTGAGACCAACACACAAAAAATAGTAGCATTAGCTGTTAATATTACAACTGAAGCGAATATCAAAGACATTTACTAACATGCTAAGCCATTATATGAAAAGGGATACTACACCTCCTATTAGTTGCACTCAAAGCATCGATCTTCCCACACACAATCACCACCAGAAGAAAAGGAAAATGAGGAAGCGATGATCTCCACAACTTGGGGGTAAGATTAATTGTAACCTTAACTTAAAAAAGGATCATAGTTCATACTACCAGCCCTTAGCAAGATCTTTTTTATATTGTTTTCCATGAAGCTCTGTATTATAGTAGTGTAGGACAAATATAATCTCTTAAATTAACATCTAAATCCAATATGAACAAAAGCACAGACAGAATGCAAGCCCTAACCTGCCAAGTACCCATGTTTAGCTTCCCATTGGAAATAGGTATCCTGTTATCATGATATATAGATTAGGACTTTCAAGAGCAATGTGTTAAAAGTCTCGACTGACAGTTGAAAGGATTTAGATTATCCATACGTGAGTTCACAACCAAACATGGAAGATTTGATATGTGCAGGCATATCATCAGGGCCTGAAACATTAGCATATTTACAATCAGCAAGTTCTTATTCCTTCCAAAATTGAACACACCCTGTTAGTCAAACACTGCTAAACTACCAAAACATTAGCATATTTTCTACTGTAAGATAATTGAATATTAAGTTAAATACCGGTAACTACCAAAAGATCATTGAATATTGAGTCTAGTCAATTTAATTAGCTACATATCATGTCTGTTACACGAAAAGAAAAGAAAAAATAAATTATCTGCATAACTCTGCTAACCTTCAAGTGTATGCCTCCAAGGTGCAGACGCCCCCTGAATTAATGATTTGCAAGAAAAAGAGAAGTCAAGCTACGGTTTTTCCAACTCAGTTATAACTGATATATGTAAAACAAACCTCTGGAACCACTGTGTTGAGGAACGTCTCAGTGTCGGCTCGAACATCCGAGTCATAATTCTCATTAATGGTGAGAGAAGCACTCGTGTGATGTACTGTTACATTACAAATAAAGAAGTGTGATATAAGCTATAGAAAGTTCATGCATAGATACAGAAACTCATCACAAAATTACAGGATGTCAACTTACAGAAAAAATGTGCAAGGCCGCAATTAAATCCAGACAAGTCTTGCCCAATTTCCTTCAGAATCTGATGCAGGTATCAGAATGACTAAAGTCGTGTTATCCATAGGTAAACTACAGCAGAGACAAAGCTACTAATACAATAAGCAAGGAATGCAATGCACACTTGACTCCTTATCCAGTGATTTATTTATGGGTAAAAAACCTCAAACTGCAAAGTTGCAAGTGTGAGAGTGTTTTATTACATACTCGGAACAAGTACGAGTACTTTAATGTTAACATACAGTTGTAAATGAATTTGGAAAAGGGTTTGAATCATTTAATTTAACCTCATAAAACCTTTGACCAACTTTTACTCTCTCCATCAAATTTTGATTGACAGATTACAATCTTTTTTTTTTAAATATAAGAAATGCATTGGAACTAGTCATACCAAGAATGTTAATTAGCCTAAATAAAACATAATATGCCAATCTCCCCCATTAAAATGACATAGATGGAGCATTTATGTATCCAAAGCCTATGCTCATCAATTCACACAGGAAAGTCGGGGACAAAATATTTTCTCCAAGCATTTATGAAATCGAAGATTCTATATTCATTGGCTCTTGGATATTATGGAACAAATCAAAATGAGCTGCATTCTGTTCATCTTGCTTGTGTGTAGTAGTTGATAGCGTTGCGCTTGGCTCTAGGTCAATTGAAACAGTCTGCATGTTATTACAGCTACAATTTGAGTTGCATCTTATCGGCCCATAAACTTAGGCGGAGGCTTTTCACTCTTTAAAGGCGTTGGGGCATGTTGACGTATCAATCACTCGAAGTTAATCCAGCAAGCTAAAGCATGAGTATACAATATATAGTTTGCCATCAACAGATACACTACTAGAAACCAAAGTACCAAACCCAATTAATCAAACAAAATAATCATTTCCACATATATCTTCTCAATTTATTTCAACAATTATGAGCATTAGAAAAAAAAATGCCAATTATAAAAACTGAATCCTTTTAGCATTAGAAAAATAAATACATATACCAATCATAAAAATCCAATCTTTTTAGAACTAGTAAACAATTACTCATGAAAATAATAAAAATCTAATCTTTTAAGCAATAAAAAATAAATAATTATAAAAATAGTAATAAAAACTAACCTTTGGGGTAATTAGGTGGCACCCACGTTTTTGTGGGGTAATAGTAATTTTCTTCTGAGCCCATTTGGGAACAGTTACTGTTGCAGTTTCAGAAGCCATAGCCATTGAAGATGGTTTTTTCAAGCTTTTTTTACAATTAATATTACTACTATTAAAGGGTTTTATTGATGATGATGATATTGTTTGCATTTTTTATTTATTTTCAAGAACTGTAATTTTCTACTAGTAGTAGTATTCTTTTTGTTTTAGTTTATTATTTATTTATTATTTTTGTGAATGTATAAAAATATTGTGGGAAAAAAGGGGGGCCAATTGAAATTGTGGAGTACCTAATATTTGGTCCATCACTTTCAAAATATTTAAGACAAATCACAAGAATTTGGCATATTAAAAGGTTTTGTATAGTGTTAAAATACAAATTTAATCCGTCCATTTTTTTCAATTGGGTCTAAAATGATTTGCGTATTCCTTAACGTTACATCATGCGTCGATAATTTGTGAGATGTTAAATCGCTTGTTATTTTTTAAAAGATTTAGATATTAGGAAACTTAATATGATCTTCCATGAAGATGAATTTAAATTATTAAATTCCGATTGTAAGTGCTCCTCCACTTTGTTTTCTTAAAGACGAAATGATTGAAGAGAAGCATCTGATCGAAAAAGTGTTGAGCAAAATATGGTGGTAATGAATTTATAGATTTAATGGAATCAATAATTCAATGTAAAGATAAATTAAAAGTGCGTATTCATATAACGGAAATCACCTGTAGTTAGATCAGGCTTGATTAGATTTAGTTGTTCCAATACACAGAGACACATATAGGTGAGTGGTGGAGTCTTTCAGACACTAGTGATTAGTCTATCTACTGATATCTCCATGTCCATTATGCATTTATACAAGGAGTTCAGCAGGCGTTTGCAGATCGACTTTACACTTAGCAGTGGCTATAAGCATAACAAAATGCAAAAGCCAACAAACAGCTTAACACGCCCGCATGTCTATTAACATGACTCTGACCGACAACATATACTAAAATTAAAGCTCCAATGCTTGATGAAAGTTGACGCCATAACCTTTCATTAATTCTTTCTTTAGGAGTTCATTTTTATTTTTTTTCACCTCTTAATTGGAATCCTAGATTATGTTAAATTCAAATTAATTGGATGCGTTTGTATTTTATAAATAAATTTTTGAAGGTTTTTGTTTTATTTTTTGTTTTAATACATGTAAAGTTTAAATAATTAGAGTTGAAATTATGTTTACCATATCATTTTATTGAAATTTATTGATTCTCAACATTATAACAAAATCAATCCATCAATTTCATTCACTTTATAATTTGAATAGGATTTCATATGAGGGAGAATATTAAAGGAGTATTGAATCAAAAGTAATGGCAATGTCAAGCGTCTGAGGTGGTTATTTAAGCGTTATTTGAACAACATATGGTTTTAGGTTGTTTGATAGGCTTGAGTCAAAGGCGCAGTGGTAAAAATATAAATAAATTGGATTGAAAAATTCGAGGTTAAATATAGTTTAGAATTTTTAAGTGAACTAGCAAACATAATACGTTCATCTTTTTGATATTTGAATTTGAATAAACAATAATTTAATCTCATTTATAAATTTTCGGATAGAGATATAAGACATAAGAATACACATTTTTTGGATCCAAATCTTGATGGTCTTCAAAATCAGCCACTTTTCTCCACATTAGTTGAAGATTTGGCGGTTGCGCGTCTACCAAGTAAATTGACTATTCACACCTATTTTCGGATGTTCTAATCCCGAAATGGTAGAATTCCCTTTTGACCTTTTGTGTTCATATTGTACGAGTATAAAAAATCATTTGACTTTAACTAAGTGAATTTATTGATCCTAATTACTCTCTCCATTTTAAATTAATCGTTTTTGATTTTGAGAATATATTTTAATCATTAATTATTTATTATATTCATTATGAAAATTATAATAAAATAATATTATGAAAATATTTTAAAAACGAATCTAATGATATTAATTTTATATTTTTTGAATTAGTAAATAAAAAGTAATTTGTGATCAAAGTCTTGACACGAAATCTTAAATATTAATTAATTTAAAATACGGTGAGTATCAAATATTACATCATGATTAGATAGAAGTAAAAACTACTGGCCTAAAGTCCTAAACCATACATGGTGTAGTTTCATTGACTATCTTTAATCCGTTAGTTTTGATAGCTCCTACATGTATACAATTAATTAAGGACTAATCACTACTTATATTATATATGGATGCAACTATATATTCCTAGTCCCAATGCTCGACATATTAAGCTTCTGGAAACATCAATTTATTTTGTGCATGTTCATAGAAATGATATAATTCAAATTTTGAAGTATTTCTTATGACTTGTTGCTTAGTGGTATCAATGATTGGTTCGGTGTGCATTTAACAATAGGTGTTTGGTTCACAATCTGATCCTTTTCGGTATATATCATGTTCTCATTTTCAGTGTGTTAGGGGCTGAGTATGAACAAGTTTTAACTTAGAAGTGCCATTATATGAAGACCATGGGCTTGATTGTTGTTGATTAAACTATGGAAAAGTGAGATGGATGAAATTATGAAATAATACGTGGAGAAGACAAATAAAGTCATCTGTTTATAATAAATATACTACTCCGTATCAACGATAATTTGTATGAAACAATAATTTGTATACTTGGGGAGAAAAAATCCCTACTTTAAATTAAATCCAAAAGAAGACGACAGGTAAAAAGTATCATACTTATTTTGGTATATTTTGTTACGCCAAAAGATTGATTATTGTGTTAGTCAGATACAGCTTGCATCATATCCTATTGAGGTTTAGTTAATCAATTAGTGTTAATCGAAGCACAACTTGCACCATATCTTAAGGTTTAATTTGTTTGTTATTATTAAACTATCTGAATTCATTTGACATAATCTTTTGATTTTATTAATCAATCCAACCGAACCATGGCAAAGAAAGCAATCAATGAAAATTATGTTCCCAGTTAACAAAGAAAGTAAACATAAAAAACAAATTACTTGGATTAAGTTGGTAATTGCATTCTTTCTTAACAAAACAGGAACACAAAAATATCCAAAATAAACTCCCATCTATCAACTATTTATACATGTTGGGAGATCCAATGCAAATATTACAAACATGATTTTTCTTATTTAATATTTCATGTAGTAATAATAATTAATGAGACTGAAGAACTGTTCCTTCATAAATAGTAGAAAGCTTGAGCCTAAAAGATCGAACTGCCAATTTAGCTCTTTTTGAAGACAATCTTTGCAATTTCCTCATCGACCCAGATCTTGAAACTCCATTTCCACTAAACCCCCCTATTTTACTTTGCAAAATGTGATCATTTTCTGAATAATCCACCTCTTGTTGCCGAATATCAAGCATAATAGGAGAAATCCTAGCTTTTTTATTATTCTTCCTCCGCGGAGAGCAACAGCTCAACGCGGAGGCAGAAGCAGAAGAGGAGGAAGTAGCAAATGTTGTTTGCAGCGCGACGCTGGCTTTGACTGCAAGTGCAGCCATGTCCGTCGCGCTGAGTTTATAATGGAGCTTGCTTTCATGCAGCATGAAATATATCTGTCCAGCTTCAAGTTGGTATTCTTTTTTCAAAGGTGAAATGAATTCATCAAAATTTAATCTGTCTGAATTGCATAAAAAACAAGGGTCCGATTTGGGTGGGTTATTTTGTTGTTTTTCAAGAACTTCTGAAACTGTTACAGGAACTGGAAATTCAAGCAAATCTCCATTCAATGAGATCACATGTGCCAAGGGTGCACCACCATCAGCACCACTGTTTGGTGACAAAGATAATGATACACAACCACCCATTATTATTATAGAAAGGGATGAAATAGTGAAGTTTGAGATTTGAGAGAAGAAGAAATTAGGAATCAAGAAAGGAGAGATGTTTTTGAGAGGTGTGTGAAGGATGAATGGGAATGGAGGGAGGGGGAGGTTTTATATATAGAGGCTAGAGCATATTTTGTTAGTACCAGCTGTCAACGGTCTGAGTAATCTATAGTTCTATACTCTGGATACTTTATCTAAAAAATCTGATTCGGATAGAAAATTATGGCATACTCGAAATAATCGATTAATTATTCGACTAATTAAAATATTTACATTCGATATGTGTTAAAATCAACTTGTTCATAGCTTTTCTGCCCATTCATATGTGATATGTGTAAATTAATTGATATGAATCTACGATAAAAAACTTCAGCTGATACTAGCACATTCACATCCGTCGTGATTAAAAAGTTTATGAATCCGAAACAATAGAATAATTATCAGAAGCTAGATAAAGTTTTAGCCGGTGAGGAATCACATATGACTTCAAATAAGTATTTATCTTTTATCTGTCATATATAACTATACGTGATGCGTAGAGTAATATGTTGTCCGAATATCGAAATTTAATGTCCAAGAAAAATAAAGATCCAACTACATCAATTTATATCACATGGTGACATATGTATCACCAGTGAAAGAATTGCAGGGTATGGTTCGTCCCTCCTAATTTTTGGAAAAATTTAATTTTATTAATTATTTTTCCAAAATTATAGTTATTTTAAAAAATTATATTGGTTCACATATTTTTTATTTATAAATATGATATCGAAGTAATTGATTTCTTTATATAAAAATCATGATTCGATTTCAACTGCAATGTGTGTCTTAGGATTATATTAGGATGAGTTATAGATCTAATGTCGATGTAATGTCGATGGGTAAACGAGATTGTCTTGTCGTATTGTGTTAGTTAAAGAGTGGAGCCTTAGATTGTCTCCGAAAAGGACGGCGTATATTGGGAAAAATTGAAAGGGTTGGTGTCCTCACACGGCAGCTTCGGACACAATGTATAGAATAGAACGTTGCTTCCCAAGATTTTGATCATATAGTAAGCGGTGACGTGGTTTATGGTAGACCACATTGAATCTTTCACAATGGAGATATACAAGTTGTCAACAACCAGAGAACCGAGTCTGTAATTATTTTTATACTCCCTGCTACATGCTGGTATCTTTTCACAGTCTTTAATTTTTTGTTTGAAATATTTCTCTTTTTAGTATAAAAAATTATATTTTACGTTTTAAATATCTTTTATTTATTTTTTTGTTATTAAATTATCAATAAATAGATTATATATAATTTTAATTAATTATTACATTTATATTTTTGATATCTTTTAGTAGTTTTTATTTTTCTTAATTTATGTGTAAATATTTAGAAAAGCAGCCAAATGGGCGAGGGGATATTATATTTAGTTAAAATTATGATATATGTTTATTTTAAATTTACAAATTGACTTTTAAAACTAAAGAAGATGGTATCAATTGGGTGGGGTTACATGTGAAATTTATTAACAGATTGCTTCCGATATCATTTTACGAGTCCGTGAGGTTTCATCATAAAATCAATTTGTAATTGGAGGGATGAGTTGGCTAATAAAATCTTATTAATTAATTTGTATTTTAATCATCTTTAATTTTTACGTGATATTAGGTCTTTTACATCCTTTAATAATAAAAAGATAGAATAATATTTTCCAATTGACTCGATATAAAATATAATGATTATATGACGTGCAATAAGTCATCTTATTAGTTTATTTTATTGTTGCGAAAATCATATACTCAGTAATTATTTTTTGATACTTGGAAGACATGAAAATACGTGGACGATAACTAATTTATTTAGACGTAATTAAATGTATTACATACTCCGTATCATTTACAAGTCAAGCATATACTTGTCGAGAAATTAATTGGGACACGTAGTATTTATATCGAGAAATTGACTTGATTGCTATTTGATGGTTTGTGTGTTCATGGATCACATTCTATGATATGTAATTATGTATACATCCATATCAGATTATTATCGGTAGACAAGCCCATATGGAGGAAATTAAAGCAGTAACTAGTGAGGTTCAATTTCTCATTTTGGAATTGATCCATGCAGCTTTTGTATAGTCATGCAATTATCTCTCTGATCTGATATGTCCAATAATACATTAAATAATTAATGTTATGGAATTCATATGTACGGTGTTGACATTTGCTTTTCTAGGTTTTGAATTTTATATACTCTTACCATTCTTTCTAATCTTTGAAATAAAATACTCCGTATTATTACCAAGCTAAGTATTTATTGAAAACGATTGAGTTGACATGAAATAAACTACTAGTAATTAAATTCATTCTCGCTGGTCCTAGTTATTTATCCATGTTAAGTGACAATTTTCTGCCGTAAAACTTTAACTATATTATCTCGTTGAATATGATACATACTCCGTAGGAGTTCGGTAGCTTAAATTATACTTATATCTCAAGAGTGATATATGGTGGATTTAGCAGTCTCTAATTTAGAAAATTATAGTATATTGTTTAATCATTAGCATACTTTCAATCACATTTTAAATCTATGAAGTGTAGCTGAATTTGTGACATGAAATATTTTGTCAAGGAATACTATGACACCATTGATAAATTGATTTTGTTCAACGTACAAGTAAAATTATAAAATAAGAAATTAAGTGTAGCTAATTTGGGGGTGAGCGAAATTAGGGGAACTAATTTGAGAGGGAGGGATTTCAATTTTTTATTTAATTAATTAAAATATACATTATCAATTTTAACCTTGTAAACATGATACTTACAACCCATTGTAAGCATTTATATATAACTAACATAATCTTATTATTTTTCAAATGAGTACTACGTGTCTACGTCTATGCAAGAAAAGTTGCCACTCTTCGTTGTACCAGACCACCTTTTCTTTTTTAATTAACAAAGAAATTAAGAAAGAATCAAATCCGCGACTCTATTCATTTTATAATTGTCAAAATCTACAAGTTGAAACTAAGATCAATCAATACCAATTAGCCACCAAGCGACCCCAAATTTTTTATGTGTAAAAATAACATCAAATTACTAGCTACAATGCTACTTAGTACTAGTATTATGGAGTGTTATTTATTAATATGGCAGAAACATGGTTGGACATTATCATTATTGCTTTGTGTAAAATTATAATCTCTCCCATGATATTATTGATATTTCAAAAAAAAATTATATATAGTGTTCTGATATATAATAATAATTTCTGACTAAATATACACGAGTCCAAATTATATCTTTGACATATCTGTGCTTCGCGATCGGGAGATAGTTCGGAGACTACGCTAACTCCGAACTTATCCGCGAACTATCTCTAGAGCGCCAAAATACTCGAGGCGTCGGGACATGGGTGGGACACGGAACTCCGACCTATGTCCGTTCGGCAATACGTATCTGGCACGCCGAGTTAGGCGTGAGTCTAAAATCTTCGAAACTGCGAAGTGAAAAAATAATTGTATGCGTTTACGAGGGCACTTACATTAAAGATATACGCTAGTTGATTTGTAGTAGAAACATGAGTCGTCGAATAATCCCATCAATCTTGCGTCGCGTGAAAATGACAATCACGATCTCGATATGTTTGAATTAGTTAGGTGAAACAACTTTAGTTTTGAGCAAATGAAGCTGGCCGTATTATCACTTAATGATTCGGCCGCCTTTTAGTATGGAAGGCAGCACGACGCAGCATTTCAATTCATGAGCTTCCACGCCGAGGATCGATACTGCACCTCGGCCGAAGACCGAGACACGTAACACAGCAGTCTTCCACGTGAAAGAGGAGAGTCGCCCAAAAAATTATCAACAGAGGGCAGAGAGGAAGCGGCAGTAATGGGACAAGCTCGCCCCGTCAGAATCCACCCAGCAAAATCAGAAAGTTTCAGCGTACTGCAGGAGCTCGACAATATCCACTGACACAGGCATCCTTTGAATATTTAACCACACGAAGCGCGACCAATGATCTGGCGAGTGATGTAAAGGCGAGGCAAAACATGTACTACGGAAAATGACAAATCGAGGCGAGCAAGGAGATAAAATGCTTGACCCACTAAACGACGATAGCGTTCGCTGTCCTTCAACAATGCACTAGACGAACTCGCCAGCTTCTAATTTTGTTCCATCGGGAACCCGAGTTTGGAGACAGACACAGCGAGAAATAATATCAGGCATATTTCAGCCGACTCGAGAAATATCCACTTAACGCTCTGAACAACCTCGGCCCCAAGAGAAATATTTAAGAACCCTAAATCCTTCATATGGAAGCATGGTGAGATACTTAAATGCGAGGAGAATAGGGTAGAATCATTTCCAGAAATAATCAAATCATCAGCATATACGGTACATCCAAGCAGCCCCGTTCTTACCTGAGTAAACAAGAATAATCCCCGAGTAAAGGCTGGATAAACCACTACGTCTTCCAAAGCCGTACTAACCGAGGAAGCAACCGATGGGGTGCTGTTTCAAACCGTACAAATCTTGTGAGTTTGCTCGCTGACCGGGCCACATAGAAACCGGGAGGGAGAGGCGCATACACTTCCTCGAGATCGTCACCGTGCAAAAAGCATTACGGCGCGTCCGTTTGATCTTATTTCTCGATTCTTCGCGCGGCCGCGCTAAAAAGTACGTGCAGTAACCATCTTGGCAGGTGCAAAGGTGTGATTATAATTGATGCCTTGACATTGATTACCAAAACAACGGAATGAGCCTTAAACCGTTCCAGCGATTGCATTAGAATTACATTTTACGCTTGTAAACCCGAGAAATAAGAACGCTTCTTGTTGCTCTAGCAATTCCACCCACATACTCGAGTCTCGTTGTCCTCAGCGCCCGAACTTTCTTTTTCATAGCCTCGCCATTCGGAAACTTCATAGCTTCCTTGAATGATTTAGGCTCGGTACTGCGATTAATCTTTGCCAGAAAACTTTATTACTTGACTGAAAAAGCGATTACAATTCTGAAATTGGCTATAGGATAGAAATTACACGAGGCATGAAAGGAAACCCGATGAAGATGGACTCAACTTTTTGCACATTAAGTAACAAAGTCTACGAGTTTAACGAAGGTGTCTTAGATGCGTTTCTCCCGGCCCTAGAGTAAATCCCCAAATAAATCGAGCCAGCGCTACCCATTTCCGGTCGTCAATTCGCCCACTCCATTGTTCCAATCCCAGAACCCAGGTCCGCCTCACCATTGAGGACCAGCACTACGGCCGGAAAAGGCGGGCTCCTCGACAACCAGAGGCGAGCACTCCCGAGGTCGAAGGAAACAAAACCTCCGGCTCGGCCACCATCGTCGCTCCGCGTCATCATCGTCACGTCCACCGCATGATTACTCGGCAGTCTTGAAGTAACGAAACACTAGGGTAGAGCTTGCAAAGGGAAAATCATTTTCATAAAAGACAACATCACGGGAAACAAAGTATTCATGAAATCTAAATCAAAAAGTTTCCACCACTTTTTCCTCATCTGAATGGCAGCAAAGATCGCTTCCTGAAATGCGACTACCAAATTTATCCTGTTTACACTTAGGTGTAGGCAAAACACAAGGAACCCAAACCACGCATTATATTAGAGTAGGAAGGGGGTTTGCCATACAGAGAGCTCATACGGGGTCTTAAAATTAAGCACACTAGAGGGGGTTCGATTGATCAAATAACCAGCAGAAAGAATGCATTCACCCCAGAACTTAATAGACAAATTGGCTTGAAATCTTAAAGCCCAAGCTACGTTAAGAATATGACGGTGTTTCCGTTCCACCCGCCCGTTCTGTTGAGGTGTACCAACACAAGAGGTCTGAAAAATAATATCATTATCCAAAAAATAATCACGAAGACAGAGAAATTCGATTATGGGTATCATTTCCATACATCTTTGAGCGTTGGTGAAATTGATGATCAACAATAGCAAAAAAAATGCATAAAATATTTTTGAACCTCGGTTTTATCATTCAATAAAAACAACCACACAACACGAGAATAATCATACACAATAGTCAAGAAATATCGCGCACCACACGAAGATAATGTGTGATACGGACGAGCAATCAAAATGTATCAACTTCGAAACGAGTAGCCTTATGTTCCTTTAGTAACAAAGGAATTTCTGCGGGCTGGCAGGCTGATGACGCACGCAATCTGAAGCCTTATTCGAACAAGCCCGACACGAATTCAAAATAAAAAGCGAGTGAAACTACATTTTAGGGGATGTCCCGATCTCCGATGCCATAAAATTTTGAAGACAACCACGTCCCGTGCGACATCCAGCGTCTACGGAATACTGCAAAAAGTAGTAGCGTCCATTTATGCACTCACCGACTCCAATCAGGTTCCTCGAGGTGTGGTCCTGTAAAAGACAACCATTCTTAGTAAATGTAATCAAACAATCAAGTTTGCTTGACTAGGGGCGCTAAAAGTAAATTACTGATGGCCGAAGCTGTCTGAAAACATCGCCCGAGGACCAAATTAGAACAAGCAGCCGTGCCACTTTTGATGCTTTAGAAATTTTCCACGTCGGGAAGTCGTCAGGACACCGGGTATATCAACGATATCGGGCCAAGGAATACCGTCACCTGTAACATGGCTAGAAGCTCCAGTATCAATAATTCAATTACTAATTAAATACGTACCAGTAAGACGATCCTCGTTACGAATCAAAATTACCAATATTTACTTCCAATTTCATCGATCGATTAATAGAAGTTCTTCGCGCCCCTATGATCTAACGAGTTCACGGACCCTCACCTCGTCGCGGACGTCGCGTATGCTGTAGAAGCGACCTCGAGTGCAGCCGACTGGGCCCTGGGGCTTTAGTTTCAGCGGGTTTGAGCCACGCTCCCAGATCGAGAACCTACAGGGCGATCCTCCTGTCCCGGAAACCGTGTTTGGGAAAACAAGGCCGAGATATCATAGCCGAGGAAACGATCATAAAGAGTACATAGACTACTTTTGGAGCGAGAATCGGACTTGGGAGTACCACGAGAGGCCTGAACCGCTTGATACCGTAGTGGCCTCAGCGGCTCGGTGTAAAAACCCGTGACTTCATAATTTGTTATTTTCTTGACTGTCGCGTAGTAAACACGATCGAGTGGGAGGAGGATTTTGAGATAAAAAGAAAGAGAAGACCGAAGTGCACCAAAATGCTCAACATGGATCCCTTTGAGAAAATCATGCAAGCGATCATTGCTCTTGCTTGTTGAAACTACCGCCTAAATAACGATGCAAAAACCACACCGCCTTGCGGCAGAGATAGGATCGCCCAGAGTGGCAGTTAATTCCTGAGTTAAAACTTGCGAAATGTCGCAATCGACATGCGGTCGATTGCTTGCGTCGAGCAGGCGGTTTTCAAGCTGGCATATAGGTACCACTACGGCGTCAAACGGCGTTGTAAGCAATCCCTGATGGGCGAGCACCAAAATACGAGATAGTGTGCGAGGCAGGTGTGGTGATCAAATCCATTGAATGACTTCTTTGAGCAGCATTCTCAATCAACAACCAAAATCTATAGGTGGTTGCTTAAGTAGAAAAATTAGGGGTGCGGGGAGGCGGCGGATGTTTGCCAGCCTCTCCAGGCAGTGACTTGTTTGAAGGGGTTTTCGGTCGTAGTGGTGGTGTTAGGGTTAATCTTAGATGGAGGGTAGAGAAATTTTTGCCACAGCATCAGCAGCTCGATTCCATGTAATTATAAAGATACGATATTATTATTGTTTAAAAGATTATGGTGTTCTGATATAATAACCTACGGAATAAATATACACGAGCCGAAAACTATATACGCGACATATCGTAACTTCATGGTGGGAGTCAAACTCGGGACTTCTGTTAACTAGCGCTTGTCTCAGCCTCTCACAGACTGCAAAATATCGAGGCAGTGGGACGTAGTTGGGACACAAACTCAGCCTATATGTGTTTATCTCTGCAATACTTTGTGAAATATGAAACTTTGTAGACAAATTGCACGAGAGCTTATACATTATTGAAGCCTGAAAGAGCATCTGATCTTATTTGCCGGTCAACATCTCTGGCATATTGGTCGGCTGGTGTTGGTGTTTAAGATATTCAGTATCATTTCATAATACTTGAGGCAGGTAATGTATATATAAAAGTAAGAACAACATTAAGTATTAATCATATTTTTAAATGATGTAAAAATAATTAACCTTTGAATGTAAAAATGATTATCATTAAATGGTTTATGAATAAAAACATCCAATTTTTTTAATTCAAATAATAAATATTTTATATTTGTTATTTCTCCTATGAAAAACAAATTGATACATTATTGTTAAGTTTATAAAATATAAAATTTGACAATATATATAACATTTTCATATTTTAAAAATATAGAAAAAAAATTATTCAACCTACAAGATTACAAAAGAGTTGGTGCAGTTTAGTTTATTTGAAATAATAGAGTGTAATAACTAAAAAATTAATGGCTGGATTTGAAACTGGGATGTCTTCAGACACCCCATAAGAACTTTGATCACTGTCTGGCTTAATTGATATGGTACTGGCTACGTCTGACTTTCGTAAATGCTCGGCCAGGTTGATGATTTAGTTGGGGTTGGCCAATCGTAACAAGGTGTCGCGTTGAGCATTTGAGCCAGGTCCAGCATTTGATCAACGTAAAGAATCGTAATCGTGTGTACTCTTCTGGGTAAATTTTGTCTTTCTACGTAGAAATATATAAATTTGATATTAGAGTATATTTGTTATCGTTTTTTGTTAAATAGATTTAAATATACGAATAGAATACGTTAATACGTGTATATTAACAGCTTTGAAATAAATTAAAGAAAAAAAAATTTACGCTTAGTTTGCGTCATGGTGTTTGTGCTTGATATAAATAATACATATAACGTAGTTTAGTATTTTTGGGGAATTTCTTTTAAAGAGACGCAGACTAGAAGATATTCATAAACTCATTTGTTTCTTGTTTTGTTTTTTATTATTTCCTAGTACAGATTAGTTTGTAAATGAACTTAATTAACTAAATAATTGCGATCATGTTGGTAAATGGTTGTATATTGTCATGAGATCCTGAAACCATGAGCATCTAGCAATTAATGAACATTAGCTGGCTTGTGCTTCCTTTGCTTCAATGTGGAATAACACACGTACGTGTGGCTCGCACTACATGAGCATTTGTGATGGAATATTTAATTTTAATATTGATCTATGCAAATTAATGATCAAAGGAACTAATATATCATTGTAACACTTTTATATGAATATTCTTCCTCTAATTTTTAATTGTCCTTCTAGCATAATATTTTGTTTTAAATCATTCTATTATAATAAATTTAATACTTAAATATTTTTAATAATGTTTTTTTAATTAGCTTTTTTATTGAAGCTTGTGATAACGATGATATAATTCGATTAATTTGACATTTTATATTTTAATCATCTTTGAAGCTACTTTTTATTTTTCATTTAATAGTTGTATAAAAGTCACAGGATAATAGTAAAATCGAGGAAAGAAGTATTTTTAATGTTGATTTTTTTTGTCAATATTATTAATGTGAGGTATAATTGAAAAAATAAATAATTTATCATCAGAAATTAAGAGTATCAGGTAATTTCAGAGTATCGATAGTATCGACAATACGTAAATTAATAACGTAAATTTTTGATAAATAGTCTGATCATAGTTTTTGCTCAATAACGTCTGAATTACAGTTGTTTAGATAACATATCATAATCTAAAAATAGATCAGAACAAAATACTACAATAACTCAATATATAATTATGTTGTTTGAGTTGATCAAGTACAAAAATAAATTAAACGTAATTTTTTATGTGAAATTAGATGACATTGATTTAAATAAAAGCTAGCAATTCTTCAAAAATCGCCGTTATAAAATGGAGGAAGTATAACCGAACCCTGAATACCAAAATCGAAATATCATAAATTTAGGCAAACATAGACAAATATCACAGAGATTACTCGAACAATAAACTCTTCAACCATTGAGTAGCCATTATCTTTTTTGGAATTTCAAGTGTCTAGGGTTGTCCCTACTCCCTAGATGAATTCAATAAGTTAGTACGTGCTATATTAAAATTGCAAACCACCCCACCACCACCCGTGGGCGGTTATATTATTATCTGTGATTCGTCTTCTTGAGCTGCATCAGACATGTCCAAAACATTTGACCACATTAAACATACCATGTTGCCAACAACTCAGACCTTCAAATTTATTTGAATGTCCACCTACCTTATTAACTCCATAATACCCTATCATAATTCATAAACAACCCATGTACTCATGTACCATACACTAATAAAACATTAAACATTGTGAGCACCAGCCTAATATTTGCATTGATTGAATAATTAACCTTTCACGTAGTTTTCTTAGATGCCCTTCATGTTTATTTGTCTTTAGACAGATCAAATGCTTGAGTTCATCGTATTGCTATAAATATAAAAATAAAAGATGGCCCTGAAGTATCAAATTGTTACAATATAAATATATACATACAGATACATAAATTAAAATTGTGCTTGATACATAATTCATATATTTAATTGACAAACTACTACTTATATTCCTTGCATTGATTTGTACACATAGATATGAGTACATGCTGTACTCATCATCGTATCGTTAAGTCATTTTATCAATTAACACTTTCTGCATAAGCAATATCTGGTATGACTCATATAAGACATCAATATTTACCTTCACTAATAAAACTAAGAATTAAAACTTATTTTAGAGGTAATATTATTACTAGCTAGTTCACTACTCCGTACTATATTTGAAGTGTTCGAGTTCGAACAAGTTGGCATCACTTGAATTGAAGTTATCGATAATACCGTATATTCATATCTATAAAAAAAAAATTATATTTAGATATATATATATATATATATATATATGTAATTTATAGTTTAAAGAAATCAATCATTTATCAAATAGTAATAGATCGATAGTCATGGGTTAGAGAAATATGTGTCATATGAAAGATCTCTAAAACGTTTACAAATTGTTAAACAACTCATATATCATGTCACTAAAGTGGGAAAACATTTGTGTCTGCTTCCACATCCATCTATAATATACAAGGAATCTAAAGCAATGACAACGAACCTCTTTTTTTGTCCATGAAAGTCTTTTCCTTTCACAAATTTCTCCACCTCCACTTTCATATTACTAGTACACAATTAGAAGCATCTACATAAAAAGGATTTTTTCGATTCGTGTCATACTCTAATTAGGTTAGCCCTCATTCAACTGAACATCATTAGCACTAAAAGGTCTAAAATTAAATGAAAATCTTGACTTTTTAGAGCAAGGAGAGTAATAATTCAAATCTGTATACTCGTCCGATATATTTTTGGGCCCCCCTAAACGTTTGGTATTCCCCTGTGTCATTTTTGACTTTTGAATAACCAGAAGATATGTTCATATATATCCATTAAGAAAGTAGGTTCCTAACCATATTAAGGAGTACTTATTTCATTTCAAAAAATTGTATCAAATCTCATCACACTATTGACTATTACCATCAAGTATTTAATTTTAATTCAAATCAATATTATGTACGTCATCTAAAATCGTAAAAACTAAATTTTTTAGAAGATATAGGACTCTAATTTAAATCAACCGATCACATGCATACACATAGGAGATCGATGTATAATTTATATGTATCAGAAAATGAGACAACAATAATTGAGTCGGTGCAATTATGTCGAAGAATAAATAAAAATTAAGGAAGTAGTATTTTAATTAAGTCACTTCTCTAGATATTAAAAACATTTAAGGCAAGGTAAAAATTTATTTCAAGTAATCATATCCTTGATCGTGTTCATGTTTTAGGAGAGTTTGAATGTTGTTGTCTAAGAAATCAAAAGTTCATGTAGAAGATATACTACAATCATTTTGATTTCTTGCATTAATCTATTTCTACTATGCTTCAGAAAATGCAGTAATAGTGCATGAGTCCTTTTTTTCAACATGATTCTTATAAAATGATCAGTAATAAAACTTTAATGAACTAGCAAGAAAATATTCCCAGGCCCCGGGCATATTGAAATTGCACCATAAATTTTGACGTTATAGTAAAAGCTAGCTGTGGGAATATAATTTCTTTTGAAAAATAATGGTACTACTAAAGAAGGCAAGCTCAAATCAAGAAATTAAAGATGGAACGGAAATCATTTAGGATGTCACCTAAATCCATTAGGAGCTTTAGAAGCATCGAGGTTCCCCGGGCACCACCAGCACCACGTCCAGGCAATCGTTCAATGTATGGCAAGGCGCCTCATGTACCAGCACCATGGCCGGGAAATGATGCGATGTATGGCAAGGCACCACATGCACCGGAATTCCCGACCTCGCCTCAACCGGTGGTGGGGGAAGAAATAGTTCACTACAGTCATTTGAAACACCCCCTTGTTGAGGTGACTTTGCAAGAGCTCTTTACATGTGCTGGCTGCAAAGAATATGGTGCAGGCAAAAGATATGCATGTCAGCAGTGTGAATTTCAGTTACATGACTTCTGTGCATTTTCTCCTCCTACTCTCAAAGATCATCCTCTTCATGGACAACATCAACTTGTCTTTCATGCAAAACCTAAACAAGGTACATAGTAAATTATACATTTCATTATATAATACGGAGTATATATTATTATTCTCGTAAACAGCCTCCTTGTTATCACAGGGGAAGGTTGCGTACAATCCGTCCCTCCCTTAACCCTACTTAGGCAAGAGCCTATTTTGAGGCAATGGGGCAATGTTATGTGTTATGGTCTATAGAATAACATAAAACAATATTTGTTTTTGCTTAAAGCTGGAATTACATGGCCAAGATGTGATGTGTGTAGCAAGTCCTTGAAAGGGTTTGTTTTCAGATGCAGAGCATGCAATTTCCAAATGCATCCCTGTTGTGCAATGCTTTCTCATGAAATGAAATTATCTGTCCATCAACATACCTTGAAGCTCCTACCACCAACCATCAATACAACATCATCATCAGCTGATAGCAATCCTGCAATAGTCTGCGGCGAGTGCAAGAAAAAAAGATCAGGCAGAGTTTACCGCTGCTCAGAATGCAATGATTACTATCTCCATGCAATTTGTGCAAAAGCCTTTCTCAATGGCCTCCAAGAAAATGGAATTTATCCTCCTGCAAAGCCAAGCATGATTAGCACTGCGGCTCGTGTTGCTTCTCAGGTCGTTATAGAGTTCATCGGGGGGTTTCTTGATGGGATTGGAGAAGGTGTTGGAGAAGCTCTTGTTCAGAACATTGGAAGAGGAAGAAGAAATGCAAGGAGAGCAAGAATGAATCAGTAGAAACAAATATGGCAAATGAAGCCTCAAAAAAAATACTGCTATTTTTGTTCACCTAAAAAATTCGTTGAAATATGTTATAAAAAAACAAAAGAATTGATATGTAAACAGCAACATGAATGATAATCTTATTACCTTTCTATTATTACAAATTAACTACCCTTTAACACCTCCCCTTCCCCCCTACTTCTCTTCTCCTTGCCCTTCAATATCGACAATGTAAAAATTATCTCAACACAACAATCAAATAGTCATCTTCATAAATGGAAGACTTCCTTAACAACCCTTATAAATGGAAGATTCTTTTAACATTTACACATTGTCCCTATTTCAGATAGCATTGGTAGTCGATAATGCCAATCGATGCACCAAACCAAAAACGCCAGTAAGTTGTTTTCTGTAAGAATCGCTATGACATACTAGATACATGGATTTGGGAGTACACGCCCCATCAAAAAAGAAAAGATGAATCTCTTATTACACACATATACTGAAAGAATATTTTACTATAGATGTATGTATATCACAAAAAACCTAGTAGACCTTGAAACCAAATTATTCTTTACAGGAATTATCTCGAGCATGACCAGAATACTCCATGTTTGATTACTGATAAACCAGGACAGAAACAAGCACAGGTATGGTGATTAGTTAGTTGAAGACAAATTCATTTGTAAGTAAAATAGTTGATCCGCCCATCTGGAGCTCATGCCTATAGCTTCTTCTATGAGCTTTCACATGTCCAAAAACGAAGTCAGTTCATCAAAGCATATTCCTGCTGACTGCCTATTCATACTAACACTACTCCTGCCCACAAATAGGTCATTTGTAAGAAAGAGCCCTAGTGCATAAACAGCATTAAAAAGTGGTTCCAGAAATGTAATCATTTAAAGCTGGACACTAAAATGCATATTATGCAAATCAAGAAACATAGTGGCTCACCTTTTTATTTTCTGAATTAACTTGTGCCGAACTCCAGTTTCTCCCACTTGAAGGGGGCAACTGAGCCAATGTCTGGGGCTCCTCTAAAGAGCAGGCACACACAAACACAGACAGCCGCTATAGCAAGCATCGAGTGGATGTAAGGGCGTTGAAGTAATCCTTGGGTTCCTGAAACTCTAGTGCTGGATCTAGTCGCAGCAATTGCACACCTAGAACAAGAGTTCAGAACCTGCTTGAATTCACTTAGTTTCTTATTGTTCTGCTCTTTTTCCACATCTAGTGGCACCACCTCGTTATGAATTGATAAGGATATTTGACCATTTTCTTTATCAGCAAGCTTCTGAGCAACAAGCTCATTATAGGTGTGGTTATTTCTCATTAAGGCATAAGCATAAGGAGACAACCCAGTTGAGTCCAGAGTTGACTTCCAGCATCGCATCCCCATCTACAAAAGGAGAAAAATGCTAACTTTATTAAAAACTAACTTGAATAATTAAAACTAAATGTAAAGAAGGCAAGAAATAAATATAATAGCTGACCATACAAGATAGTGAAAAATACCTCTTTAGGGTCATTTGAGAGAGCATCGACAAGTTCATCAGAATTTGCCATAGAAGCAACCACATGCAAAGGAGTAATGCCACCAGGTCCTTCTGCATTTGGTGGGAAAAGATACTTCCTTGAGTAATCACTAGGATCAAAGCTAACATCGTAACGAGGAGCATATTATTCATGTTCCATATATCTCCTTTAATAGCTGTGTTCAATAGGTTAATCTCATGTAACATCTCCAGAGAGTCATTTATCAGCTCCTCTTTAACCAAGTTTATTTCTAGAAGAATATCCAAAAGTGTTTTGACCAGAGCACAAAGATCGTGCTCAACTGAAAAAACAAATAGAAACCTAAACCGGCTAAGCTTATAAGCTGGAGATCATGAAGCAAGAGCTGGTTTTTTCTTGTCAAATCCTTATCCTAACTTGTTTGCTGAAATGAAGGGTTTCCTTCCTCAACTGAAACCCAAGAACTGGAACATGAGGCTAGGGTTAAATCATACATGACTTCTGCAATTCCATCCCAAATTTAAAACCCATGGTTTCAGTTCTTAAATAGCAGCATCAGTTATATCAACGGAAACCTGGCTCCCCACACCATTTCTAACCCGTATGTCAGAGAGATGTAACTTTTCATTAACAAATACTTCATCATTTATATACATGTGTTGAGATGCTAGAAATTGTAATTAAGGCTACCTCTATGAAACAGCGGCCGAGAGATTTATCATTGAACACAACCTTAAACTAAATCAAGCATATCCATTCCATTAACATTTGAGATGTTGAGGCTTGGTTCTATTGTAGTTTAATATATGAGTACAAGTTATCCTGGAATGTCAGTCCATGTTAAATTACACAATAGACCCAAATTATTTTAATTCTAGAATTTTATACTTGGTCCCGAATAGTCAGCCTCCTCCCCCCTCAGAACCACAGAAATCTCTTGGCCAGTCTCCACTGCCACAGGTGAAATCGAGATTTAGTCTAGTGTGAGCCCAGCCAAGGATTTGCATAGACGGACTTTTCCTAATAAGCAGAAGGGAATATCAAACAATGGAAAGGTTTCCATATGCAGATGGTTTGAGGACAGATTACAAGGTTTAAACTGAGACATTTACTGATTCAAATCATAAATAGCATTTATAAGAGAAAACAGTAACCCTCTTGGAATGAAGCCAATTGTTTGAGTGTATGAACTAAGAATCTCCCATTTCTCCAAAAGTCAGGATCTATATCTTCAACCAATGATTTGATACACAGATAGAGATTCCCCTCAAGCTGAAACAGAAACATAGGTCCTGATAGTGGTCAGAGCAAATTGGTGTTAAAGAAATTTATATTTTAAGTTCTTCACTCACTAGGTCCCATGCAGAAGATGACATGGATATATAAATTGACAAAACAATGCAACCAGGCCTAATGTAGCTCTCCATCTCTGACGGACAATTAGAAAGCCAATTATAGACCTACAAAAAACAATAAGAGTCACTTAGCAGCAGTGACCGATCAGTTAAATAATGTAAAGAAACCCAAAATCAATGAAAATTTCTAACCTGAGCTCTCAAAGAACCAGGTAGGTGACTAGGGTCTTTGTCAAATAGTTTAAATAGTATTCGCCCGGTACGATCCTGTTTAAGGTTTGTATATCAAACATCAATGCCATGAAAACAACCAAAACAGACCAATAAAAAGAAAAATCTCGATATAACTTTCAAACCACAGTTACCTGGGCATCAGAGATTAAACTGGAGGGTGAATGATCAGACCCAGAAGAAGATGTGTAACCGGCTTGGTATGGAGAATTTTGACTAGATCCATTATCAGCTCCAGTAAGTGAGCTCCCAAAAAGCTGAAGAGGCATTATGCAAGCCGCAGCTTTAGTTGCTGAAACATTGGAAGTACTAACTGGATGGACTGGAATGGTTCCAGGTCTTCTTTTTCCCTTTATTGAAGGCACTGGAAACAGTTTATGTGCAACAGGCGGCGAAGATGAAGGGGACCTGTCTATTGAAGGATTGCTGCTACCGGAAGAGAAGTATTTCCTATCAGCAGTGAGTTTTGGTACGCTATCAATTTCAGGTGAGGAACTAAATAGCTGAAGTGTCAAATCTAGATGGCCTTCTTGGACCTGTCCATCAGATTCTTCAACGGGAGACTGGTCACTTAAACTGCTTCTCTGTCCTCCAATAATGGGATGATCCACACCAAGACCATCTTGTAGATTAAGACAAGGGGACTGGCCAAGGGAGACAGATTTGCTCTTCTCAGAATCACTTCCTCGACTAGATTGGACCTCAACTAAATTGGTATTAGGCAACACTGGAGTAGCTGTCAAAGCCGCAAGCAAGTTCTTGGTAGATGGAGATGAGGTATTTCCATTTGCACGGCTCTGAGATTGAGAATAAGATTGATTGGAAGTACAGTTTCCTGAACTTCCCAAGATTGGGATTTTTTCTGCTATGTTTGCTGGTAAAGGTAAAGAGTGTAATTTTTTCAGAATTTGCAGAAGCTGCTCTTTGTCAGGTACTGCTGACGGTAGAACCCCTCTTTCATCGGTATTTCCTACACATACAAGATAACAATTAAGCATCAGTTCAGAAACAATGGCAATGTCCATGTAAGTGTACACACTCATCCGAGGTCATGGTGTGGCAAAACTGGAAAGCTGGACTGCTGGAGCAAAGATGTAAACTCTGAAGTCTGAACCTACTCGAAATATAGCATTAAATTTCATTATCTACCTAAAATCATTTTTCCTTGTGCACCCGCTAAAACAGCTAGTAAATTGGCAATGTCCACGTCATTTTTGTGAGTATTCTCCTGGTTTCCAGTAAGTACCACACCAGATGCAGAATCTTCTGGTTGGATTTTTCTCCTCCTGCGGTTGTGTCCAGCAAGTCTCCGTCTACAGCTACGCTTCCCCTCATCGAATTCCAAAAGAGGGTGAAACCTGAAAGCGACAAGATTATCATCTAATGAGATTCGTGCAGTAATCATCAAATTTACGGCAGCATTAATGAACAGGTGACAAGGGCACATATTAATTCACATACTATAGTCGGAATATATGACAATTGTTACACGTGGTTAAATGATACGAAATATAGAGTGTGCATTAAGTGGGAACAATAAAGCTAATACAGCAAGAATTGAAACCACTAACCTACTACATTGCTGGCAAAATCTTTGCTTCTGATCCCCCACCAAAGCCTTGGTGGCCTTACTGTGGATTTCACAAACCTTATGACGTCGATGATAGTCTTTTGCTCTAGACAGATCTTCCTTACAATCATCCACTTGGCACATTGGATAGTTAGTTCCACCAGGAGACCCAGATCGGACTCTTTTGGTTGGTCTTGAAACAGGTTCTACATGAGGACTTAAGCCAGCATTGGCGCCACCAAGCTTCAACCGAAGACTTTCTTCTTGACCAGTATGATTACTTCTACTAGTTTTGAGTGCTTTACTTTGACCTGAGTGGACTGCAGCACCTGAAGCATTCAGCCTATCCACTAAATCAGACTCAGATGGTTTCGCAACAAATCTTACACTGTCCCAGTTCCAGGCATTAGGATTCCAGTTATTAGGATGATTCTGCTGTGTAAAATTGGCACTTGGAAACAGAAGATTACGTTTCTTGGCCATCGAATTCGGTTCTACGAATCTTCCAGCAATAGGTTGGTGGATAAAAATGGGACTAGCTACTTGTGCCCCTGCATCTTCCATTCCTCACTCACTCACATACAAATAGAATCTAAAAACTCCAATTTCTACACAAAAATAGTTACAAGAACAAGAAAATCAAAACCTAACCCTGAACAAAACAAAACAAAAACAATTTTCACACCATAAAATTCCTAAATTTTCCAGAATTATATTGAGGACAAGAACCAGATCCATCATAAAACCAATACATAACAGTTGAACTAAATGAAAAACCCAAATGAAAGAACTAAACTTTTTAGCACAAAGAAACTTAACAATACAAATTTCTACAAAATAACATCAACCAAGAATCAAACAAAATTCACAACTACATAGCTTTCAATAAACCCAACTGAAACAAACCCAAAAAAATCAAAACTTCAACACAACAAAACGACCTAAAATCACTAATAAATCATTCAATGATAAAGAACTCACCAACCCTTTTGTTGAAATAGTTCAACAACAAAACCAGCAACACATTCAACCACAATTTCAGCTCCAATAATATACACAGATCTCCTTAGAAGAAAACAAAACAACCCACAAATATATAAAAACTGAAGAAAAAAAACTATCAAAAACTACTATATAAACCACCAAACTACACAATTCCAATAAAATCCTGTCTTTTAAAAAAAATCATCATTTTGGGTATTAAATATCAATAATTATATAATTTTTTGTAATAAATTGGAAAAGGGTAGAGGTTTTTTGTTTACTAACTTCAGTACAATAACAATATTGTTTTTGGTTTTGTTATTATTAAATCTTCCTCGTATTCAGACTGGTCTTATTTTATTTCATTGGTAAATTTAAGTCCAAACTTCAAGTCACACACGTTTTATTCTTTTTGCAATTTTAGGTTTCATGATGTATGTCAAATAAATGTCGAAAGATGAACCAAACTAATAGATCAAAAATATTGTTAATGCTATAACAGACGCTTTAAACTGTGATAACGTATTCACGAAAGAATACAGAAGAAGTAAATAACACCGTAAAATTTAACGCCAGATTCCTCAATCTACGCCATAAGACTAACTACCTTATTAGTAGATACCTCAAAAAAATTTTCACTCATAACGGCTAAACCCATTGGCTAACATTGACGAAATAAATAAGAATTTACCAAGAGTTTCCACAAAACTTCAAGCCTTATTCAGCATTAAAATAAACCTATATACTATCGTATATATAGATAAAGCAAGGAAGAAAAAGAACAAAAACATTTATGTATCGACGCGGTACAAGTCAATCTTTAACAAATTTCCACCTGATTCAATCTTCCACAAATATTCTAAAAAACGTAAAACTTTCCCCAATAGCGCACCGGGATGACCGGAAAGCACTGCACGCCAGACGCATCGACGCTGCTCGCCTCAGACGCCGCCTCACCACAAAGCCAACTAACAATTGAATATTTGAAGCAAGTCCGCATAACGCCGAAACTTGCTCTCGGGCGGGAACCGGCTTCAGAAACATATCACCGGGTTGTCCGGTAGCATCTACTTTGCTTAATTTTTTAATCCTCTTTTCACCTCTCAAAACGATATCAAGACATCAACGCTGCTGGCCCTATCATCACGACGGCACATCCTCGGGTTAAACATATCGCGACCAAATCAAGCCACAATATATCACTGACGCTGACAGCCCCGTATCACTAACTGGGCCCTCTCAACCAGATACCCTCCCAAGCAGCCTTCCGTAGGTACATATAATTCCGCCTCGCAGTGTATTAAAGTCACCGCGACTGCGGAAGAAATTTCTCCAACTCACAATGTAACTACCGCTATAAAAACATAACCGCTTATAGATCTTCTACCGTGTTTTACATCTCCAAAGATAAATGTAATCGCAGTATCCGTAAATTAAACACCTAATTCATTACCACCTCATAACAAAGCACTAACATCGAGGTACCTCCGGTATAACGAAAAAAATCCTCTTCACGTACCGGCCAATTGCTCTTTTTTCTAGTATTCTACTTAACCCATCGACAACACTAACAAAGATGCTAAAGATCATGTCTAGCAGTACTCAGAAATAAGACATCAAACTTCTAACCCATCAGTATGCGTACGCTGCTCCATGTAAACTTTCTCAGCAGATGACAGGTGCAACGCAATGCATAAACGAAAGCACATCAGAGAACTCGGAGTCTCAATTGGTTTAGCAGTAGCCATACCAAATCTGGATAGAATCTTCTCAACATAGCCTTTCTGAGATAAGAAAAGCTTCTTCTGACTTCTGTCCCTAAATATCTCCATTCCCAAAATCTTCTTTGCAGCACCCAAATCCTTCATTTCAAACTCGGCACTAAGCAACCCCTTCAACTTTTGAATATCGTACTTCAACCGGCAGTTTATCAAAGATACTCCGGCTTACATGTAACTAAGTAGATAAGGGAACCATCACTAACCTGTCAGTAAACACAACCGGCTATACGGACTCCTCAATACCCAATCTCTATCATGTAGTCAAGCCAAATCTCGGTACTCACCGGCCTCAAGACCCGGCTTTTTAAACCACATACAAAGATTTCTTCAATTTGCAAACATAATCTTCCTTTCCTGCCCTCGAAACTATCCGCTGTGTCATATAAATTTCTTCATCCAACTCTCCTAAGAAAGTCGCTCTCGACATCTACCGCTTCGAGCTCCAACTCCCTTCGACACAAGAATTGCCAGCAGTTAGTTAATTCCTCGATAGAAGTTGTTGTCTGACTATAGGCGAAAATCTCATTGTATTCAACTCTTCCCTCGATTGAACTCTGTAAAACCATTCTAGCTTTTATATTTAACCCCCCCCCATCCGGGTGACAACCCTTCTTCTCGTCAAAATCCACTCGCAAGAATAATCTTTCTTCCCCGCTGTCTTCTCACCAACTCCCAAGTCTCGATTCTCCTTATAAAGTGATTCCATCTTTCTCCCATGGCAACAAGCCATTGGGATCGATTTCTAGTACCAAGCATGTTTCTTCTTCAGTTAAATCGATCATGATGATCAACTTCCTCTACAACCTCGAAAGAAAAGCCAACATATCCTCATATACATACCTCAAAAAGCGTACTCCATAGTTTGCTCTTCTCGGCTACCGCAGCCAAACTGCGGATGTCTATCCGGGACGGAACTTCGACAGCCGCTTTTGATCGCGATCGGTACAGCCTACTCTCACCATCACCATTAACACCGTAATCTCTACGCTCCACCTCGGGGCTTCCCAACACCACCTTCTACTAGAATTACGGGGCGCTGATGGCCGATCTAAACATAGAATTCTCATCAAATATTACATTTCTGCTCAGAATAACTCAAAAAAGATGACATCAATTCTATACCTTTTCACACCATCACCATAGCCTACAAATATAACCTTTACCTCGGGTTCTAAATTTTACCCTCATTCATTTAGTTAATAAGCAACAAGTAGCCTAAAGACTCTCTTCAATCATGTATAATCGCTAATTTATTAGACCACAATTCAATAGGAGTTTTCGACATTAACCGCGCTGAGACCACGGTTTATCTGGGATAGCGGCCGTGTCAATCGCTTTTTAGCCCAAAAACATTCTCGCTAACTCAAGATTCAGCATACAACGAGCTCTCTAGAAGTGTTCGATTCATAATGCTCGGCTACACCATCTCCCGGCCAAGGTATTTTTAACCAGATGATGCCCAAGAATCCCTTCGCCTACAGCCTCATCAAACTCAGACGAACGTAATTCTCGTGACGTTATTAGTACGCACACACCTTCTTCCCCTCGCTTGATTTTCCACTAAAATCTTTCAATCCTCAAGCCGCTTGAAAGCATCACTTCCTTTTCTTCGCTTCATAATAAAGCACTCAAGTCATCCCTTGGAATAATCATCAATCACGATAAAAATACCCGCGACCTCCCCAAAGCATTCAACTCAAGGATCTCTAACAATCTTGAGCGAATGCAATCCAAAGGTACCTTTTGTTCTACAGTCGCCGGAATTTGTCAAGCGATGTAATTTCCCAATGACACAAATAAGCCACAAAACCCCAAGTCTTTCTTTCAACTTCGCACACCAAAAAGTGTTGTCCCAGCTGCACCGGTGATCCTCTCTCACTCATACCAAGCCTCATATGCCACAACTGGGCTTCATATTATCATTTTCAACAAATGTAGACGACATTTAACAAAGAGCGGTAATCGCAAGAGGAAATACACCTGGCGTAAATACAACGCACTCGCTAAGACCTTCGTAATCACCTCAACATCCTGCACATTTATCACTCCACCTTCACCTTTAAAACTCAACCCCTTCTCTGCCTGGGGCCAGACTCTCAAATAAACCAAATTCTTCGCTATCAGCTGAAAACATATCTAACATCTTCTAAGCGTATTTAATCCTTACTATCACGAGTCCTTAATTTCTCTTACAAAACCTTATCCCAATCCATTTCTTTAACCTGGTTGCCATAGAAATATTACCACCATCTACTTGCTCATAAGTCTAAAACCATTCTCTTAGGACAAATACGACAAGACGCCTCCAATCAAGAGAGATCCACACATCGGGTGTAAAAATGCTGGTCAAGCCAAGAATCCACGTTATATCTTCCTCGATTGCATCACTCTCTAAGAATAAAGAAGCATTGTGACGCATTAAATCGCTCGCTCTCTTTTCGTTGACAATCGTTTTCCAATGTCCCTTTTCCCTTACTGAATGCATGACATCCCCTGGGGCCGAACCCCGCTTGAATCACTGCTTCTGTGAAACTTTTTTCCCCCTTAACAAATTCCCTCGATTACTATCGCTAATAACCCAAATGTACTGAAAGTATCCAAACTGTAACCACTGCGCCTATATCTCAATTCCCCATGTAAGCAGCCAGCCTTCCACCCTCTATTCTAGAGTTATGTAGCCTTTACCATTAGTCATAGATTCCTTTAAATTTCATACGACGCCAAGAAAGTTAAACCACCGTACTATGGGTAAAGATCCCCATCATCAACATAAACATCAATATTACGCAAATCTAGTAATATCGTATTTAGTTTATCTAAATGGTCTCTTAAGGACGTACCTTCCCGGTGATACGCAAAGTCGAATGTGACGCTGCTTCAAAGCAACAACTTGCTGTTGCTCTTTCAGTCATATGTACAAACTTCCTCTTCCAGCCTAGCCCACAATCCAAAGAAATGGCCTCCTCGGCTCGGGGAACTTCCTAATAATTCGCCCTCCGCAGACAACCGCAACGCTGAACGTGTCTCCTGGCAAGTGAATCCCGCTCCTGAATCGGCAGCGATTCTTCATAAGAGGAGCACTGCATCCCTGGCCAATAATGCCCCTCACCTCGATTCACATGTGACCTAAAACTATTTCTCCCATTAAACTTATTCCACTTCCAAACCTTTACTTCACCCATCGCCTTCGCCGGAACAGATTCCGGTACCGATACCGGCCATATAAAGAGATTTAAAAACTATGATAACGTAATTACGTAAAGAAAATACAAAAGAAAAAATGAACACTAAATTTAATCGCTGCATCCCTAACGACGCTGCTAAAGATTCAATCCACTCAGTGAGCCAAATTTTAAAATTTCACTCATAACGGGAAAGAACCGACATAATATTTGATCAAATACCAAGAATGCCACCAAGAGTCTTACAAAACTTCAAGCTATTTCGGTACATAAAATAAACCTATATACTATCTAGATATATATAGTTAAGGAAGTTATGAACAAAACACGATGTATCGACAAAGGGTACAAGTCAATCTTTTAACATTACATCTATTTAAAAGAAAAAAAATTATTGATTAGGAGGACGTCAATTGCAATATTTGAATCATAAACTCTAAAATTTTAAAATTAGAAAGGTCATGGTCATATCCCTCGACACCTTCGCCTCCGCCACGCATTTAAAGAATCATCAGCAACGCCTTTTATATGTCGTTATATACAATAATACTCCGTACAATAAGAATCATTTTAATTTTCATTTCGTATATATATATTGTCTCAACGGATTTTATAATTTTGTTAAACATATATATGCATCTGACGAAGCATAAAACTAGTATCGACTTCATAACGTGTAATATATACTTTTGTACAACATGAGACATAAATATGCACGAAAAATGTATATTTACCATATTAATGGAACCTAAATTTTATGTAAGTGACGAATGAAATGATAAGAACAATCACATCAACTCTCCTAAAAAGCCTATTTGATTGAAATTATAAAACGATAAAAATGGTTGTATCACCTTCCTCAATGTGACAGCTCCCACAAAATTATCCACTTACTCTTATTAATCCCCTAAATTTATAATCTTCCTATTTCAAGGGTTATTTTTTTTTTTTCACCCTCATTTTTACTCTTTTCAGCTTATATAAAATAAATATTATTTTTGTCATATAAATATAACTTTAAAAATATTTCATTCAACATCCATATTTAACATATTATTTTATTCTTTTTAAAATTTAATTTTATCCTAAATTTCTATTGACATATTTAAAATATTCAATTTTCAATGTCAGAACAATGTTTAAGCTCATAAAGAACATATATAAAAAGCCGAATCAAAAAAAAAATGGCGTAAATGAGAGTAAATTTTAAGAAACATAACTGATGACGCTTTCCAAGAGTAATAACATCGATAAATTTACCTTCTTTCCTCGTCCCCGGAAGAATCCAAGATGCTTCACTACAATTTTAGCTTTATCTTATTCTTTAATTTTCTCTCAAAATTCATGTTTAAAATATTGAGATTTGTGTGGCATCATTGGTTATTCTGCCATGTGAATCTATTTTGTGTTGAGCATGTGACTCCATAATTTGAGCTATGATGAGTGATGATTATTATCATTTGTTGACAATTTAATTTGAGTTTTATAGTGGGATAAATATGTACGATGTATATTTTTTGAGTTGTAGTTGATGCTAGTTTTTGTTTGGTATTGATTATGGAGGTTGCTTAAATGGTTATAGTGTGTGGTTTCTATGACAACGTATTGTCAAAATTAAACAAAGAGTGTTCTACACTATTGCTAATTGGTCTAGATCAATGGAAACATGAGGAAATATAGATGCAAATCTAAAGGTGGTTTGTGATGGGTATGTAAGAAGACTTTAACCATACAAATTTTCAAAACAAGTACATTGATTGCTTCAACCCCTATTAGAGTTGTGGGGGTTATATATAATTTGACTATAATGTATGAGAGGGTGATATTTATAACTTGCAAAGAAAAATATGTAGGCACCTAATATAAAGGAATGGATTGAAATTAAAAACATTAAAATTTCTTTACATAACTCCTAGCACTACTATAAAACTAGTAGTAACTTATTCTTATTTTCTTTACAATTATCATGGGCAAGCATGAAGCGTGTATAATTTGGACCACTCACAATAATACGAAATACTTGTATTTAAAATAAATCGAGAATCTTGTAGCAAAGGAAACAAGTTAAATTGATTGGCATCCAAGATAACCGAGTCGAGTACCCAATGATCTCTATCCGACTCGTGATCTCTTATATATGAGTACGTAATGCTTGCTCAAGATATCGCATTGGCCCTCATCGGCCTTCCAGCCGATCCAAACCCGGATCGCATAAGTATCCGCCTTAACATGCCAACAATGTACGCAATATCCGATGTACAGACAAACCTCGGCAGCATACAGCTCCCATCATTAAGCATACGGAACCTCTTGTGACTCGTTTCTTTCAAAATCATTTTGGGACATTGGATTGAGACCGAACTTGTCTCGCTTGCTATTGTAGAGTTCCCTCGGCTTACAATCTCGAGTGCTAAACTCTGAGGTCCTTTTGCGATAATTCAAGAATACCTCGAACGCATCTCGATGTATCTCAATTCTTAATACAAAGGACGCTTCCCAAGATCTTTCATTTCAAATTTGTTTCGAGAAAAGGTCTGTTTACGAATAATCAGAGCATCATTATCGCAAAGAATATGTCATCAACATATAAAGCATCAAGAAAATATGCTTACTCCTTATCAACTTTTATGGTATATACAATTCAACAAAGATTCATCTCAAAACCAAAAGAGATGATTACTTCATGAAACTCAAATACCATTGACGGTGAAACTGCTGAAGTCCACATGGGGACATGGATTTCTTTTAGCTCAAGATACCACTTTCTTTGAATCGCCTCGACATACAAAGTTTTCTCTCTGTCGCACCATATAAATTGTCTCATCAATAAAGCTACTACTGAAATGCAGCCTTCTTTACATCCATCTGATGTAACTCAAGGTCAAAATGCCACCACCAAAGCCATTATTATCCTAAAAGAGTCTTTCGACGAAACCAAGAGAAAGTCTCTCTTTTATAATCAACGCCTTCCTGAGTAAACTTTCAATAAGCGAGCTTTTATATCTCGCTATATTAACAAGCGCTAATCCTTTTTAGTTGTAAATATCCACTTAAAGCAACCACAAGCTCAGATCAGTAATACAACCAGATCCTGCCATACACCATTGTCTTCATGGACTTAATATCCTCATTCATGGCATTACCCACTTTGAGAGTTAGACTTTAGATGGCTCGTGAAGTTGACTGGATCATCTTCCCCGTAATCTCATCAGTTTCATCCTCATGTTCCTCAAGAAATAAATATAATCATCAGGAATCGATTTCTCCTCTCCTAGTGGATCTCCTTTAATGGCATTCTGCTCCCTGCATTTTTCGAGTTTGTTCTCCGAATGACATACAGAATAATGCCGATTCCCGGGGACAAATGATTTATTTTCACTGCTGCCGGGATCGTGTTTAACAATCCAACAATCTCTGGATCATCATGTCAACAACGGATGAAAAGGGAAACCAAATCCTCAAAGACTTAAATCCCTAATATCTCTCCCCAAACTCTCAACATCTTCAAAGAACTGGCATTTCCCGCCTCAAAAATTGATTTGGTAGCCGACTGGCAAAATTTATACCCTTCGATCGCTCGTAGTATCCAATAAAGCAGCTACTTCAACTATTTTTTGAGTCCAGCCTTCTTTCTTTATTTGGCTTATAAGGCCTTGCCTCACTGACATCCCTAAATGTGTTGTCTTATACCGGGTCATACTGCCCATAATTCATAAGTGGGGTTTTAAGTAGTCGCTTAGTGAACTCGATTTAAGATATAAGTTTCCGCAGCCTACCGCTTCTCCCCAGAGAACTGTAAAGTAGCGTGGATCAATCATACCGCCGTGTCTTTTAATGTTCTGTTTACTAATTCCATTCACGGCAGAGATCCCCGCACAGATTGAGGTACGATTCCACACCTCTAGAATTTGCTAAACGGCCCCTGATTGCTCTCACCGATCCGTCATATCTACTATAGTATTCTCAAACTACTCATTGCATCTAATGTACCTTAATTGCTTTGCTAAGTTGGTTTTCCACCCTCACTGAAAGCTTTTGAACACATCCAAATGACGAGACTTTTCACGAATCTAGATAAAGATAGCCATATCGAGAAAAAATCATCTATGAACGTTATAATAATGCTTGACCATTTCTAAATCAGCGTAGAAATTGGCCCACATTAATGCCCTGTATTTAATAAAGCTCTTAAGACACCCATAGTTCGGGACATTTCTGGCTTCAAATCTCCTTGTGTTTGCTTTCATTTTAATACATTCAACACAAGCTCGAAATCAGCAACCTATCGCTAATTCTATTTATCGTTTTGTTACGAGAATTTGAAATTCATTCACACAAAAGAGGTTACTTTGGCAACTTATTGTTTCAACAAATTAATTCCAATATTAATAATAATTGCCAAGAATTAAATATAATTATTAACCTTGTTTCTATAACTTCATATTTATTTCGCCTGCCATAACGAATTACGCTAAAGTAAAATAAACATGAAAAAAAAAATTCACTATAATCATAATAACATACAATACTAAATATATAAATATATATAACCCAATAAAATAAATCATAATTAGACGTAATTGCAATTGAACAAATACTTTAATAATAATAATCCCATAAGTATAGATCGAACACATTATGAATAAGTTCAGAAGTATACTCATTATTTATGTAGCACCAATATTATTCCGTATGTCCTATTGTATTAGATTGGTAAACAACTAAACATACATATATATGAATCTATTTAGCTTGTTCCATAAGTCAATTTTCGGGTAAGTATATGTTAATTCAATAATGGTTTGCAATTTACAAACAAAATCATCCGCATTTATCAATAGAATACAATTTATAAAGCAGATACTGAATAGCTCCACGATCAACTATCCAATACGGCGTAACATACCAATTGTTAGATATTTAATTTACGCCCAATACTACGCTAGACACCGATAAAACATAATATTGGGAACTGCACTGTCTAATATTACAGTGACAAGAATCGCTGATTCGATCTTCCAATCTTATATGGCTTCCTCTGCTCTTTCAAAGAACAGACGAAGTTAATGTAAAACTATACGAACGCATCTCAACCCCTAAGCATTCTATATATAGAAAAATATATATTTCTATGACATGACAGTTTCCATCATCTAATAATCATAACCCAAGTTTCTACACATATTAACCCATACTAATTGTTAATACCTAATAAGCCCAATAACCTAAATATGTAAATAAACCAATCACTTCTTTTACTTTACTAATCACTTTAAGATAAATTTTTATACACATACTATAATACATATTAGCTCCACACGATTATTCTAACAACTCTTATTTACACTATAAAATTATAAAAATATTAGTATTATCAAAATATTCTTGATACCAAATTTAATAATATCAAGTTTAAATTTACTATACTAACAATAAAGAGACAATTAACAATCGAAGTTTCACCTATCAATTAAAATATCAATTAAATTAAAGTTATGTCCTCTAGTAAGATACCCGACTACAGATCGGGGAAAGCTCGCGAGAAATCATGTAGGACGGCTTATCCTTCCGGATCTTATATTATACTTTTATTTGACATTCTTGTACTTCTGCTAATATCGCGGACGCTTATATTTGCTTGCTTAAACGTTAATTTAAAAACTAAAAAATAGAAGAAAACCTAAAGCAATATTCTCACTATCATTAAAATCTTTTTCTCACATCTTTCTTAAACGACCACCCAAAAACACTTTCAACAAGAAATCATGTCCATCATTTTTCAAGCGGCTTCTTCCCCCTTTCAATGTTTTTCTTTATTTTTAATAATCTAGTCATTAATTTGTTAATTCAATATTTTTTATAGCGCTTAGCGGTTTTCTTTATTCCATTTAGATGAATATTCCACCGAGCATTATTTACCTGACGCAATTTGTTCCTCGCCTGGGATATATAGTCCACGCATGAAAAACGTATATCATTTATGCAAAGTCACATATATTGTTTACAGGATATTTTAAGTGCTTAATTTTGTACTATAATTTTTTATGTATATCGATATACGATTCTAATGATTTTCATTAATTATCTTTATAATTACTTCATGCTTAATCACGTAAAGACGCCCTTATTCAATTATATATATATGTGAATATCCTTATGTTTTACGAACGAATATTAATCATCGCTTCACCAAAAATAAAAAGTAAAAAATAGAACACGTGCCACGCAAAAGTGTGATCTATTCCGATTTCCGACTACCAAAAAATAAAATAGAAAAAAACCCTAAAATCATAATTGGAAACAAGAACACACTCACATTATTATTGCTTTTCAGATCAAATTTGAGGAAGTACAATGGAAATTAATTCTACAGAAACAACTTCTACATCTCCAACAAACGACAATTCAGAAGCTTCAGGTTATTTTCCAGTTTTTTGAATATTTTATTGGTATATGAGATTTGATTTTTTTTTATACAAGTATAATTCATGTTATGTGTGAAATAATTTTTTTTTGCAATAACCCTTTTGAAAATGGTGCTATAAAGTTTCAATCTTTGTTGAAAATTCATTTGTTTTGTATTATGGACTTTTATGACGTAGTCTTGTATGAGTTCAATGTTGTTTAAGTTGAGGAATTTGATTAAACTAATGAAGTTTGTTTAAGCTATGGTATTTATTTTGATACGGTAATTTTAAAAAAATAAGTTCCAATTGTGTTGGGTTAGTTAGTGTTTTAGCTAAATTGAAATTAGTTGTTTTTTGAAGATGATGTAAAAAGAAGATGTTGGGATCAAAGGGAAGCTGAGGCAGGGGAGCCACGTTGTGTTATATGCGGTCGATACGGTGAATATATATGTGATGAGACTGATGATGATGTTTGTAGTCTAGAATGTAAACAAATTCTTCTTTTGAGAATTGCAAAGTCGAGGCCTCGAGTTATTGGCCCTCCTCTTGTGAAATTGCCAGCTTCGGATGAGTGTGTTTATGTTAGGGATGGTAATGGAAATGGTGAATCTGAAGGGATTAGTAGTTCTAAAAAAGAATCATTGAGGAAAAGAATTGAGATTTCTGTTAGGGGGGGCTCTGTTCCGGATCCAATTTTGTCATTTTCGTCTTGTGGTCTTCCACAGAAGTTGGTCGAAAACATTGAAACTGCAGGATTTGAAATGCCAACTCCTGTTCAAATGCAGGCTATACCTGCTGCTTTAGCTGGCCAAAGCTTGCTTGTTTCAGCTGAGACTGGTTCAGGGAAGACTGGTTCGTTTTTAATCCCAATTGTGAATCACTGTGCAAAGGCTAATATTAATCAGTCACAAAGTGTGCAAAGACCGTTGGCGATTGTTCTTACTCCCACTAGAGAGCTTTCCATACAAGTGGAGGAACAAGCAAAGTTGTTTGGGAAAGGTTTGCCTTTCAAAACTGCACTGGTTGTTGGTGGTGATGCAATGGCAAGGCAGGTGTACAGGATCGAACATGGGATTTCCTTAATTGTAGGAACTCCTGGTAGGCTCATTGATATTCTAACCAAGAACGATATTTCATTAGATTATATTTCCATTTTTGTTGTCGATGAAGTGGACTGCATGCTTCAAAGGGGGTTTTATGATCAGGTAATGCAGATCTTTAGGGCTCTATCTCAACCGCAAATTCTCATGTACTCTGCTACCATTAGTAAAGAAGTTGAGAGATTGGCTAACTCAATGGTCAAAGATATGTCAGTTATTTCTGTAGGCAAACCGAATAAGCCAAATGCATCTGTGAGGCAGCTTGCCATTTGGGTTGAGTCAAAGAAAAAGAAACAAAAGCTTTTCGACATATTGATGAGCAAGCAACACTTTTACCCTCCTGTTGTAGTATTTGTAGATTCGAGACTTGGAGCTGATCTCCTCTCGGAAGCTATAACAATCACCACTGGGTTGAAAGCCCTTTCTATTCACGGAGAAAAACCCATGAATGAAAGGAGAGAGGCTATGCAGTCGTTTTTGGTTGGAGAAGTGCCTATAATGGTCGCTACTGGGGTGTTGAGCCGAGGGGTTGATCTCTTAACTGTAAGGCAAGTCATTGTGTTTGACATGCCAAATTCTGTTAAGGATTATGTCCACCAGGTTGGAAGAGCATCAAGGTTGGGGGAGGAAGGTACTGCATATGTATTTATTAATGATGAGAGTAGGAAGCTATTTCCAGAGTTAATTAACATCCTGAAATCTTCTGGTTCTGCTATTCCCAGGGAGCTTAATAATTCACGGTATGCAGTGAGCTCATTTACTAATCATAAGGGTAAAAAGAAAAGGAAATATATTAAAAGTTAGATATTTGAATGAGTTCAGAATTGGGGTATTTATTTGCAACTGAAGGTGCAGCCTCCCTCTCAGTGGCCTCCTTAAAACTATTCTCATATTCTGTGAGAGCTCGAACACCATCTGCCTTACAGTTACGATGGGGTTACCGACCTATGCGTAGATCGGTAACCCCATAGTAACTTTTTTCCTAACTTGGTGTTCTATAATTCTTCTCATATCTCCCCATGTATGTTTCTTTTTCCTAACTTGGTGTTCTGTTCTCTATAACTGCATGTCAGGTCAAACTACAGTAACCCTGACAAACCGAATCCCTTCTCTTTCAACCAACTAAGATTTTTCATCCTGTCCGTATGCACAAGGATACATCAGTCCTCTTGTTATTTAAATGGAAGAACAGTATGTTGGAGTTCAGTTCAATGGAATAACGAGCTAACGATCAGCAGTTAACGTCAATGCCCAGTTTCTATCATCCACTTTCTGTTAATGCAAACTCCATTGGATCAGAATATCATTGCAGTTGACATACAGTTTTCTTTACCTGGTTCAAGATTTGAGAATATGACTAACATCCATAATTGAAGGTGTTCATAGGAGCAGCTGACTGATGAGTTCTAAAAAATCTTATCAGGTTCCTAACAATTTACTATTTATGTAGGGAACATCTGGTTCTTTCAGCAAAAGTTCTTGATACCTCTCCCCAGCAGTAATTTTGTTTAAAGTTCCACAGGCAGAATTTGAGATAATAACGATTTGCTTAAGAATCCCCTATTGAATGTTACGGAATAATTCCTGCAAGGCCTATTCTTATCAGCATCTTATGGGTGAATGTTTTTGGTCACTTTCCAGTGAAATTGGGAGTCGCATTAACAAACCGACTGGATCATGAGACTGGTGTGAGCAAAGCAAAAAATTGTTAACTGGAGAAGATGAAGAACTACTGTTCCGGCATCGCTATGTTTCTATGCGGGAGTGGACATTTAGTCGTATCCAAACATGAACCGTCCAATTGACCTCATATAATAATTTAGCTAATGCTAGCGTTATAAGATTGCAATCTCATATGAGTAGCTGTTAAATGCCAGTGGTCCTTGAATTAGGCAAAAAATTGAAACTGTGCAAATCTAAAGCATGCAAGTTTCATGGAGATGAAACCTATATACCATTGTTCAATATTTTAAACAATTTAGATGCCTATTGTTTAGTTTGAACTGGATTCCACCTTTCAGTCTTCATGTTTGATCCATACTGAAATTCTCTCGAGATTTCACATTTTAGCCTCCTCAATCTCAGATTTCACAGAATTAAAACCATTTCCTCCAAAGTGAGACATTTCTTCTGTTTATTTCCTTGTATAATATTAAGCTGAATTAACTTAAAAACAAAAACAAAAAAAGTATCAATAAACAATATTCCCAAACAAATGAACCAAAACAATCGAAATCTAGATAGGTTCAGTGGTTATCCCTCCAATGGAATGTCTTTATGTATATAAAAAAGATAGACCGTGCAGATGATATCAATGATCAATTTTGGCTGTGAAAATCGAGGCTCGAATTTTGGACAACTGCTAAACATAGAGAAATGATTCATTTTATTTTAAAGTCGGCTGTAACAAGCCGGCATTTATAGCCACCTATTTAGGCCTGCAAATTTAATTATTTGTGACAATTATTTTGGGATTGTTCCTTTGTATTATTTCATCTCCTTAATGATCCTGTCGTCATTTCACCTATATTGCATTTGCATGGAGTATTATTTTCCTAAAGTTTCACTTTCTTGATTTGTTCATGCCTTTATTGTCCTCATTGCTCAACTACAACATGTAAACTGAAATAAACGACCCCTTCAAACTAATTGTTTTCAAGTTTCAAGCTTATGTCATCTTCATCATTCTCCTATATGAATATCCAATTTCAACAACATTTTATTCACATCCCTGATATCATTTCTATATCTCTTTCTTTGGTGCTTAGTATACACTGTATACATATTGTTAAGTATTACAAAGATACAAACATTGGTTGAAGAAAGTGAGCTTCAAGGTACACATGATCTTTTCAGTATTCTGTATGTTTATTTTCCCTTATATATGCAGGAAATTGCATGGAATTCTTTTAGAATATATGAAAATGTAGAATATGGGTAATTCACTGATTCTGAATATGCTTTATTAGACAAACGCATTAGTCATACATTATATATTCTCTCTTATGGGGTCACAATTGAATCAGTACAGTGTCTCTTTTGATATGATCTTTAATTTTTGTTTGGTTAGAAGGGTTCGGTTTGTATATGTCAGTAAATTATAGAGTATTGTATGCTGTTATTCAATTTGTATCACTTTAGTTGATACTCCATGGAATATCATTTAAGATATTTTGTTTTACATGTCCATATTGCGGTGGAACAGGGGAGCTGAATTTATTTTTTGTATTAATTCTTTTTAGTGCCCCTTTATTTTTAATATATTGCATTTGCTGAAGTGTCCTTTCATTTTTTCGTACTTTTCTTCTATTTTTATGTTTGAAATCTACAAAAAGCATTTCTTTAGCACTGGAGAACTTACAAGTTAACATCAAGTATTTATTTCGAGTGCTATATGTTGGATGACCGAATTGCAATACTGTAGATGGCTAGTTGATGTTACTTGATCCATTTTCCTTTCTCAGGATAAAGGCTCTTATTGCTGGCAAAACTTAACTGCAAGATAGATATCTATGTCACTAGCAGAACTTTTAGCCAAGGAGGGGTTTAAAGCAAGGTCAAAGACCATGGCTAGAGCATCTTTTCGAGCGGATGCAGCAACTACACAACGGGGTCAACGTACTTCTAGTTCTTTGTCGAGTGTTAAAAAGGCTGAAAGGGCGAAGTCTGATTTGTCTCGATATCAAGCATCAAGGGAGACTCCAGCAAGTGATCATAAGGGAAAGAAGCCAAGGGAAAGTTTTACACGACTAAATAAAGGACCGAGCACTGAGATTACAGAAATCGAAAGAAGTGAAGTTGCAGGCGAGGAAACTAATGAGATAGTTGAGGTTGTAGTGGAAAATAATAGGAAATACAATGATATATATTATAATGGAGTTTTTGATGATGATTTAGGTGAGGATAAGGATATGAAAGAGATGACAGGAAAGTATGGTCAGCCAGCTACAGAGTATGCAGGCGTTGACAAGAGTTCTAACAGTATCTCTGACAAGGGTCTCCCTAGTCGTTCTAGATCCTATAACCATAGAAACAAACAGAAAAACCTGGAGATATCAGGCAGCAGATTAAGTATAAGTTCAACTGCTAGCAAAACTCTTGGTGACTTCAAGAGTCATCGGCAAGAAAAGATTGAACAGGCTGTGGCTGCTCCATCACTTGATGAGGCTGCTGTCCGAGCTGTAGTTTCTATCTTCAGTGGATATGCCAAAAACTTCATGGATGATGAGGATTTTAGAGCATCTCTTCATCATAACAGTTTTTCGTCTCTTGATCTTGCTGGACTGAACGACGGCCTAAACACAGAAAGCAAAGTTATAGTAAATCTTGAACAAGCAATTGAAACAGTTGAAAAGGCTATGGAGGAGCAAGTCTCGACAAAGGATTTGAAAAGAGCCTCATTGCAGCTCAGTGTCATTACAGGGTTAAACTCCAATGATTTAAAAGATGGATTTACATCTGGAATTCCTAATTTTAAGTTGTCTGCTTGTGCTCATCTCTACCTTGGGATGATCTATAAAATTCAGGAGAAAGACAAGATCTCAGCAAAACATCTTCTTCAGGTTTTCTGTGATTCACCTTTTCAAGCTAGGACCAAGTTGTTGGCTGATTTGTGGGACGATGCATTTCTTCCCCAACTTTGGCATTTGAAGGTTTGGTATGAGAAGGAGTCCACCTTTCTGAAAGACTCGCCAAGAAAACTAAAACTTCTTGATAAAGTTTACAAGGAAATTCTTGATTCTGGCACTTATCAATTTGCAAGATATTACAAGGATTGGTTAAGTGAGATGATTGAACCACCTACAGTTCCTTCCATTGAAGTCCCTTCAAGATCTGTTTGGTTGATTCAACAGGAAAGTCGTAGGCAATCTCCGGACACTGGAGATTCGATTGGCCATTTTTCAATGCAGCCAACGGTCAATAGGAAACTATATGAGGCACTCTTCGCCCACTCACATAACACTCCAGTTGAAGTTGTAGATTACGAGGAAGAAAATCATGAAATTATTGCAGGAAGTTCTCATAGTTCAATTGTGGAAGAATTACACATGTCCCCATATAAGCTTGAGCCAGTTGTGCAAATACATCGAACTATTGATCAGGATTCTCATCAGGGGCGACAAAGCTCGAAGGGTAGCCACTTCTCAAAAGAAGTCCCATGTGAGGATGAGGTTATAATTGAGAAGTTAGCAAAAACATTCTTTGAAACTCAATGGACTAAAATATCTGGCGATACTTCTGGTGCTTCTACAAGGGAACGATTTGAAGATGATCTATATCCTGAGTCGGTAATTTTCTGAAATATTATCAATTTTGTTCTATTCAAAAGTACTCTCTTCATGAACAATTTCATGTGTTTGATTTTGAAATGCAGCCCAACAATTTCAGCTCTCCTTGTGAAGGTGGGTAGTGAAGGTCCGTTCCATTTATCATTCAATGCTAAAATATGTTGTTTTAATGATGTTATTCAACAGAATGAAAATATATACTGATAGATGCAATCTCTCAGGCGTTCCGGAGGAATACATATGCCCTATAACTGGATTTCTGTTTGAAGATCCGGTGACCCTAGAAACTGGTCAGACATTTGAGCGGGCAGCTGTCAGAAGGTGGCTGCATAAGGGAAATAGAACATGTCCAGTAACAGGAAATTTACTACAATGCAAAATTGTTCCAGTTACCAACTTTATTCTGAAGCATGTAATTGATGATTGGAAATCGAAAAATCGTCTACATATCTCTGATGTGGCCATTCAATTGTCTAGATTTTCAATGGAAAAATGTTCTGAAAGTGATGAGAAAGTTGTTCTTATATTAGAGCAGCTTGTTGTTGCTTCAAGTAAAAAACAAAGAGAAATTAATGTGAAACGGATCAGGTCTCTTGGAGGGTTGCAGTTTCTTTTGAGAAGATTTAATTGTGGAAATTTAGAGGAGAGAAATGAAGTCTCAGAGCTACTGTGCCGATGCATTGAAGTGGATTCTGGTTGCAGAAACCAAGTTGCTGGAAGCATTTTGAAGTCGTGTTTGCTTGAAATGCTTTTCAGTGACGTGCCAAAGGCAAGATTCAACGCAGTCATGATGTTGACTGAGTTAATATCACAAAACAGGTATTCAACTCAGCTAGCATGGTATTTGTGTTGTTTCTTGCTGCTTTAGTAAGCTTCCCCCTACTGTTAGTCTGTTATCCTACATCCTCTTTGACCTTTACTACTTCACATGTCACAACATCTGGCACGGTAGTTTTTCATGATTCTTTTATAAAATTCATAATGTAGGTCACTTCTTTCAATTAGAACCTGGCTCATCTGAGCTTATGCCTTGTAGAATAGTCCTAAATTATTTCCAGTTTAAATCATTAGCTTCATCGATTGTTCTGCTTGCTTGAGAGTCCGGGATCCTCACTATGGCTGTCTTTCATGTGGGATCTTGTGTTTGACATTTCAGGAGGAAAGAGGCAAAATACTTCTTAGCCGGCTTTCAGGATGAAGAAATCGGAAAGTCAATGAACATTCTACTCACCTATCTTCAAGACTGTCAAACTGATATGAGTCCTTTAGTTGCTGTTCTAATATTACAATTAGATCTTCTGGTACTATTTCTTTCTACATCTTCATCAGTAGAGGTTCTCTATATGAAATTGAACTTTTTTTTACTCGTGTTGGTTCCTTGAAACTGAAAGTTGAACCAAGTAATTGAAGTAGTAAGTAAGTTTATATATGAGATATTTTTTGTCTAATTTGAATGTGTTTTAATCTTTATTGCTACACCTTTTATTATTCACATAATGTTTTGTCCATTACCAACTTCTAAAAGTTTCACCTCTACATGGAATGTTAATTTTAATATAATATCCCCCACCCCCAATTCTTTTAGATGCTCTTCCCGCCCTTTGCAAATAATTAATCAATCTGATGAAGATGTATGTTGATATGAATTAGAAGTATTTCTGCATTTTTAGAAGATTGTTTTCTGAAACTTGAAAGGTAGAACATCTCAATCACGGTCTATGTAAAGAGGAAGCAATTCGTGCAATAACATTAGCTCTAGAAAGAAGCTTGACAAATGAAAAGGTGCGGGATAGATGTTGCAGAGCGCTCCTCATTCTAGGAGCACGCTTCTCTTTCTTAGGAAAAGTAATGACAGAGGATTGGGTCCTAAAGCAAGCAGGATTTCTTGATGGTCTCCAGATAGATTCCCCTGACCTTGAAGAAGAGAATTTTGATGCCATAGCAATGGTATGTTTAATCCTTTTGGTTCTACTTCATCCTATATCCAAATGTAGAGTATATTTCTTCATTTCCCAGCAATTTATTTTATTTAACAAGAAACGGAAACATCAGATACCAGACTGCAAATCCTTTTATCATACTTAGTTTGTGGTTTGATCTCTCTCGTATGTTTTGTTACATTAGTTCACTGTAATGGAAAAAATAATGAGATTCCCACCAGTAATCTTCTCCTACATGCATTTAACATCATTTGAATAACTTCCTTTGAAAGGTCGACCATCAGATTGAAGATAGCGATGAAGAGGAGAGGGGAAAGTGGTTAGGTAACTTGTCAGCTTCGCTTCTTGGGGAGGGGAATAAACCATTTTGGCAGGCACTTTGCAAGTGTTTAACATCTGATAATGTGATGTTAGTAAGAGTCTGTCTGACAACAGTAGCGTGGTTGACAGCATCGACTGCTTCTTCATTGTCCGAACCAACGTTGCAGCTATCTGACTTCTCACCTATCATCTCTAATCTCAAGAACTGTGTTAAATATGGTCAGCTTGCTGAGCTCAAGATTCTTGCTTCGATGTCTTTGTTTAATTTCCATAAGATTCCAGGTGAGGTTAATACCAGTCGGGGATGCGTTAAATAGGATTTGATCCATGATAAGCGATAAAGTAATAAACTCTCTATCGACGATCTTCTTCTGGTTGCAGGATGTAGACAAATTGTATCGAAAACTGCACGTGAGATTGCTATTCCTTATTTGGAAAGTCTTGCAGAAGTTACATGGACAGCTAAAGAGCTCTGTGCTATAGCTGCGGATAACATCATAAATTGAAGAGGCTCGATATGTTTGTAATGAACATCACTAGCAACTTTTTGTTGTTGCCAAATTCATCTGTTGATATTAGAAGTTCAAATCTGATCAGCAATGAAGAAGTAGGGGTTGTTCTCTCATCTTTTGATACTCCTGATGTTGATTTCCATTATTGTAGTTAATTTATCTTTGATGAAGCAAATTTCTGGTCATATACATAGTAATGCTTGTAGTTCAACTAGCTATCAATGAGTTTGTTGACTTAGTTGTTTCTCATGACAATAATATAAGGGCCCATAATATAATGTTGGACTTGTAGTCATATTATAGCACTTACATTTTGTATCATTCTGCTTTAGTTCTAGTGATAAAATCAAATTAGCAAAGACATGAAATGTCATTATACAAATCCGAGTAAAGAACCATTGCTCAATTGTCTAAAATTTGGAGATCATGTTTCGACTTTTAGTGAACTTTATACTACATATGCAACTACAGTATATCCATGATGTCGCCTATACCACCTAAATCTCGAATCGTTTCGTTGCGACCATGATTGCGAATTTTATTCAATAATTACCAATCTCTTTCCATGCATACAATAAATAAAGTTTTAATATTGACATTCCAAAATGTTGATCATGTGATAATACCATCTTTGTTTCGAACGCTATAGAAAAATTTAATATTAAAACAAGAACATTATTTTCACATGATCACTATTACGAAGTGCAAACATAAATGTTCGAGTGCCAAAGTCAATATACAATAAAAAAATCCATTTGTCTGTTCTTTATATTTTTACTTGTGTAGTATTCTTAAACCGTGCTTGAGATTAGACTCAAATCTATCAAAACTTCAAAGTGCATTACATCTTACATAAATTGTTCGATACTCAAAAGCCGAACAACTCCAATAACTACCGACTGATAAACAACGTGACCTGGGACGAACTATCCCTCTCCGCTCAAACCCGACTCGATAACGTTCCTACCTGGAAAATAGAAGCACATAACCCAATACTATCATGTGTCCAGTAGAAGCCCATCATAAAAACAATAGCAAAACCCCAGAAAAAAACCCTTAATTCTCCCAAATTAGGGTTTAAGCTCTTGCAAAATTCAATTTTCTCAGGTCTAAGCAATGGGCACCAAAGATAAAGGTTGATTTATTTTTGCATAAAGTTTGTAACTTTTTGTTAATCTGATTTTATTATTATTAATTCACTGATTTTTCATTTTTTTTTGGAATTTTTGTACCAGCTAAGAAATCAAGAAGAGAAATACCCAATGAGGAAAAGGAGGAGAAGAAAATGTTGTCAAAAAAGGATAAAGCTAGGCAGCATATGGACCAATTACATAGACTTCAACAAAAGGTACAAACTTTCATATTTTTTTCTAAATATATGAATCATTTGATTGGGTTTTATGTTTTTTTTATCTAATTGCATACCTTTAATTGTGACATTATTCTAGTTTTCAAGTCTTGATATATATATATATATATTGTGAACTAACCCAGTTAAAAAAATTCAAGAAACTATACAGTTCAGTTTACATTATCTAGTTTTGCAATGAATTTAATGCTTTGATTGAGCTGGTTGCTTAATTGTTTTCAGTTACCGAATGATGTACACTGATAGTAATAGCTTATTTTATGGTTGAAGTTTGTAATAAAAATTAATGTTCCAAATTAGTTATAATATAGCTCATGAAAAATAAATAAAAGTTGTAATCATGCTCGTTTGCTGCTCTTTTGTTAACGTTAGTACGTGCATGGGGGAAAAGTGATGATGTAAATTGGTACTTGGTAGTGATTTTAGGATGGTTTTATCGGTAGGTGATTTGCTTTTTTTCTGTATAGCTTACTGGCCGAGACAATGACAAGAGCACTTACTTTTGGTTCATGCTTAATGGGTTGTGTTATTCTGCTTTGTTTCAGCTAATGATTTACGGGTTATGTTTTAACTATGACATATTATAAGTCTATAATGTTATAACATACAAAACGGACTGAACTTATTTTCAGGACCCTGAATTCTTTGAGTTTTTGCAAGAGCATGATAAGGATCTTCTGCAGTTCAATGACGAGGACATTGAGGTGAGGTCTCTCTCTCTTTCTCTTTTAACTGGTCACGAGACAATCACTAAACTTTTTTCTCCTAAATTATACAGGATGATATGGAAACAGATGCAGATGATGCTGATGACGATGATGATAGTGATGATGAGGAACTGGAAAAATATGTAGGAAGTGATGAGATTCCGTTGGAGGGAGTTGATGACGCGGCAGAAGAAGAACAGGGATCTTCAAAAAATGCTATCACAATTGATATGGTTGATTCTTGGTGTACTTCGGTTCAGAATAATCCAAGTCTTTCAACACTGCGCTCTCTGATGAGAGGTTTTCACTCTGCTTGCCATTCCGGTGATGATGATGTCGATGATTCTAAGACAAAACTTAGTGTCATGTCTAGCAATGTTTTCAATAAAATAATGTTGTTTGTACTTAATGAAATGGATAAAATACTACGGAAATTGTTGAAGTTACCACCTTCTGGGGGAAACAAGGAGATGGTTGCAGATCTGATGCGCATGAAACAGTGGAAGCATAACAGCCACCTGGCTAAGTCATATCTTGGGAACTCTCTCCATGTTTTGAATCAAATGACCAACGTACAGATGATCTCATTTACATTGCAGCGGCTTAGATATTCTTCAGTTCTTTTGTCTGCTTTTCCAGCTCTTTTGAGGAAGTATATTAAGGTAAGCCTAAAAACTATTAAGAGTTTGATTACTAAATCTATCTCCTTCAGTCCTTAAGCTGGAAAATTTTGCATCTTGTAAAACAATCATAAGTCTCTTAAAGAATGTTCTTGTTGTTTTTGTGTTAACTGGTATTCAGTATAATATTTGAAAAACTTGTTATATTCATCATATCTGAATGTGGTCCTTGGTCATTGACTTCAAACTGGTATGTATTTGAGCATAAAAATGTAGGCAGACTTCTTACCCATATAGAAATGTATTAACTGAAAGATATGATGTTATTACCAAAGTAGAAAATTAAAAGGACATAAATTTGAAGATTTAGAATCACATGCTCTGTTTTCCCATCAACACTGGTCAGATCAAATGGTAGTTCTTTGAATCTGATTCCTGAGTATAAGAGTATTACAGTAACAAGTAATTGTGGTATTTCCAGGTCATTCTTCATTACTGGACTGGTGGAGGCACACTCCCTGTTATTTGCCTTTTATTTATGAGAGACCTGTGCATGCAACTTGGTTCCGATTGTGTAGAAGAGTGCTTTAAAGGGATGTACAAAACCTATGTTGAACACTGCCACTATGTCAATGCTTCAAATCTGCAGCACATTCAGTTTCTTGGAATTTGTTTCATTGAACTTCTTCGCGTAGATATTCCAGCTGCATACCAGCTTGGGTTTGTGTTTATTCGTCAGCTAGCTATGGTTTTAACGAATGCAATGACTAACCAAAAAAAGGACCCGAAAAATGATAAGAAGCAGGATAGGAAACGGGATGTGAGGCCGGAAAAGAAAAAACACAAGGTAGTTGACAGTACTATTCTATCAAACAATGCTTGTTGTATAACAACTTTGTATCTTTGAAACTATTCCTACGATGCAAGATTTATTTTCGGTAGTTGCAGTGTTCTGATTTCAACATCTCATAGTTGCTAGGTGGCAATGATATTCTTGTTGCTGTACATCATTTATGATATTTTAAGTTCTGCCTTTCTGTAATCGCTACTGTAGGAACTATTAAGAAAGGTTTACGAGTGGAAGTATATAAATTGCCTTGAGCTCTGGACGGGAGCTATTTGTACTCACAGTTCGGAAGCAGCTCTTAGGCCTCTCGCATATCCACTGACTCAGATAATCAGTGGGGTGGCCCGTTTAGTTCCTAGTGCTCAGTATTTCCCTCTCAGGTTGCGCTGCGTCCGGATGCTTAACCGGATTGCTGCTTGCACTGGCACCTATATTCCCGTGTCTTTGCTCCTTGTTGACATGTTGGAGATGAAAGAATTGCATAGGCCGGCTACAGGAGGAGTTGGAGAAGCGGTTGATTTGCGGACCACATTAAAGGTATTTTCATGTGCATCTGCATCTGCATCTCTTTCATTCGTTAGCATGTACATCTACTTCTACATCTCTTTCATTTTTTTAATGCCACCCAGTATCCACATTGCGAGACTAAATGTGGATTATGCATGACAGGTAAGTGAAAAAACTTTGAAGACTCGCGCATTTCAGGAAGCATGTGTTTTTTCTGTGGTCGAGGAACTGACCGAACATTTAGCTCAATGGAGCTACTCTATTGCTTTCTTCGAATTTTCCTTTGTCCCTGCTGTCCGTCTTCGTAACTTCTGTAAATCAACAAAAGTTGAGAGGTTCCGTCGCGAAATGAGGCAGCTCATCCGTCAGGTAATAATTTAGTTGTGATTGCCAGTCATATGAACCAATTTTACATTAGTGAGGATAAGTTGTAACTGAGTTTCAGTTTCTCATTTCTCGTATTTGGCAATCATGCTAATTTAGGCTGCTAATGATACAGATCGAATTGAACAGCGACTTTACAAATAAGAAGCGCATGTCAATTACATTCCTTCCCAATGATCCAGCTGCAACAACTTTTATTGAGGTTTGTACACTCTTCTTCTGCTGATAGCCGAGTTGTTTTTGCCTCTGCTTCTGCAACACAATTTGTTGGCACTATACATAACATGTTATTACTTGTGTTTGCCAGAATGAGAAAAGATGTCGTGATAGCCCCCTATCAGCATATGCAGAAACACTTCGTAAGAGATCACAACAAAGAAATAATTCACTGATGCAGTCCAGGTTTAGTTTTTTCCTTTCTTTCTTGCTTACCCAATATTCTGCCACCAGTCTTCATTCTCATGCAGGAGTGTTGTAGTTGAGATATTTGATTCTGTTTTTTCAGTGTGCTCGTGGGCGAACGCTCTGCTGCCTTTGCGAAAGACATAGTTGAAGATGACAGTGATGATAATATTAGTGATAACGATGGTGCTACTGTTTTCAATTCTTCCTGGTTACCAGGAACTGATTCTGGGTACCTTTCTCTTCAGATTCTTATTATATTGCAATCTTTTGAGTATTATTTCGCTGCATTCTCTTTATTAAAGGCCATTCTAAATTTCAGGAATAAGCAAGCTCCACAGTCTGAGAAGCAAAAGAAACAACTTAGCTCCCAACAGGATGCAGCTTCGGACGAGGACCTTGTTGAGGACTTGGTGCTCAGTGACGAAGATGATTCGATGGATGACATGGCTCCCATTGATGATGTCAAGTCAGAGCAAGAAACTTCAAATCATCAAAGCAAGAAACGGAAGTTTGGCGCCAACTCCTCTAAGAAGAGAACAAAACAGCAAAAGCCAAAAAAGAGGAAGAGGACAAAGTAGAGAGGCAACCGATACAAAACCTTGGTTGGAATTCTCAACGTCGGGTTCAATTACCCTGCCTGAGGTGATCACGGTCACTAATAATTGAATTCGCCTTGTCAATTATTAATTATATGGTTTTTACTAGTTACCATTTTCGTCAATTTATATGCATGCCCACCCAATTTTTTTCCATTGAATTCAATGTGGAAGGGTAAGCAGATTGAGTAGTTCCTATGTATGGATAATGGTAGGAATTTGTTGACATTTTTGAGATATATTGTTGAGAGATTCTCTTTCAGGTGGGATTACCAATAGTTATGAGTGACCATGTTAATAATTTCATTAAACAAAACATTGCTTTGCTATAATAAGTAGTCCAAAATATTCAACTTTCAACTACAGTACATAACAAACTTTAGTTACCTTACAGTATTATAAATACAAAAACATTATTTTACTAATTTATTCTTAGAGAAGTCTAGACTAGAACCTGAAAAATTTTGTGCATGGCATTGTTTTGCTTCCTATACCAGTTGGAAATGGCTCCAGTCCTGTTTAAGATCCTTGATTATTTTTTGTAGTTAACTTGTTGAAATTATTACTGTATTAATCTTTCAGCTTTTACATATAATTATGACACGCTAAACATCAGCATTGAAGATCATGCCATTAATTAGTCTTATATTGTAACATTTCTGGAATTTAGTCGAGCGAGTTCAGATACTAGTCAAGTTATCAAATACGGAGTATAAACTCGGACTCGGTAAGGATCGGGTGGGTGCACATCAAATCTTTTGCACCATTGCACATCGAATTTAACATTAGCAAACAATGTTGCTCCTAGTAGTTAAGTAGAAAATGTTAATGCTTCCAAAAATAGAGAATATAAAACCATAATCAACAAGAATATTTACATTAGTTCAAGCACAATCCAAGATTAAAGCCCCACAACAATGCAAGTTCATTCATTCTTATTTTCCAGAAACTAAATTGTTCAAATACTAGACAAAAAACAACCAGAACTTCACAGTTAACTATTCTCAAATAGCAGAACTGCAGAAGTAACATATGAACAGTATTCAAACTTGTGCTTCTTCTGCTGGAGTGGCTGGACATCCCTTCAGCTCAACTTGTCCATCCATGCTTCCAATGACATTAATAGCCCCCTTGTACCACTTCGCGCAAAACACATAAATGACAAAATCAATTGCAGCAAAAATTGCAATCATAAAGTAAAAATTATGCAAACGACCAGTGTTTAAATTGTCTGGAATCCATCCAACGTTGTCTTTTGTCGTTGTAACTTTCATTACGATGTTAACAAGCAAGCTGCTAACATAATTCCCGAGGGACATTGATGCCATGCATAGAGAGCTCCCAAAACTCTTTATCCCATCAGGGGCTTGCCCGTTGAAGAAATCCAACTGCCCAACGTACATGAAGACCTCAGAGGCACCTACCAGTACATATTGAGGCACTTGCCAAAATATGCTTAAATTGCTAAGCTCTTGGCCAGGAACTGCTCGTCTAAGTCTAAAGATCTCAGTCACGCCTGCAGCGACCATAGATAGTAAGCCAATGATTAGGCCTACTCCCATCCGCTGAAGATCAGATATGCCTTTTGGGTTTCCGCTTACTCTGCTTGCCAGTGGAACCAACACATGATTATAAAGCATTGTGCATATGAGAACACTGCAAATGTCAAAAGCTGACATACTAGCTGCTGGAAAGTGGAACGAGCCAATGTTGGCGTACATTACAGCACCTTGCTCGACAAATAGAGATGCCATCTGAGTGAAAATGACAGAATATATAATTGTGCATAACCAAATTGGAAGCATTCTAATAATGCATTTTGCTTCTTCAATCTGAGTGATTGTGCAAAGTCTCCATGGGTTTGCTTGTCCATTTCTATCCTCTTGGGTCACTACTGCCGCTTTGTCCAAACACCTATCAATTTTTCAATTTATATCTCAGATGAGTGATGGTCTGATGGTCACATGCCATTCAAATTTTAAAATTATAAATTAAAGTTTGGAAATACCAGAAAAGAAATTAGCAACGGTAAAATACTACTACTACTTACGTGAACTCGTCTGTATGGAGTATCTTTCGAGCCCCTTTGATTGTTGAATGTTCTCCATCAACCTCGTGTAAGTTATCACCATTGGCGGGAGGTGCAAGTTTCCATTTCCTCACTGTCGCGACAAATACTTGAGCAACACGTGGTAAAGGATTACCATGCGGTTTAACATAACGATAGCCAGGAGAACCCAACAAAAAACCTACTAAGGCCATAATAGCTGCACCAGTGGATACCCAAAAACCAATTGTCCATTTGCCACCATCTTCAAAATAGACCAGAACAGTATTTGAGAATAGTGATCCAACGTTGAGAGCAAAGTAAAAATAACCGAAGAAAGCAGATTTTGATCTTCTTTCTTTAGGATTTGAGTCATCAAATTGATCTGATCCAAATGTAGCTAAAGTCGGCTGGTGCCCACCATAGCCAAGGGCCACAAGGTATATAGCCAAATAGAACAAAACCGTCCCAAGTGTTGATGGGGGCCTGCAGATATAATTTTGACTTCCACAACCTTTCGGTTTGATTAAAATCAGCCACGATGTCAAAGACAATAGGGATGTACCCTGATGAAAATTAAATTACAGGTTAGAAAGATATGTAGATTGTAGAAATATAATGTACCTTATTATTACACCAGCAAATTAAGTAGATATCAAAGAATGGTTTTCATCTTCTTACCAAAATAAGAATCACTTGGAAGATTGCACAAGTCAGATAGCGACCCCAATATGAATCGCTCAGAAACGCTCCAATCAATGAGCACAAATAAACGGTTCCAGTCCACTTGCTAACATTATTAGCAGCTGCAGCGTTTTCTTGATGAAGAACTCTAGTCAAGAAAAGAACCAAGTTCACTCCAACACCGAAAAATGTAAGTGTTGCAAGTCCTTGATTAGCTGCAACAACGATAAGTTGGATTACTCAAAATTCAGTCAATAATTAAGAATCTATATGATCAATTGTCTCATAAATAAATTAAGATATCAATGGATCTACCTAGCAGGAGGAATGCAGAAGACCATCCTCCAACGTTCTTCCTTCTGACACACATTCCCCAACAATTGAAACCATTCAACTTCTTCCCATTTTCTACAGTGTTTCCATTAACAGAAGCTGATGATCCAATACTGGAATTTGTAGGCTCTTCGTGAACCTGAAAATGATATAAACAGACCATGCATTAGCCTTCATGAATACAGCACACGAATAGCGAAACCATCACAAAACAACACGAGCGATACACGGCTGGAGACTCGGTGGAGGAGCTAAGGGGTGCAAGAGCGGGCAATCGCCTCTAATAAAATTTTACTAATAAAAAAAATTATACTATTTTTATTCAAAAATTATGATGTTCGACCCTAAACTTTTATTTTTCCTTCATTTGACAAATGTTAGTTCCTTCACATTTCCTATAGAAAATTATTGGTTCCGTTACTGGACACTAGAGTTCAAGTTCCAAATGAACCTCGCATGCTGATTTGATATAAGAGATTGGAAATGGAGTTGGCATTTAATACCTTTTTCGAAAGGTCCTTGTTGTGAGAGTCCATTGCAGCCGTAAAGTAGAGTATCTGCATGGTCAATTACAATCAGTTTAGTAGCCCTGGTCTAAATTTCATAGTAAATTCATTTTCCATTATATTTTCATAACGTCATATATTTCAAACTAAATTCATCTTTCATTTTATGAGTATGACCGTCTGTTATATCTTTGTATATCATATTTTTTATTAGGCTTCGTAAATATCATCATATGTATCTCAGTATTCATTTTAAAATTAATTTATAAAAATAAATAACATACATGTTACAATCTTAATGCATGTAGTGAAACATAGCGTGACATACACGATTCATAGTCGATAAAACGAGTGTTATCATCTATTATATTTTATATTTTGTATGACATTCTTTGTTACACTTCATAAAGATCATGATATGTATTTTTATTTTTATGTTGCTTAGAAATCAAAATGTCCTTATATATTCATTCTCGACTACTCTTAAACAATAGATCTCTTGGGACGATATTACCATGCAACAAAATCATTGGTGTTAGAAAAAATAAAATGTCAATATCTTTATTATAGATAAAACACCTTTAAAATAAAATATTTGATCAATCATTACAAAATCGAAAAAAAACAATAATTTCCTAGATCACAAACAAAATATAAAAAATAGAGGTGTAATAAAAATCCAAACCTTTTACGAAACCTGATGAAGGAATAAAGCAAGGGTCCCGGAATAGTTCCCGTTTCTGGAGAAGGAGATGATGAAAAAGTATCTGAAATCACTAATTTTTTAGTCTTCTTCTTCTCCTTAATGTCGTTGTTTAAATTGTAATTGTAATTTTTTTCATTACATACAAACACATCTATTGTCATTTATGGCTCAAACTCTATAAGCACCTAGCCAAATTATTCTTCAGATAATTATCCCTCTACGAACAACACTCTCAATCAATAATTTCTTCAACTCAAATATGGAGTATAGACATGAACAATAACATAGTCGATATCATTAAGACAAAATGTATAGTAATAATAATATTGCAAAACAGAGGAAGAATTATAATATAGGGATGATGATAAAGATAATTATAAGTAGGTTTGATAAGTTGAGAGTATTTATTATAAGTACGTAGTATTTGATAAATAGAGAATTAATGTGAGTATATATAGAGTTTGATTTGTCGAATGTAGGATGGAGCATGCGTAACAAACTCCTAGGAATGCTCCAGCTGTGCTATTTTATCGAGAAAGAACAGTTCAACTTTGATTCAGCTACAATATTTCCGAAAATTACTATTACCAAACCACCTGCCCAACTGGACTTAAGGTTTTTGTTTGTCATCATTTTCACTTTTTTAGTTAAATACGAGTTTTATAAATAAATATTGTCTTATATATAGAGACAAATAGCACGTCAGAAATAATTTCCCAATTCGACATTTTCATGTGATCAAGAGCATCACTGCACCATTCATATATGATGACATAACCTCTTGAGTCATGACTTGGCAATTGGCATATGAATTACAATAATATGGATCCAACTTCAATAATATTATAACAATATTTGAATTCAAAATCTAAAATTCGACGAGTCAATCGAATAACATACTAGAAAGCAAGGGCGGAACACTTAAGGGGTTTTGGCCTCACCCAATTTTTTTAAAAAATTGTATTTTATCTCTTCAAATTTAATTTTTTTTTTGTATTTTTTATTATTTGACCCACTTTAAATTGTCATAAATTTTATATAACCCTTTCAAATTTTATGTAATATAATATTTATATTTATTTGACCCATCCTAAAATTAATTTCTAGCTCCACCCCGACTAGAAAGGCTATTGTTCAATGACCATGCATAAGGTCATGATTTGAAACTGAATAATCACTAATTACAGAGAAAATAATTCATTAAACTCAACCATCATAATCCAAAATAAAACAATATTTCAGAATTAATAATCATTAATTACAGAGAAAATAATTCATTAAACTCAATCATCATAATTCAAAGGGATATGAAGATAATGAATTGAAGTTTTAATTACATGTCGACATGTCGTAACGTGAGTATATATGATGACCCAAAGAAGCTAAGTCGATTAATTTATGCACTCGTGTGAAGATATAAAAAATGAGGAGCAAAATGTATGAAATTGTGAATGCAGATATTCTCATCATCACTTGGTTATTAGTTAGTAGTTCATCAAGTTCATTCATCAATAATATGGGGAATCCTCAAGCCTTCTGACATAAATTTCAATCGATAAAGAATCCAGAATAAGAATATCGATACCTAACTTTTTCTACGTGAATGTGTTGTAGCCACGCAAAGTCGACAAAATCTCATATTGGGTGATTACACTTTTTGGAATCCTCATGTTTATTCAAACAAATAAAATAATGGATAAGAATATAAGATGACATAATATGCCGTAGTTGTTGAGTGAGATATATCTATCATTAAAATAATGGATAAGAATATAAGATGACATAATATGCCGTAGTTGTTGAGTGAGATATATCTATCATTATCATAAAGATACTAATCCGTAGTATACAAGTACTAAATTAAGAATTAAATGAGGTTCAATATGACGATATCCACACATAGCAAGTCAATGAAAGAGGTATTCTCAATTTCCATATTGACCATGCATGAACCCCATAACATCATGTGTAACAGGAAACAAATAAAGTGTCAAAAGGAATTATTCTTCACAGCGAATCAAATCGACGCCAAATTTAACATTCGATGGATCCGGTATCAATATTTAATCCGGACCAAATATTTTTGACACCCTCAAAGTATACCCCTGTTTAAATAAATAAAAAAAAAAATCGCCCATTGGCCGCCACGCTGCCTCTGGCTCTGGCAGCAGTTCTCAAATACGCCTCTCAACGCATTTACAATGCTGTCGATCACTTTTTTTCTTCAATTTTAAAATATTTTTTGCACAATAATTAATCAAAAAATATATACCATTATTTTTCATTTTTCGAGCTCTATAAATAGAGTCTAGGCTCAGGTCATTCGGACACCAAAAAAATTCAAGCTTTTTACGATGCTTGCTTATTACGTAGATGTATTCAAGTTCGAAGATTTAATAATATTGTGTGTTATTTTTAAAAATTTATAATATTATTTATTGTATTAAAATAGTATGGGTTTTTGAAATTCAAAAATATTTTGTCAATTCTAATTAATCATGTCAATTATCAGAGTAATTATAAATTTAATAATTATATATATTTAAATAAATAAAAGAGAATGAAAAATATGGCGGGGTATGTCAGTGGATGCGAAGCAGAAAATTAATTTGATATCCCTAATAATACTTATTCTACCAAGCGAGAAAAACGATTATTCGGCGACGCTGTTCGACGCTATAGGTTTAATAAATTGGATACTCCAAGACCTGACGGTTCAAGCATTGTTGACTTTGTGTTCTTTTTTATGTGGGGGGTTTTGAAATGGATTGAGACTTCCGAGTAGGTCAGCTTCCATATTATAGTAATACAGTTACAGTAGATTGATTTATATACTCCAACATTTTAATTTTAGGATGATATGATTTTAAGCTAAAATGTCATTCTAGTGCCTAATTGTTTTCAGATCCCTGGGTAGATAATAATGTATAATTAATATTATGTATAATCTTACTCTATGAGTTCATCCAATGTCATGTTTTTTTGGGGCGATAAGATAATGATAATGTTCAATCCAAGCTCCCAAAGACATACCAATCCCAGTAAACGAGTAGCAGCAAGATCAAAGATCCCAAATTTTCTACGCTACATGATTCAGCCATTTAGCCAGACCAGATTGAATGGTTTTGGCCGAAGTTCTCGTCCCCGACTACCGAGCACATCCCGCGATTTACCTCCTCCGCGAATCCCAGCAGAGGACCTCGAGTGTCAAGCAGATGACGGCTTTCACGCTTTTAATGCTCAATCCAAAACATGAAAAGCTGCCAAAGCCCTTATTTAAGCGGGCGAAATAGATTTTAGACGCTATTAGCAGCGCGCGTAAAGACGCCGCCATCGATAAAGAAGACAATTATTTTAATTATAAAAAGTAAAAACTAAATTCCCACCCCATTAGTTTTACCACGGGCTGCACCCCCTCTCCCTAAAATTGACCCCCATCTGGGCCTCCTCCCACGAAATTCTTAATTTTCACAAAATTCCCTAATTTTGTCATATTAATCACATCGAATCCCACAAAAAAACAAATTTAACAAATCGGCTAATTTTGAAATACCATAATTACTCAAAATCAGTTTCTCCCAAATGCCCTAATTTCACGACCCCCAAAACACAAATCCCACAAACAAGAGAAAACCCACAAAGACTTGTAAAACGACCTACTAGCATCGGAGCATTTCCAGACAAAGAAGTTGAAAGTATCAACAAAAATGGTGAAAGACAAATGTAAAAATAAAGGTTTTTAGGTCATATTTCCATTTTTTAGTTTTTTTATTGTCGCATACATGTTTTTTTCTACGCGAATGTTAATCGTTGAAAGTACATAAAGTTTGTGGTAATGGGTTACATATCGATGAGATTTATTTGTCACCCACCACGGGTTTTAACTTTTAAGATTTCATTTTATGCTTGCATGTGCTTTATTTCAGAATAAAAAAGATTGACTAGGTTGTTTATGGTGTCGTTTTGAAGTGTTTTGTTAGAATATTATTGGGTTTTTCTTTTGTCAGTAAATTTGATAATGTTTGAAGTTTTTTGAATTACGCTGTTCAATTCCAGAATGTTAATCAAATTTTCGAGGGAAGTATGGTGTATACTTTTGTTTTATGATTGTTATTGTTGATTTTTGGCTACCGAACTATCGCTGCAGAATTTCAGACAAGGCCTCCCTAACTATTTTTTTTGCTCAGCAGCCTCTTCATATATTGGGTATGCCCCTATACTATTTTTGTTAGTTCAGCAGCCCCTAATCCCTGTAATCTAATGATTTAACTAAAATACATAATAAACGACTATATTACTCTAAAATATAAAGAAATGACATAAGCATAATAAAACGATTATTTATCCCTAATACTACCGGCGCATATGAGCTAAAGTATGAGATTGGGGAAGAACCCCACCCCTTTCATCTGGACGCACCCCTATTTTACAATTCAAGCTCTTAAACCCATTTTCACAATTCAAGCTCGAACCCATTACGGCACTCCCCTCGCTTTTTGTTAAGACGCTTTTATGAAAGTTCCAAATGCGAGTAATCCCTTACTTATCCTTGTTGTCAAGGCCGGCCAATAACTTTGTTGGTTTCAATCAAAACGCCGAATCGCTGAGTTCGATACGCTTAGCTTGTTTTTTCATAATTATTTTGCAATTTTGATTTCTCGCAATTTTGTTGTTGAATAACCGATGATGCGGCAAGGTTACATGGAGAAATGTATGGGCTTTGGGGCGGTTAGCTGGATGGCAGGGGCGTGTTTCACGACATAGCTTTGATGTGCCGTAGTGTGAGGGTCAGTGAGGGAGTGCTACAAGGACAACAGTCTATCGGGGAGTGGGTCAGTGGGGGCGGAGACGCAAGAGGTAAGCAAGGGGCGTGTTAAAATACGAAATGCATGTGTTTATTTTACCTTATACTTAAATTCAAATAGTTTAAGAGTATTAGTGACAAAATAGTCATTTACCGTAACATAATCATTTTAATTTATATTTTAGGGATAATATAATCATTTATTACATTTTAGCTTGGAAAGTTGACAGATAAGTGGATTGTGGGCCTGTGACAACAAAATAACAGAGGCCGCCAAGACAGATGGTGGTCCGCCATAAGAAGAATAGCTGCGACCACATACAAAATTATTTAGCTCGTACAAAAGTTTTCTTTATTATTGGTTATTAAGGCGATATCTCATTATTTTGTATTGATTGTTAAATTTTAGCGAATGAAGGTGTTTGATACTTGGCTTTCTGGCGAATCTATTTTGAGAATCATACAGTTTTAACATTGAACAAAATATGAATTATTATATGTTTGGAATATTGTGGGTTGTTTTAAGATTAATGTCGATTGAATATTATGTTTTTGTAAGTATGCCGAGATTTCAATATGTATTAAAAGGATACAATCGATAAATGTATATTCACATATAGTTTCTTCGTACACTCGCCTATAATGTCGTGGTATCCATTTATTCTTCGAAATACAATGTGTAAACCTCAAGGCGGTATCCATTTTTATCGGATTTTATGCAACACGTATTATCACAAGCCGCTGACCAGATTGCTGTCAACTACATTTTCTATTTCTATTATGTCAGACGCCCATATATGTATCTTTGTGTTAGCTATGTGACTTTATTTACATGCGCACGCCCCTATACGCTTTATCATATCTGTAATCCACACGCCGCCCCGCCACAGATTCATATCATAAAAGAAATACCACCAAAGAAGTCAAGGCTCGGCATTAAAGTCCGCACTAAAATTTTATCGTTTTTAATTGATAGTTCCATAGCATGTCGCTTCCATTTAATAAGAATGTAAAATATTTTTAGTTTCTAAATATTTAAAATACTACCGTAAAAATAAAATGCGGATCAATTGCATACAAAGGACAAGAGGAATATTCCAATCGACGTAACTGATATCGACGCCCAATATTTAGTTTCGTATCAAGGTGTAAAATTCAAGCAGCGAACATCACGCTTACACGTGTGTAAGAAATTTCAAGAAATCGACGAATAAAAATCTCGGCAAATAACTAGATTACATGAATGAATTCATGATTTTTAATTAATTTTTTTATGATTTTGATTTAAAGTTGATTTTTTTTTAGAATCCCAAAGCAGAGGGCATATATCGGGTATTCTTAACTATGTATTAATATCACACTATGTTCAAAGAAGGTATAAAGATCCCTTAACATAAATAAAAAGTTCGTGAATAGTAAAATATCATAATAGTAAAAATGCTAATAATGAAGTCTAGATAAAAAGTACGCACTCATCTATTGTGCTAAATCACCATGATTTTAACATATTGTACTCAAGACGGAATATTACATGATGAATAATTAAAGAAAATTATCTTGAATGTTTTAAAAAAATAATCGCGAATCATCTAACAAAAACTATAATCTAAAATGAATGAAACTAAAATCATGAAAAAATGGAAAACTAAACGGAGAAAAACAAAGAACTGAAAATAACGACCACGCTACAATTCAAAAATTCAAAAAAATACACAAATCTGTAAAATACCCCTGTTTCAATCTCGACTCATCGATCAAAAATGATCCAACGGCCAAAATTAAAGTAAGTACATTATAAGCACTAAATTGCAAATCCATCTAAAAAATTCAAACTGGAAAGAATTCAAAGCTATTTTAATTGGCATGTTTAAAGATAAGACTTTACGTTAGTTAAGCTCATCCAAAGGAGAGGAGATAATTGGGTTTCAAATCTATGCATGGCCAGTATGGTGGGATGTTATATTGCTATGTGATTCGATTTATATATATGCATGGTCAGTATGGTGATGTTATATCAAGTATTGTTCGCGAAATTATTTTATTATTTTTATAATAAAAATTATACGAAAAAAATAAATTTAAAAACACCCTAAAGTTAAATACATTTAAAAATTATCACTTTAAAATAAAGATAGGATCAGAAACAACTTTTTATTTTTTCTTGGTTATAATTACGACACGTAGTATAATATTTATAATAAGAAGCTTTTACAAGCAAGTTTGCCTCACAGCTACATAAAGATTTAAAAGTTTATTATGAAAATTAAAATAAATAAAAATTTATTAGAAGGGTAAAATAGTAAATACATTAATTTTATTCATCAGAATAAATAAATAATAGAGTGACTTAAACATTATATATCAGATAGATAGATTATTACTTTGAGTAATTAAATTAAAATAATTGAGGTTCAAATAATTTCTATTTAATCACGTTTGATATGATAAATAGATAAGTTAGAGTGTAATAGGACCTCGTCCTTATCACACAGTTATTGAAATCTTTTGTCGTCCAACTGTACTATTAATAGAATGTGGTCCTTATCATAATTTACTTCAATTCAAAGTATGTTATGTGACGGGAATTGCCACATAAAAATCATTAGTCTTTGTATGGAATCGATTCTAAAATTAAAATAAGTTATCTTTATTGGAGACAAGGATAAAAATAATATTATTATCAGTCTACTATTAAAATATTCTCAAACACTATGGAGGACTCTGGTGATGGTCGGCTCAGTCGGAATTAAATTATCAGATTTTGTCAAACTACTTCAAGCACTATTTATGCAGTTATATCGCCATTATGCCATTGTTCAAATGACAATAATTATACTTTCTCGTTATACATTTAAGTTGATCCAATCACAAATATAAAAAACTTTTTCAATGACATTAAGGGCGTGACATTACAATAATTTACATGTATCAATCGGACTATACAAAACCTGGAAATCCAAAAGAGCTATACATGCATCTATTAACAACAATATATAGAATGCAGCTAGTATAGGAGCTTCCTAACATTTTGCCATTCTTAAAGGACCTTTTTGTCCCGTCTTTGTCTCCTTAGCTTTTGAAGTACCCTCTTCTGGACACCCCTTCAGATCAGCTTCACCATTCACGCTGCCAAGAACATTAATAATCCCCTTGTACCACTTCGCGCAAAACACGTAAATGACGAAATCTACTGCAGCAAAACCTGCAATCATAAAGTAAAATTTATGCAAATGACCCGTATTCAAATCATCTGGAATCCATCCAACGTTGTCTTTTGTCGTTGTAACATTCATTACGATGTTAACAAGCATGCTGCTAACATAGTTCCCGATGGACATTGATGCCATGCATAGAGCGCTTCCAAAACTCTTGATCCCATCAGGGGCTTGCCCGTTGAAAAAATCCAATTGTCCAACGTACATAAAGACCTCAGAGGCACCTACCAGTACATATTGAGGCACTTGCCAAAATATGCTTAAATTGCTATGCTCTTGACCATGAATTACTTGTTTAAGTCTAAAGATCTCAGTCACCCCTGCAGCGACCATAGATAGTAAGCCTATGATTAGGCCTACTCCCATTCGTTGAAGATCAGATATGCCTTTTGGGTTTCCGCTTATTCTGCTAGCTACTGGAACCAACACATGATTATAAAGCATCGTGCATATGAGAACACTGAATATGTCAAAAGCAGACATAGTGGCTGCTGGAAAGTGGAAGGAGCCAATGTTGGCGTACATTACAGCGCCTTGCTCCACAAATAATGATGCCATCTGAGTGAAAATGACAGAGTATATAATTGTGCACAACCAAATTGGAAGCATCCTAATAATGCATTTTGCTTCTTCTATTTGAGTGACTGTGCAAAGTCTCCATGGATCTGCTTCTCCACTTCTATCATCTTCGGTCACTATTGCTGCTTTGTCAAGACACCTATGGATGTGTCAATTTAGATCTCAGATGAGTGATGGCCAAATGCAATTCAAACTTTAAAATTATTAATTGAAGTTTGGAAACACGGGACATAGAAAGAAATTAAAGACGACTAAGTACTACTACTTACATGAACTCTTCTGTATGGAGTATCTTCCGAGCCCCTTTGATTGCTGAATGTTCTCCGTCAACCTCGTACAAGTTATCAACAGTAGTAGGAGGAGCAAGTTTCCATTTCCTCACTGTCGCGACAAATACTTGAGCAACACGTGGTAAAGGATTACCACTCGCTTTAACATAACAATAGCCAGGAGAACCCAACAAAAATCCTACCAAGGCCATAATAGCTGCAATAGTGGATGCCCCAAAACCAATTGTCCATTTGCCTCCATCTTCATAATAAACCAGAACAGTATTGGAGAATAGTGATCCAACGTTGAGAGCAAAGTAGAAGTAACCGAAGAAAGAAGCTTTTGATGCTCTTTGTTTAGGAATCGACTCATCAAATTGATCTGATCCAAACGTTGCTAAAGTTGGCTGGTGCCCACCATAGCCAAGGGCCACAAGGTATATAGACAAATAGAACAAAGCCGTCCCAAGTGTTGTTGGAGGCTCGCAGATATGTTCTTGACTTCCACAGCCTTGCGGGTTGATTAAAAGCAGCCATGATATAAAAGACAATAGGGATATCCCCTGATGAAAATTAAATTACAGGTAAGAAAGATATGTACTATTATTGTTAATTGATTAAAGAATAACAATCAACCAGCCTCCAGGTTCTTACACAATTTTTAGTAGGAATGTTCAATTGATTTTCAGTAAAATGTAGATAGTAGACCTACAAATTGTTATAATAGCAAATTAAGATATCAAAGGATGGCTTTCATCATCTTACCAATATAAGAATCACTTGGAAGATTGCACAAGTCAGGTAGCGACCCCAATACGAATCACTCAAAAACGCTCCAATCAATGAGCACAAATAAACTGTTCCAGTCCACTTGCTAACATTGTTTGCAGCTACAGCATTTTTTTGATCAAGAACTCTAGTCAAGAAAAGAACCAAGTTCACTCCAACACCGAAAAATGCAAGTGTTGCAAGTCCTTGATTAGCTGCAACAACGATCAGTCACATTACTTAAAATTCACAAGATAGTTCAAAATTTATATGATCAATTGTCTGAAAATTCGATGGATCTACCTAGCAGCAGGAATGCAGAAGACCATCCTCCAATGTTCTTCCTTCTAACCCAGAATCCCCAACAATTGTAACCATTCAACTTCTTCTCATTCGCTATAGTGCTTCCGTTTACATAAGCTGATGATGTTCCAGAACTGGAACTCGTAGGCTGACTATTCTCTTCATGAACCTGAAAATATTTTAAACAGATCATGCATTAGCCTTCATACAGGTATACGGCGCACGAACAGTGAAAGCCTCGCAAAACAACACGATTGATACACGTATGGAGACTCAGCGGAGGAACTAAGGGAGTGCAAGAGGGGGCAAACGCATCTCCTACACTGTAGCCGTCCCTGACATAAAATTATTGGTTCCGCAACCACTACATAAAATTTATGGTTCCGCCACATGAGGCTAGAGTTGAAGTTCGAACAGGACGTGGCACGTTAATTTGTTTAAAAAGATTCGAAATGAAGGAGCTAGCATTTCAAACCTTGTTAGAAACGTCCTTATTGTGAGAGTCCATTGCAGCCATAAAGTAGATAGTGTATCTGCATGGTCGATTACAATCGGTTTAGTCATCAATAGAAAACATTTTTTTAAGTGGATTAGCAAAATGAATTAGCGTTAGTACTATATTAATTACTATTCTTTGGTTGTCTATTATTTTATTCTTTAAAAAAATTCTTCAACTTATCTATTCTATGTCACAATCACACAAAGTTTAACATACTATCCATTGCCGAAAAAACATTTACGTCGCTTAGAAATCAAAATGTTGTTATACATTCTCTCCCAACTATTCTTAAACAAGATATCTCTTATCAGAAGGCTCGATATGATGATACCACCGGACCACAAAGTCATTGGTGCTTAAGAAATAAAATGTCAATAATTTATTATAGATAAAGCACATATTTATAATGAAATAGTTTTATCATTCATTAAAAAGAGTAACAGAAAACATAAATTTCAATGATAGTCAAACATAATACGGAGTAATTAAAATCCAAACCTTTTAAGAAACTTGATGAAGGAAAAAAACAGGGAATATAATTGGAAATTTGATCTTGTACTAACATGTTAAAATCAATAATAGTTCCCTGTTTCTGGAGAAGGAGACGACGAATTATTTCCGGCCTTCTCCTCCTTCACATTATTCTTCAAATTGTCATTCTAACTTTTTTCATTCAAATAGTTTTATCATTACAATTAATTATGCTATTTCCGAAAATTACGATTACCAAACCACCTGTCCAACTGGAATTTATGTTTTTTTGTCATTTTCTTTCAATTGTCCATTGAATAAAAAGTTTTATAATATATATTATATATAACATGTGAAAAATAAACTTATTAATGTTGGATACGATAACATGTCTCAATATCATTAAATTAACTTTTGCATAAAAAAAGTAAGGACATGCATGTGGGATTTTACCCAACCTTACCCTTTTGATTAGAGAAAGATTTGGTTCCAAATTAATTCAACATGAATTGCAAGACACCATGGAGGACTCTGGAACATAAAGATAGTTAGAGTTGGACTATACAAAACAAGGAAAACCAAAAGAGCTTTACATCCATCTATTGAGTATTAACAAAAAGATATCGAATGCAGCTAGGAACTCCCTAACAGTTTGCCATCCAGATGCACAAAAAAGTTCCTAAGAGAACCTACAGACGAACCTCCTCGTCGTCTGCAAGCATCGGTGATCTTAAGTTCACCCGAACGAATCTGTCAAATTTAGTTTTTCACATTTGGACACACCATGATTCCTTGACATGTTCTTCATCGAAGCGTTGTCTGTTGTTTCTTGAGAATAACACGATTCGAGCAACAATTCTCTATGTGGCATGAGTTCCTTTCCTTCTGGTACCATATTCATCATCAACTACAAGAGAAAAACCATTCATCAATCTAAGATTCTCTATTTTAACACTGGATTGAAATCAATGGGCATCTATATTTGCATACCTTCCAGTCACTGAAATCAAATCTGAACACAAAGTGGTCATATCTATCTTCCCCTGACAATATACTTTTCGAATCTGGTGCATTTGTTGGGGCTGTAATTGAAAAAGATATTCAAATCAGGGAAATAAAAATTAGAAGTGACCATTATTGATAGATTGTGAGAGTTAACTTACAAACAAAGTGAGATCCTTGATCATCCACATCGATTCTCACTCGTCCATCTTTCACCAAGAATGATAAGGAGAACAAATTCTCTACTGTTTGAGCAAACGATTTCCTATTCAAAACAAGATTCTCAAGCTGCACAGTTTTCTTCTTCTTTAGGATCTCAAACATGACAACAATATTCTTATCGGTGTCTGTAGTCTTTTCTGCTCCATCATCAAGCTGTAACACAAGAAACATAGAGTACCTTATTAAAAACTGAACCAGATGATCCAATTTCAAGTGACAGCATGAACAATAAGGTTTAAAACGGGCAATGGACTTCTTACATGTACATTGTCTAAGTAAGATAGATTTTCTTGAAGTAACTCATGCAACAAAATATACATCCAATAAAAGACCCAAAACTATCCAATGGACCTCACAAGTCGCAACACATTACCTATCAAGGATTACAGTATTGTCATAGCAATTCTACCATAACTGGAAACAAGTTTTGATCTACATTTGTAGTATTGTATATCAACAGATGTCGTAGGAGTTCATGTTTTCCCCATTGACAACTTAAAATACACTAAAGACAACCTTAACGAGGATATAGCGTGAACATACCTCTTTTGGATTCTCACGCTTGGAGATCCTTGTCCGTCTTCTACAAGCATATGCTTTACGCTGTTGGAGTACATTTGACATTGGTCCCAACCTAATAGACAACATAGCAGATGCACACAAACAAGTCAAACATCAAGTAAAAATAAATGAACACCACAACAAGCTACTTAACAAAGATTACAAAAAATTTGATGTTGGTTTAGTGTAAGAATCATACAAAGTAAGTATTCAGTAATAAAACTAACATTGTATTGCAGCCTTTTCCATTCTTGAAAATTGGTGAAACAGAAAGTCCAAGTTCTTCCCAATCAATTGAGCATTCTGCAGACCTACGCTTCTGCGTTTCTCTACCCACCAGCTTGAAGTCTTTAAGCAGACAATACATGAACTCAGAGGTAGAAATACCACTCACTGCATGAGATTTCACACAGGCATGCAAGCTCTCTGTAAGTTCCAGCAGGGCTTCGGCATCAGCCAATTGCTCCCTTGGCTTGTTTACTGAAACACATCCCATCCAACATCTTTAGTAACTATTATTAGTATATAATAAAATCATTAAACTTCTTGATATATTTTATTTCCTGCCTCGATAAAGCATTCACAACAAAATATAGTCGCAGTGTAATAAAGGAGACATCATAAGCAAATAAATAGATTTAATACAATTTGACATATTATTAGTACAACATCTAAATAGGAGTTCGGATTCTATTTTATATCTCTATTAACACAAGAAAGAAGAGAGTAATAAAATAATAAGTTAAAGATGTACGTACCACGTTGATGCAATTCTTGAACTTGATTCATGAAGTTAGTGAACTTGTCCGATTCCAAACTTCCTATATCATCTTTTCCCTCTACATAAACCAAAACATAATAAAAAATTGAAAAGAGAGTTACATAAACTACAAATAATGAAAAGGGCATTGATAAAATATTTGTTTAGAATTCGAAAAGGAAGTTGGTACCACAAATACTTCTCTGCAACGAAACATAATGTGAACGAACACTCCTACACTCTGAACTATTTTGTGGAGCATTATGTGATGAATCATTATTATCATCACAACCATCAACTTCTTGATCCTCTTTCATTGTTTTAAGAAAGGAAAGTTTTGTTTAGGCTTGAAAAGAAACTTGATGAATACGCTGGAGTTATTTGAGTTTTTATGACTCTTTGTTTCCCCTTTGGTTGAACTGGCTGTACCCTAAAAAGGGGAAACAATATATGAGTTATTATGCATATTTATGTACACCATGCATAAAACAAATTCTGATCTAAATGACATACGTGTCTTATAAAACCAATTTCACAATCACTCAAAACCACATTTATTTATTTCTTAACAAACTGATATTTCCAATCGCTCATAAAGTAGTTTCCTCCACCAACAAGTGATAGCCTCCCGCTGGATTTCCTCGCCGTGATCTCCAACAAAATCGCATTTCATATAGGTAATCATTCAGATAAATTCGAATAATTTTGATTCCAAATTTTTCTATTCATCTTATATCGATTAATTTCGCTTATTCTTCACTATTTTGAATTATTTTTATTAATTCAATATATTGATTAGTGTGATAAGAATTGTTAATTGATTTTTGTTTTGTTTTTGTAATTGATTTTTGTGATGTAATTTGTTTGATATTTTTTATCAAATTTGTTTGATTTGTGATTTAATTTTATTTTATGCATGTTAATTATTTTGATTTAATTCACTATATTGATTATGTGATAAGAATTAACTAATTTGTTGTTTTATGTAATTTGTTGATATTTTTATTCAAATGTGTTTGTTACAGATTTACTTTTGTTTATGCCTCATTTCGAGTTGTTTATTCGCTTGTTTTGTGATTTAGTTGTTTTGGTATTTTTCCTAATTTAGTTTTCGTTTATGTTCATTTAAGGTTTCATTTGTGGTTTTGATGGATTTGGTATGTACTTCATTGGATATTGTACAAAGAATTACTGATAGTTCATCATGGACGGTAGGTTGTCAATGTTATTCTCCTAGCAATGAAAAGTCATGGCGCCTTCGTGTTCAAAAGAAGAAATTAATGATTTTTATGGTCATTATGGATATAAACCGATTTTTTCTATCCGCCGAAGTTTTTGAAGTCTAGAACAATTCACGAAACAAAATCCCGATGTGAGTACAATTATGTTCTCAGATGCAGTAATAAACAAGGATTCAAAAGGACAAATTTCTAATCCTCTAAGAATGCAATTTATATCGACAGCCCTGCATTTGTCGAGGCGTTAACAAAGGGAAAGAAAACCCGAGTGCTAAAGTCATAAGTGCCGAATCTTTTGAAGTTGGATGAAAGTGCGAATGTTTATAGAAATCTTAGATTGTTAATTGGTTTTGATGTTATGAGCATGTATTACAGTTTAAATGGCTGTATTTTTTAATTTTAGATTGTTAATTATTTTTGATTGTTCATTTTTAGATATATCCTAAATTTGGGGTATATTTGGCTATTTGGGCTGCTATAATTATGCATTTCGCATAAATTTGGATAAATATTTGGCCGTCAGTTGCACTAATTCGCATGTCGGTACCAATTGGCAATTTAGTGAATCGGGGATGATATTTGGTCATCAAGACTAATTCTGCACATTTGCACTAATTCGTTGAAATCGGGCATATTTGGCCATCGCCGAACATTTCTTCAATTTTTCTTTTATCCTGAAACCATTAAATTAGAGTAGTGATTTTATTATATAACATATGTAAAACCATTTCCGATATATAGTAACGTTAATAAGCTCACGATACAACATGTTAAACCACTAAAGACTTCTGATGCATTTCATTCTTTTTTCTAGACGATTAAAACCATTAAAAACATATTAACGGTTTACTATATAGCATAACCAAATCACAAACATTTACTTTAATGCTTAAACTATTACTATCATTAATGATTTAGCCTTATAAGATACTAAATCATTCATCTTTATTAGAGTACGGCGGCTGGGTTAATGTTTCATGATTCAATGTTTTAAGGTTAACGGTTTCAACATCTTTTGGGGATTGTTTAAACCATTAAAGACTTTTGATGGTTTCATTCCTGTTAATGGTTAAACCATTAAGACATATCAATGGTTTACCATATAAGATAGCCTAAATCATTAAACATTTGCTTTTAATGCTTAAACCATTACTCAATATTAATGGTATAACTTATAAGATAAACTAAACCATTCATCTTTTATGATTGGTTGATGAATGGTTTAAAGGTTAATAATTTACCATGTAAATTAGTCTAAATCATTAAATATTTTTCTTTTAATGTTTAAACCATTAATAAATATTAATGGTTTAGCTTATAAAAAAGACTAAACCATTCATATTTATGCTATGGTTTCAAGGTTAATGGTTTAAGCATCTTAGATTGTTTAAACTGTTAAAGACTTTTGATAGTTTCATTTTTGTTAATGGTTAAACCAATAATATATATGAATGGTTTCATGTCAGTTCAAACAATCTTAAACCATTCTAACAGATATTGATAAAATATAATGAAAAAAAGTAAAAGTTTCTTTGAATTTTCATTATGTGTAATAGTTAAACAAAGTACTCGAACAAATAAAGTAATCGAACAGACAAAGTACTCAAACAGACAAAGTACTGTCAAGTAGATGAGTTTCTCTCAACAACATCTTTATACAACTTTTCAGCGATTGCTTCACAATGGGATGTTGCTTTTTCCACGACATGCTTCCTTTTACTATTGCTGGAGTCATTTAGTATTTCAGCACAGAGTTCGACTCTGAAATCCATTGTTTTTGCCATCTTCGCATTCTTTCTCAAGGTCCTCCATTTTGTGAACGACGACATTTCTATATTGGAACCTTCTCATTCTTCTAGAAATTTCATGCAAAAAATTCCACAACTATTTTTATCTGGCTAATTTGGCATTTTTGGTACTTCCCAACTGAAATTATCCCGAGAGTAAGGCCTTGCTATTTTGCTTAGATTTGAAGAGCCCCGTCATCTAATATTTTACTTCTTTGACCCAGATTTCAAATAACTTTTTGTCAATTGGAGGACGTTTTTGTTGCTTAAGCGAATCCATAGATGTTCTTTCTCAAAACTTTTAGTTACCTAATCAATGAAAATGTATGTATTTCTGTCCATTTTGCAAATATGCATCATTCCTCCAAAACCACAAGATTCAAATACCATTATTTCATTCCTCTGCCTTTGTTTTCATCGATTCAAAAGCTCTATAAACTTTAGGACACTCATCTTCAGTCAAGTCTCAATCTTTGAATCTTTTGATGCGCTCTTTCTTTTCTATTTGCACGTAATCGGAAACACGCGGGATTATCTTCATTGTTCGTTTTTGCTTCTTTTTTTGTTACCAAATTGCTGAATCCATTTCCTCTAATTGCATCGTGAATGCTATCCCGATTTCTTTTCTTCTTTCTTCTTAGTATTGTCCATCTATATCAAATAAAAATAACATGTTTTTAAACTATAAACCTATATAACATTTCAATAATAAAAGAAATTGAATTAAAACTTATATAGACAATGTAATCTCAAATAATGTCGCATATTGCTCATTGTCACTAAAACTATAAATCATAGAATATGCATTCCCAATTATCCATTTGAATTTTGGATAAGAGGTTTTAAACTCCAAATTTACTAATTGTAACTATCAAAAAACAACAAAGATGTTTTTAAACCCATGTAAAATCTATATAAGATGTTTTTAATGATTTCAACTCACATGTTCAAATAATTTCTACAAGAAGCTAATCGACACTAATTAATTCATAAATTTTTAGTCATACTAAATTGTTCAACAATTTCAACAAAATAAAATGATTAACTAATTAAAATGGTTGATAAGAAAGAGAAACATAAAATTACCTAAACAATTATGCATAATTTTAATCCAAAATTACATAATAACATTCATTAATTACTTCCTAAGGTTTAATCGCATAAATACATGCAACCTAACAATTACCCAAACAATTTAATTCATGCACTTTCATGAAACAATTACCCAAACAATTACAAGTAGAATTTACAACACATGCAAAATAAAACCAAAATTTTAATGAATTCAAAATTAGAACCCGATTGGTGGTTTATCCGCACTACCACGCTAGCTACTTGAAATTATAGTGAATATTTAAGTAATGTAGAACTTGTAGTATACTGAAATTATAATGAAATCATTCAATTATGAGAAAATTCCTAAAAAAATTTAGTTAAACTGAGCTTCTGGAGTGAAACGAATCGAGGAGACTTCTGCCAGGCTGCTTCGTTGTGCTCGGTTAGTTTCGATAGTTGATCGAGGAAATGGTTTTGCTAAGGATGACGCGTTGGACTCGTGCTCTGTGGATCGAGGCTTGGTGCACCGCGACATTAAATCCTTACGCACCAAAAAATCTTAATCTAAACAAGAATTTTTAAGATTGAACGCTATTTTGGCCGTTAGTATTAAAGGCCCCTTATGCCTCACTTCCATACCTATCATTCAACAACACGCTTTCTAAGTGTCGCTTTGGCTGGGCTTTTTTTTAACTTATAAGTTTAAAACGCAATTTATAAGTAAATACTTATGTTGGCCAAATTTTGCTTTCGATTGCTTGATTAACAACATAACGAGGCAATTCCAGATTTTTTTACATGTTTGAATATTTTTATTCATGATATTAATTTATTTATAATTCTTAATATTTGAAAGAATAAAATAATTATAACTAAAAATGGTACTTTATGACTAAAAATGTAATTTATTTTTTATTTTTTTCAATAAAAAATAAAATGTTAAAAAGTTGGTATAATTAAAAATTATGTCTTTATGACTATTAAATGAATGGTAAATAAGGTATAAAAGCTTGAATATCGGCAGAATGCAGAAATTATTTATTAAACCAACTTATAGCCAAGAAAAAAAAATTAATCTACTACTTTTTTTTATTTGAACTTATATTAAGCACTTTGAAATATTTAGCAAACACTTATTTTTGTCGATTTTAACAAAAAATAAGCTTAGCCAAACACAATCTAAAGATCTTTGTTTTGGTCATTATTCCACAGTTTTTAGTACTCTTAATAAATTTTGCTTTGCTCCTAATATTATTATTGATAAGTCTAGAGATTAAATTAAAATGATACTCCCTCCTTAATATTGCATTGTTAAGAAATATTTGTTCGCATAAGTACAGAGTATATTGTTTTACACATCTCTTCATTTGATATTATTTGTTAATGCTTTTTGAGCATGTAACATCTATTCTTAATTTGTGCTACTCCAAGATATACATTTTAATAATTTTTTTACTGCTATTCTCTCCAGCTCAACTTTTTATTTGTATTATTTCACTTCAATTTTTATTTAAATAATCGTTTCTTCTTAATATGTAAAAATTATATTTCTATATTTTTAACTCATCGAGAAGCGGAGAAATGGGAAATATACTGCCTCTTCTATTACATTACTTTTGGGAAGTGATTAATTATTTTTTATTATTAAATTATCAATCAACCAATTATATAGTTTCAATTAATTGACATTTACATTTTGAATATAATTTTTTACTACATTTCAATTAATTATATACAACATACATAAAAATATTTGATTTCTAAATTTCAAAAGCTAATAAAAAAATCAAAATGGATAAACTTTATGAAATAAATAAAAAAATTAAATAAAAAAATGATTTTCCAAATTTGTACACCCTCTTACATCTTCCTCCACCATCACCGCATTTCGTAACAGCTCCTCTCCTCTCCCTCCGCCGCCTCTAAATGGACCCCCCTCCTCCGTCTGCCGCCACCTCCGCCGCCGTTGACTCACTCTCCGATGACCTCAAAAGTCAAAGTATAAATAGCACCATTAGATTGAAGCTTGAAGAGCTTAATTGGGATAACTCATTTGTGACTGAGCTTCCTGCTGATCCCATAAGCGATAATATTCCCCGAGAGGTTAGTTTTTCCTCCGTCCCAAAAATGTTGTCCAGTTTTGATTTTTCATGATTAATTTTGATTTTTTGAGCTTAAATAATATTTTTGTATCATATTTGGTGGGAAATAGAAAAAATAAACTCCCTCCGGTTTTTATTCTGACGTTTTCGTATATTGGAGCTTTGAACATTAACTAATTACTAAGTACTCATTATTATAATAAATATAAAATTTATATCATGATTCGCCTTTGAAAAAAAATAGGAGTAGTTTATTATCGTGCCACCTCCATATGCCAAAACGTCAAATATAAAAAAACGGATGAGTAGTATTTTTATTGAGAATAATTTTGATTCAAATCAAAGTTGCGTATATTTATTATCGTGAACTTATGCAAAAGAAGCTGTAAAATCAAAGAGTAAAAGTGTTGAATGGACTCATCAGTGTGAAATTTCTGATGCGTAAATTCCGGATAAATTCGACTGTTCTGGTAGTATCATCATATATATTGCTGACATTTTACTCATGTATATTGTAACAAGGTTTTGCATGCTTGTTACACAAAAGTGTCGCCATCCGCTGAGGTGGATAACCCTCAGCTTGTGGCATGGTCAGAATCAGTCGCGGAAATACTTGACTTGGATCCTAAAGAGTACGTACCTGATGTTATCTCCTTCCCGATTGCTTTAAGCGTTGATAAATATAGTCCAAAAGAATGAATTGCTTAGTACTTTGTCGTGGTATCATGTTATCTTCACTTTGTTGCTATCGTTGACGTAATAACTTACATATTTCCATTTTCTATTTTTGAATTCAGATTCGAGAGGGAGGATTTTCCACTTAAGTTTTCTGGAGCGTCGTCTTTGGAGGGGTCGTAAGTACTGTTCTTTCAGTTAGGATTTGAAAAACATTGCAGAAGATGTATGAATGCTTTGCATTACACCTCATAATTTGTATATCCTCGTTGCTCAGAATACCGTATGCTCAATGCTACGGAGGTCATCAGTTTGGAATGTGGGCTGGCCAGTTAGGAGATGGTAGAGCAATAACCCTTGGTGAAGTTCTAAATTCCAAATGTGAAAGATGGGAGCTCCAACTTAAAGGTTGTGGAAGGACCCCATACAGCAGGTTTGCTGATGGCCTGGCAGTTCTGCGTAGTAGTATCCGAGAATTCCTCTGTAGTGAAGCAATGCATTTTCTTGGTATCCCAACAACACGGGCTCTCTGTCTTGTGACTACAGGGAAATATGTATCTCGAGACATGTTTTATGAGTATGTTCGCTTACAGCTATGAACAATATTATAATTTGTATTGAGTACATCTTTTTACCACCAAGTTCTTTGAGGTATTCTGTGGGTTATTCATTTGATATGATAGCATTACCATATTTTATGATACATATATATGTTGCAGTCTGCAATGTACTGAACAATCCTGGTTGGTTCACTCGCAGTGGCAATCCCAAGGATGAACCTGGTGCAATTGTGTGCAGAGTAGCCCAATCATTTCTGCGATTTGGTTCATACCAAATACATGCATCTCGAGGGGAAATGGATCTTGAAATTGTTCGAAATTTGGCAAATTACACAATTAAGCATCATTTCCCCCACCTGGAGAAAATGAATAAGAGTGAAACGGTATCTTTCAGCACAGGCAATGAAGATGACTCAATTGTGGATTTGACGTCAAACAAGTACGCAGGTCTGTCAGTTTAAAGCGAAATGGGTATTAAATTTTTTTTGTGCGTCTTTGTCTTTTGTTTTAATTATCTTCATATCTTGAATTTAATTTCAACTGTACACAAAAACTTTATGTTCAGTGCATTTTATTATTGGCTAGCAAAAACTTTATGAAGTTCAAAAGCATAGTGTTACAAGTTCTAATGTGCTGACTTACTGTTTGTAACTTCAGCATGGGTAGTAGAAGTTGCTGAGCGTACTGCTTCGTTGGTTGCGAGCTGGCAGGGTGTTGGTTTCACTCATGGAGTGCTTAACACGGATAACATGAGTGTACTTGGACTGACAATTGATTATGGTCCTTTCGGTTTCCTGGACGCTTTTGATCCAAGGTTTACACCAAATACCACAGATCTTCCAGGGAGAAGATATTGTTTTGCTAACCAGCCTGATATTGGTTTGTGGAACATTTCACAGTTTGCCACTGTATTATCTGCTGCTCAGTTGATAAATGAAAAGGAAGCAAATTATGCCATGGAAAGGTATTTAGGTCCCCACTTTGTTGATATTTCTCATTTGATCTGTTTAATTTCGTTGGTTTCTCATTCTGATAGTATATTTGTTGCAGATATGGGACCAAGTTTATGGATGAATATCAAGCTATAATGACAAAAAAACTGGGCTTGCCAAAGTATAATAAGCAATTGATTGGCAAACTTCTTAACAACATGGCAGTTGATAAAGTTGATTACACTAATTTCTTCCGACTCCTTCCCAATATTAAAGCTGATCCTGCAATTCCCGAAGATGAATTGTTGATTCCTCTAAAGGCTGTTCTACTCGATATTGGCAAGGAACGGAAGGAAGCATGGTCTAACTGGGTACATTCGTACATACAGGAGGTAAACATTGTAATCATCTTTGAGGTTTGATCAAATAAATTATGTCCTTACAGTACAATCTCGCTAGTCTCTAAATTATGTAAGCTTGTAAATAGGACTCCAATCTCGCTACCCCATGTTTGGAGCGGATTGTCAAACAAACCTACCAATCCTGAAAATATTTCTGAAATTAACAAGAGGGGAAGGGGGAAAGCAGATAAATTGCGTACAATATAAGGTAGATCAGTAGAGCTGCATCAAATATTCAAAACTTCATTATGAAGATCTTAAGTCATGATTGAAGTTCATGAAGTTTTGGAACTCGTAGGTTTGCAAAGAACACTTATGCAGTAAGATAATTTGGCGAAGAGTGCCTTGATCGACTTATGAAATATATTCACAGATATTTCCATTTAACTACTCGAGCAATGGTACGTTGTCCAAAGGGACCTGTTGAAAAGAAACAAGCCTCTGCAGTCTTCTTTGAAATTTAAAGCGCAAATTCAACTTAATGTAATTGCTTATATCTGATCAACTTTTCCTTTCTTTACTACAGCTCTCCACGAGTGGGATCCCAGATGAGCAAAGGAAGGCCTCTATGGATTCTGTAAATCCCAAGTATATCCTAAGAAATTATTTATGTCAAAGTGCTATCGATGCAGCTGAACAAGGCGACTTTGAAGTGGTCCGCCAACTGTTGAAGGTTATGCAATGTCCTTATGATGACCAACCAGGAATGGAAAAGTATGCCCGCCTGCCCCCTGCTTGGGCATACCGGCCAGGTGTTTGCATGCTTTCTTGTTCATCATGAGGTAAAACGTGTATATGAATAGATTTTAACTTTTCCAAAGATATAATGTACCATTTATCAATTGCATTTTTTTTCTTTTTTTACCCTACTTCCCTTTTTGCTAGATATATTGAGTGCAAGCTAGGCTAATGTTTTGTTTTTATTCAAGAGTACTTGTTCAGTCTCTAGTCATATATCTTTATATGGTTTGCTTTGATCTCTGCTATTATTTAGATGATTCCAGCAAATGTTAGTGGGGTTATGGTGGTGTTGGTCAAATAGTTAGTACCCTGTTATTTCGAAGCTTTCTGCAATTGATAACCAGAATCAAATACAATGACTTCTCTTACTGAGGTCAATCTACAGTTAAGGCTTAGGATGGTATGCATCCGTGAATAAGAAGTGTGTTGATGTAGAATATATAAACGCTTCTTGCCGAAGAACTGGTCATAAAATGTGGTCAGTTAGCTTTTTAATTGTTTTTATGAAACTCTGTATGTTTCCTAAAATGATTGAACTCGAAAATGTTCACCCAAACATCACCTGTCTTTCCTGGGGTTGAAATATATTCAGAGAAATCCAGAAAGCTGAAGGGCACAAGTCAAAATCTGAGTGGTATAGACCATGGTTGTATAGTGGTATAGTAGAGTATGGTACTGTATTATTTTATAGGATTTGAGATATATGATCCACCATCATGTGCGCAAAAGCCTAAATGCAAGTGTTCATAGTACAATTATCCAACTAACTTGAGCTGTGTTTGTATGCTCCTGCTCATAATTAGACTATCAGAGATGATTTAACTATATGATTAATACTTCCAAATTAATTTAGTAATCAACATTTTGGAAAGAGGACATAATTGAAGCTTTGCTATGTGTAGTCTTGCGGAAAGGTCACATGAGAGACGTCTTCTTTAATTTTGTAGATTGCATCGGATCAAGACTATCTTTATATTCAAATTCAGTGTCACATGTTAGGTACTTTCTATGATCTAACCGATATTGAGGACAAAGAAATAGGACAATATTTTAGAAACTACAGTAGTTTATAAGGGAGGAAGTAGGTCATTGTTATTTATTTGAAATATTTAAAAAATTAGTTCATTCAAATAAAAATAGAGAATATTAGTTAGTGTATAACTATTTGTCTATTTAAGAGAAAACATTCGATGAACGTAGAAATTATTTTCCTATGACATATGAGTAATTTTTTTTTGGGTAGAAAACATGCGAGTATAAAAATAAAGCGAATGAAGTAAATAATCGAATAAAATTCACTACACAATTATATAATACTTCATCCGTCTCAAAATAAATAATTATTTAGAAAAAATTTAATTTTTCATAATAGTTGATTGTTTGTATTTTTAATGTCATTTTTTATATTTTCAATATAACTTTTACATTTCAAATGTAACTTTTTATATTTTCAATATAGATTTTTACAATCTCAATATAGTTTTTCACTATTTCTTAATAAAATATATTTGGATCTAAATGACATTCATTTCAAACTAGGTGAAGCACTATCAGATATCTCATAATATGTGACCACTTATTTAATATTTCTGGACCTTCAAATATTTCTAAAATTTTGATTAATAAAAGCCAAAGAGCTTATCCACATGATGATGAATTAGTCCAAAATTGGTATACCCTTTCTCCATGAGACATGAGCTTTTCAACATAAACATATGCATGGTCAAAGAATGGTTATATACACATGAGGCAAAAAATGCTGACTTAAGCTCACATTGCACATTGCCTCTGCAACTTTTCTATATATTTATTCAAATTTACACATGCAGTGTCAGACTTAATCACTATCCCACAAGCCATAAACAACAAAAATGCAATACAATCATATAAGCAAGTTACATTACTCATACTCTTAATTTAGTTTTCTTTCAAATCAAGAAACCATTATGAGAAGCAGCTTCAGAATATTTGTTCTTGTCTTGCTCTTGATACTTGAAAATAATGCGTTCTTGTGTTCTGGTAGAGCACTTTCTTACAAGAAGAAGGCAAGTATTCAATCAAGATTGTTAGCTTCCATCAAGTTAATGTCTACTAATAACACAGACAAGTTCCGAAGATCATCAACGGTTACAAAGAAGAATGAGAAGGCAGGGATGGAGAATAGTTTGAGGAAGCGGCCGCCAAGTGTGTGGAATCCTATCCATAATAGATGAACAAAATGCTCTGCTTTAAGAGATCAAATTGGAACATTGTTCTCTTCAACATTTTTGTAGCACTTGGTATATGGTTAGTGAACGAAGGAAGGCAACAATTTGATTCGTATAGTTACTTATGTAGTTATGTATGTCTTTTTAGCAGCATTTCTTGTTGTTGTGTCCAATCAACATTGTAAATGTGTTCAATGATTATGCAAGATGAATGCAGATTTGTATATGTAGCTTTAACAGTATGGAGTGCCATGGTCGAAGCTTCACATATAAAAACTAAAACGTCAATTCATGAATATTAGAGAATATATAGAAGTGTAGACATATTTGTGTTTCTTATTTTGGCTATAAATTCAAATTATCCTCATTATACTTGCAAGAAGTAGTGGTTCTTTAAAATACATTTTGACGAGACAAATGTGGAGTGGATACCTGGTTACCTGTTCGTTACCTGCGGAGGTGTTGAATATGGCAAGTGTTATGATTCTTTGAATTCTTAAATACAAACTAAGTTTGAATCTGGCATTACTGTTCATCATGAACTTTCACTACAATTGCTCAAGAATTTGACTAGCTCCTCTTTCATGTATAGAACCTTGGTAGAATCCCTTTGTGGTTTATACATTATACCACAAATTATACGATTGTCAATTGTCTATTTTTAATTTACAAGTCTCTAAACTTGAATTACGATCAGGGGCGGATCTAGCTATGGGCCTTGTTCCTTGGGGATTTTTGAATGTCTATATAAATATTATGTAGAGTATGAGAAATACAGTAAGATTGCTAGTGAAGATACTTCAGAGTAGTACTTCACATTTTCATTGCTTGCTCTTGAAAGTTTCTCTCTAAGTTTCATATTTCTAGCTGCAGATTATCAGTTTTACTGCTGAAGCTTTTAGTTTTGGGCCTTCTTTTAAAAAATTTTGCCCCCTTAAAATTATTTTTTAAAATTTTACCTCTCTACATTCTCATCCTGGTTCTGCTATGATGGAATATATCTTTCTAATATATTGATATGGATGTTTGCTTCATATATTTGTATAAGGTATTGATCTAAAATGTCACTAAAACTCATTAGTAACACGGCAATAGATGTTACGTCCTATATACATCAAGAACTTGTTGACTTGTTCAATCAAAGAAAATTCTTCTTCTTTTATTGTTTGGTATTGGAATTATTGCATTCTTTGAATCTTAGTCAACCAAATGTTTCATTCAATGTTTTACTGAAAGTGACAACACGGTTTTATTATCTTGATAGGAGGAAAAATATTGTGGGATGTGAGTTGACTCAGAAGTCTTTCATATGAATTGAAATAAGAGTAGGATTATATTTATATGGTGCAATTTCTGTACCATATTATTCAAGAACAAAGATTTACCATACAAATGGCTTCTTCTTACTTACATATCATTTTCATTTTATTGTGTTATGTTCCTTTGAGCTTAGCACAAAGCAATAGCAATATAGGAATTGGCAGTTCTCGGACCGCAGGGGATGGTGAAGTTCCGTGGACTTCACCTTCTGGAGATTTCGCGTTCGGGTTTAAAGAACTTCAAAAAGATGAATTCCTGCTCTCAATATGGTATGACAAGATTCCCCAGAAGACAGTTGTTTGGCATGCAAACGTTAGTACTAATGGTATAGGTAATCCCATATTGCCTAAGGGGTCAACGATACAAGTAGATGCTCAGACCGGTCTTGTCCTTCGTGATCCTCGTGGGCGACGACTCTGGAACACTGCTTCAATTGTGAGTGATGTTGCCAGAGCGTTTCTCAACGACACTGGCAATCTTGTGCTCAGTTCAAGTGATAATACTTCCCTTTGGGAGAGCTTTCAATATCCCACTGACACTTTGTTGCCATCTCAAGAATTGGAAATTGATGGTATGCTAATTTCTAGACGATCTGAGACCAACTTTTCTCAAGGCAGATTTTATATTGTTATGCAAAGTGATGGGAATTTCCTGGCTTACACTAAAAGTCTTCCAGGCAATCAAGATTACGACGACGAGTACTACAATACTGGGACAGTTGACACAGCAAATCCAGTCAATTCTGGTTCAAAAGTTGTGTTTGATGAGAGGGCCAATTTTTATGTACTGAAAAGAAACAATGAAACTATAGTTATTGGATCACGTTCTGTACTTCTACTTTCAGATTATTATCACAGGGTTACATTAGATTTTGATGGTGTTCTTACTCATTACTATTATCCCAAATCATCTTCAGGCAATGCAACCTGGACTGTAGCTTGGACACAGCCAGACAACATATGTCTTAGTATCGATGGAAACTACGGTAGTGGTGCTTGTGGTTACAATAGTTTCTGCAGGCTTAATACTTTGAATAAGCCGGTTTGTCAATGCCCTAATGGGTATTCATTGGTTAATCAGAACGATGAGTATGGTAGTTGCCAGCCTGATTTTTCACAAAGCTGTGATGGATTGGAGAAAGGTTTTGCTGCAGAGGATATTTTTAATTTTCAGATTCTTGATGATACTGATTGGCCTAAATCTGATTTGCAACAAATCAGCCCTTCCTCTGAAGAAGAATGTAGATCTGCATGCTTGCAGGATTGTTTTTGTGCTGTTGCAATTTACAGAAGCAACAGTTGCTGGAAAAAGAAGCTGCCTCTATCTAATGGGAGAATTGACACCTCTCTCAATTCTAAAGCTTTCATCAAATATAGAATACGCGATGCTCCATTGCCGAAACCGGAGTCTGGAGTTCAAGGCGGAAGAGAGGGAGGTAATGATCGTGGAACTTTGACACTTATTGTGTCTGTACTTCTAGGAAGCTCTGTATTCATCAATGTTCTTCTCGTTGGCACGGGTTGCTTGGGCTTTTATCTCATTTATCAGAAAAAGATAATTAAACATTCTGGAGAAAACAATTTATCTGGTGTAAGTTTGCGTTGCTTTACATTTAGAGAGCTGGAAGAAGCCACCAATGGGTTCAGGGAAGAGATTGGGAGAGGCGCTTTTGGAGTTGTATTCAAAGGGGTGATGCCGTTTGGTTCTACAGTTGCAGTGAAGAAATTAGACAGTGTGGCTAGAAACACCGAAAAAGAATTTAGAACTGAGGTCAATGTAATAGGACAGACTCATCACAAGAACTTGGTCCGTTTGATTGGATTCTGCGATGAAGAACAAAACCGTTTACTGGTTTATGAGTATATGAGTAATGGAACGCTGGCCAGCTTCATTTTTGGTGAACCAAGACCTAGTTGGAGCCAACGGACTAAAATCGCTCTGGGAGTTGCGAGAGGACTCAATTATCTGCATGAAGAATGTAGAACTCAGATCATACATTGTGATATCAAGCCTCAAAATGTTCTTCTTGATGAGTATTACAATGCAAGGATTTCTGACTTTGGATTGGCTAAGCTTCTGATGCTAAATCAGAGTCGAACGAACACTGGTATCAGAGGGACAAAAGGCTATGTGGCTCCTGAATGGTTCAGGAATACTCAGATCAGCACGAAAGTTGATGTTTACAGTTTCGGAGTTGTGATGTTTGAGATCATGACATGTAGAGGAAGCTTGGACGATCTAGAAGTTGTGGGTGAAGACAAGTTTGTGGTTTTAACCGATTGGGCTTGGGATTGTTATCAGGACGGGAGGCTGGACGAGCTGGTGGGAATGGATATGGAGGCGTTGGACGATCTTGACAAGCTAGAGAGGTACGTAATGGTTGGTTTATGGTGCATTCAAGAAAACGCTTCTAGCAGGCCAACAATGAGGATGGTGACCCAAATGCTTGAAGGAACTGTTGAGGTCACTTCACCTCCATGTCCTTACCCTTCCTTTTCAACATCTGCTTAAAGCTTGCCTCTATTTATTCTGTATCTGCACAATACTTAAATGTTGTTGCCACATTTGTTTTTTCTATGTTCACTATTCAGTAAATAGAACAATGAATTATTGTGTGTGCATGTGTTTAGTAACTTCATATGAAATAATTGAACAAACATGTTGGATGAAGAAAACAACAGTTCTGTAATTGATTTAGTTAAACGACTTTCACAATCGATGGGGAACTGTTTTTTTGTTTTGTTTGTTCCAAATCGTTCTTAAAGTAATAAAAGCCCACTGGAATGTGCTCAAATCCTTTGATCTTCAAGACAGAGGTATAGTAGTCAATATATTGAACTTTGCTGAACAATTCCTTTTCAAGGGGACTGAAGTCCATAAGGTCATTACTCGATTCTGCAAAATGAAAACATTTAGCTTACTGGAAGGGGAAAATCTTATCATGGAAGCGTAAATGTAAAATTCGACCAACCTTCTATCTGTGAACAAGGTGATCTGTATGCTCGTCCACTGTTAATGGGGAAAGAACCCGAGATAATGATCTTGTCGAATTCCATATGTTGTATTCGACTGTTGTCATTTTTCACATCGACTTTGATACAAGATAACTCGCGTTTGACTGATACAACTTCAGTCTTATGATGAACTGTTATTGGAAGGTTTTTGGCTACTTTGTGCCAAAGATTCATACAACCTCCTTTTGAAGCGCCTGATTTTCCCAGCCATTCAGGTCCTGATGAATTCATGAAGATATGCATACAGGATCCTTGAGACATAATCCTCCACCACCTTCGTTTCATTCCATTTCATCGAATTCGGCCCCGGCCTCCTGTTGCTAGTTGAAGACTTGAAGGATAGTAGGAGCAATGTTTGCTGCATAAATCTTTCCTGTACAGTTATTCAACCAGTCCAAGATTTCAGGAACTTGGCCTTATGATACACATACATTCAACTATTCAAGGTTTAAGCCAACCTAACAAGACATGTCACTCAGGGGGCTTCCAAATTTCTACAAAATTTACAGGATTCATTCCTAAATTTTTCAGATTGCCTTAATTTTTTTGAAATTTAATAAATTTGCCAAGTTTTTTTTAATACTCCGTGTAATAGAAGTCAACATGCATACAGTAAAATAAATTGAAAAATATTATTCGTATTTTCACCAAATAATAAAAATACGTAGTATTTGATTTGGGTTTATATAAAAATGCAACTATCAACATATACATACACATAGTCACATAGTAGGTTCGGCCTATCTTGGCTTGATGGTAAACTTTTAAAATGAGGTAAAAAGAATCTCAATCTTTATATTTATACTCGATCCGATTCGTTCCAATTTAATAAAATAATTGCAATTTACAACATCCCCTTAGAAAATATGATGTTGCATGTGTTCTCATATATTATTAATATTTTATTACACAATATTAATTTAATACTTTATTAATGACTCGACTTGCATTTTATATCAAGTGGTCAAATCTTAGCCACCAATGGTGAAGCAAATAATTTGGACAAAGATTGTTCCGTTTTGACTTCCTTTCTCATCCATCTCAATCATTCTTACACATGTAAATCAATGTCACCTGCTTAATCCTGTTTTATGTAGGAAAATATTAGTACCCTTATACCAAAATCTTTATTCTTTGGACCAAAATATAGAGATATAGTTGTAATGGATGATATTGAAGTTGATACCAGGTTAGATTTTTTTTATTTAATTCAATTCCCCAAAAAGCTTTAATCTTTAGTAATCTTGGGTTTCGTTTTTATGAAGGTTTATGTTTGTGATTGGATTATAATTATGTTTCATGTGAAGTTTGATCTGTTTCTTTGATATTTTTGCAGCTTATGTTAATATTATGCCGTTGTTTGTTTTCTTTGATGATTGAGATATGTATTTTTGTGTTTGAATATGCTTAAGAGTTGAATAAGTGATCTGGAATGTTGGTATATTGTTTGTTATAATTGAATAAAGTTTCAGGCTTGATGCTGTTCAATTGTTTCTGCTTGCCCATTAGGGTGCGTATATTAACTTTTCGAATTTTGAGTATGCGTATGATTATGTTTGTAATTGAAGTAACAATTTGCTTGGAAGAATTTGTAACTGATTGTGGTGCAATCAATGGCAGTTCGGATATTGAGCTTGATGACATTAGGTGTGAGAATATACCTGAAAAAGATGTGAGTGATGAGGAGATCGAAGAGGGAGAATTGGAGGTGCGGATGTGGAAGGACCGAATCAAGCTCAAGAGGATTAAGGAAAAACAGAAACTTGGAGCCCAGGAAACTGAAGGGAAGCCAAAGGAATCCAAGCACATTACCGATCAGGCTAAGCGCAAAAAGATGTCAAGAGCTCAAGATGGGATTTTGAAGTATATGTTAAAGCTCATGGAAGTGTGCAATGCCCGTGGATTTGTGTATGGTATTGTTCCGGAGAAGGGAAAGCCGGTAAGTGGTGCGTCGGATAATATAAGAGCTTGGTGGAAGGAAAAGGTTAAGTTCGATAAAAATGGTCCTGCTGCAATTGCTAAGTATGAGGCGGATAATCGAGCCAGGGAAGAAGGCCAGAGTCATCTAACTGGAAATTTGCAGAGTGCTCTCCAAGATTTGCAAGATGCGACATTGGGGTCGTTGTTATCTTCTTTGATGCAACATTGTGACCCACCTCAGAGAAAGTATCCACTTGAAAAGGGTGCTCCACCTCCCTGGTGGCCAACAGGAAATGAGGAGTGGTGGACTAAACTGGGGTTACCTAGAGGTCAGACGAGTCCATATAGGAAGCCACATGGTTTGAAGAAGTTGTGGAAAGTTGGTGTTTTAACTTCCGTCATTAAGCACATGTCACCTGACATTGCAAAAGTCAGGAGATTAGTGAGGCAGTCCAAGTGCTTACAAGATAAGATGACTGCCAAGGAAAGCTCAATTTGGTTAGGGGTGTTGAGCAGAGAGGAAGCCCTCACTCAGCAGCCCAGCAGCAATTCCGGGTCTTTCAACCGGACCGAACCTGCTAGCGAAAGGCCTGATGGGAAAAAGAAACATTCTTTTAGCAGTGACATTGACAGTGACTATGATGTTGATAGAGTGGAAGCCGTTGGGTCCATTTCATCGAGGGATGAGAGGATAGATCAACCTCAGGATATGCAATCACTTGTTAGCCCTTCAAAAGATCTTTCTCAACGTCCCCAAGATAAAGATGGGAGGCCACAGCAAGCTAGGAAAAGGAAACGTGTGAGAAATCAAAAGGAGACTTTGTCAGTTGATGAGCCCCATCCCGAGGAACAAAGAATAAAATTATCTATTACAAATAATGTCACTGCTGGACACGTGATGCATGAAAGGGAACCTGATAATGCCACTAGAAATGCTATGACGATGGTGGACAGATCTTCTGAAGGTGGCGAGAACCTAAGGCATGAAATTCAACTTCTTAAGGTCACTAGAGCTGGAATGAACATCGTTGAGGGAACTTCTGAGATTCAATACAGGTTGCAAGAAACAGACAACAATGTTCCCAGTTCCGCTCCCGTCAGCATGATTTCTGCACAGGCCTTGGTGGAGGGTGGATCCTCATATTGTCCAGCAGCCCAAACTTCCGAATTGGCACCCTATGATCCCCTATTACCTCATCGTACTCAGCATTTGCTTGAGCCTCATGAATCTCACAATCCCAAGGTTCATGATGGAAATCAGTTTTCTGAAATTCCCCATAACCCTCGAGTTTCTAGTTTGCATGCCACCCAGCAAATTGCCGATTCGTCTCATGAGGCGGAGATTCCTAATTTTCTTTCCGGATGGTATCACAGACCTTCCAGTTCTGAATTTGCTCAGGTATCTCCGTATCATGATTCGCATCGTCGTCCTGGATACGGGGCATACTCTTCTTCAGCTGAATTTGTGTCCGATCATGGCGGTTCACACCCTCATGTTCCATTAGACGAACTCCAGGTTAGATTAGACCAGTCTGATTGTCAATTGACAATACATCAGAGTGGTGCTAATGAGATCTCAGAAGATCTGCATCACTATGGAAAAGAAGCAATCCAAAATGAATCGGAAAGTCATGTTGATTTTCCATTTGCATCAGCACCCAACATTCTGTCACCAGGGTTTGACATACTTAGTCCGTTTAATCTAGGCGGGGAAGAGTGGGAACAGTTCCTTTCAGTGGAGGAGCTGATGACACACTGTGCATCATAAGTTAATTATTTGATCAACTAAGGTTGAGTATTTCCAGCTGGATTTACTTCCAGAGCTTGGTGGCTGCTCATGTCGAAAATTAGTTTGTTTGATTAACTAAGGTTGCAAAATTCAGTCAATGTACATTGGTCTGACCATGCTCATTGTACATGTCCTCCATTGGAGTTGGAAAGCAAGGTGAACATTGTAGATGCCGGAGACATGATATACCGGATAGTATGCCTCCTTTATGGAAGGATCAGTGTATTTTCCTGCTGGACCACTTAAAGAGCTTGCTGAGTTTGTATTTAGTACTTTCATGTGATCAATATCAGTGGATTTGGTAACGGTCATCTACAAAGAACTCAAACACTCACAAGGTACGGATTAAGCTTTCTCAAGCTGTCCCTCCACGATGAATTTGACATATTTCCAACTTCAAACACAACTATGTGAAACAAACCAGTGGATTCAGTAAGACATCTACAAGTAACAAGGAGGGAATGATTCGAACACTCACATGGTGCGGATTACGCCTTTTTCAAGGCGACCATCAATGATGAATTCGGCATGTTTCCTACTTCGAGCTCAACTGCTCAACAATGTGAGATACCCTCATAATGCTTTGGAACCATCACGGGTGAAGAAGATTGAGGAAGTTAAATGAGCTCTTAGCCTGTGACTGTGAGGTTAGTGTTCATCTTACACCATCATTGTACAAAAATTGTACACTAAGTTAGGAGCATATTGCAAAAATATTTTGTTAGCTATTGTTAGAAAATATGTGCTTTATTCTCACATTTCCTGCAACCCTTTGAAATAATTGAGGCCCCTCAAATTGCTTGGATGTGAGCTCATTAGGCATTGAAAATATTAATATATTAATTATTTCAAGACGGAAGAAATATACTATCTCCATTCCACAAAAATTGTCCACTTTTTGATTTTTTGTTCATCTCTTCAACTTTGATCGTATATATTGTTTGTAGTGTATAAACTTGGATTTAAAAATTATATCAATGTAAAACTACATTTCAAAATTTTCCTACTATTATATTTATATTAAATATGTAACACAAATAAATATATTTTAATGGCCAAAGCCAAAAGCTTATAACTATAAAAAAAGTAGACAATTTCAAAGGATTAAAAGTATATTATAGAACTCAAATTATAGATTAGACATTTACAATATGGTTAATGATGCTCATCATCATTATCATCTTCTCTACCATACATAGAGAGATGCTGTAAATACAAGCAAAAAGGAGATGAAAAAACCTCAAGGAAGGTAACCATATTAGACATAATAAGAAACCGTCTAATAACTAACACATTCTAAATAGATAAGTTATCGTCTCCCTCTTTATTGTGCCTCATTTTTATCCATATGCATTGCACGATTACAAATCATGCAATGCATAAGTGTTCATGAAACCACTCATGATATACAATGGATGATATACCATTATATTCGAGTATGTTTTATATGGTTCGTAAAATGGGGCAGAAAAGGGGAGGCAACCTGAGTACCCGACCAATTGATTAGGAAGACCAAAAAGTGTCCTCCATGTTGGCTTCCATGCTAAAAATAGACCTACTGTTATAGTAGTGGTGATCAGGGGAAGTGCTTATAGTAGAGGAGTTGTTGGAGTATTGGCGCATCCTCATTCTCATTTGGACAACTTCTGCTTGTGCCAAAGCTAATTGAGTTTGAAGAAGGTCAATTTGTTGCTGCAATGATGATATAGCTCCCACACAACCATACACAGGATCCCTCACTCTAGCATTCGCCTCGTACACCATTGAACTCACTGCATCCCCCCTTTGATCTTCTGCTAACTCCTGCATTCACATTCTATCATCATACACGTCGATAGTCATTCAATCGATCGAAGTAAAGCACATCCTACTAATCTACTATAATACCAAATTTGATGACTACTTGAACTTTATGCAATAATATAATATAAAAATAGTTGAAAGACCACTAAAGTTGATAAAAGGTATGTATTAGAGACGGAACCAGGACTGAAACATATCAATCAAGTTTGTAGCTCACTTGGAAAGATGGAAAATGCTTTATGGTCAACAAACTACAATATCATATCATGATTGTGTTCTCTTTTCCTCCTTTATTATCTTTCTTTTTTAGCTTTTCATTTTCAGGCTCACATAACCCCCCCCCAAAAAAAAAAAACTTCCTCTTGACAATTCACACGGCTGCATGTTTCCAGTTGCTTCAAGAATATGTTTTTTGGCCCTGCCTGTGAGAAAGTGTGAAAACGTAAAAATAACTGATCCAAGATATGAATTATGGTTATGTTATGATTATGTCCTTGGCAGTAACTTCTTCAAGATTTTCAAAGGACTGGGACATGTTCTATAATACTTTCAACTTTACAAGTACATATTCATCAGCTTTATCAAAATTTAGAACTTGAGAATAATAAATCTTTGACCAAAAGATGAAGTCTATGCTTCTATATTCACAAAAATAAAGGGCTCACAGAAAGAAAATGTTTCTATATTCTAATTGTGAGCTAGTGACGGAGCTTAGAATAGATTAAGGGAGCAATGGCACCCTTAAATTTTTAAAAAAAAAATTAGAGTTTATAATATAATTATAAGTTATTTCACACAAAATATAACAATTGACCCCCCACCCTCAAAAATGAAAAAAAATTCATTGAAATATATTAAATATTTTTGGCCCCCTCAATATTCATTGAAGCTCAACCACTGCTGTGAACCTCCTTTATTATTATTATTTTGAATGTTAAAATATTGAAAATAAAAGCATAAGCAATTTATTAAGAGAAAATTAAATTAGTCATTCAAATAAAATATTGAATGTGCTAACTAGCTTTGTGTTCATTTGTGGGAGGTGAAATGAGATTCCATCGACATTTTTTGTTGGAAGAATCTATTGGCCATATTGTTTTGACTTTCGGCAGGTAATTGAGGATGATTCACATGTAGTAAAGGTAGACGAAAAACAACATTATATTGTTAGGTAAATGTTTGAGAAATTGTTGATTGTGATATATGGAGTATAGAAGTGAAAGATTAATGTCAAATTTGTTGTATAGCTAAAAAGTACCTCCTTCTTATTGCTAAAAAGTACCTCCATCTTCCACCGTGAATATGTCCCAAATTTATATTGCTAAAAAGTACCTCCATCTTATTAGTTTAATGGAACATTATGAGCTTTTAATCAAATCAATTTTGTAATTAGCAACTATTGACTTATAAGTATTTGATATGTAGTACGTATAATGGACAATTTTGACTTATAAGTATATGGACAATTTTTATAATTTCAAAATTTTGTGTATGAAGGAGTATCTAAGTACTACATAAATAGTAGATTGATATTTTGTCAAAAAGAATATTTCACTTAAATTGAGTACTAGTAATATAAATATAAGGACATATATGCATAATAAGGTACATACATATAAGGACATAATAATTCATTGGAAATTCCAAGGGAAAAGTAAAGATGGAAACTATTAAGTACTAGTATTGTCTATTTAATTACATTGTTAATTTTAAATACATAAAGTAAAAGATTTCAACGTGGCATTACTGTTTCTAGTCAAACATTTGTAACGAGTCTTACATATATTTGGTTTGTTTTGTATTCAGAAATTAAAAATCATTTAAAAATCTATGTATAGTCAAATATTTTAAAAATCGAAAATGTTAAATTTCAATTGAAGTATAGATTTGAATATGAATTGTGGCAGTATTAGTATAGGGGAAAATATGATTTCATACCTGAAGCATTTTGTTGACATTGCTGGCTCCGAAAACCTTATGCACACTAGCGAACTTCTGGGGTTCATCCGCCGGAAAATATGGTGCAAAAACACAGTCCTTCGCGCACCGTCGTCGGAGAAGCTTGCATGCAGCGCATGGTGGAGCTGCACCACCATGTTTCCTACCCCCTACTCCACATGTTGTTATGTCCTTCATTGTATAGTCAACCATTACACAATTAGCTACCTAGTCTTTCTAAATCAATATAGTCAACTAATTAATTAATACTATAATGAGTAGGAGATAGTATTGTTCATGGAGTAGTTTTATGGATTGGTGATGGAGCTTTAAGTAGAAGTAATTGGAAAGAAAAAGATGATGGAGGGAAAGCTTGGAAGAGGAGAAGTGTGTTATATAGAAAAAGAAATCAAGCCCAGGCAAGGGGGGCCTGATATGGGGAGGCTGGTGTCAAGAAATCTTTGATGGGACCTACCTGGAGAATTAACATTAGATTTTGGTACTAAACATCTGGCGTCAACTAGATCCTTGTCCCAACCCACTCAATATATATCCAATTTGCATCTCGACTGATTGATATTGAAGCAGTAATAATCTATCTATACGCCTTATAAAAAACAGCTGACTCAAATAAGTTGCTTTCATTTTACAAGACTAAATACCTCTATAAATTGGAAAGTTACATAATTTCAATAAGACGCAATCTGACGATGAATTAAATAGAATTAATATGCATTGAAAGCATTTAATTTTATCATTTCTTCAATTTATGTAGTCGATTAAGTAGAATTAAGCAGCCATCATGGAAGTTAAGAATTTGGTCATTACACGTAATTTTGACATTTCTTCAATTTTTGCAAAAATTAAATGGGGAATTAGCACGACATGGGATCACAGCGTTCCAACACTTAGCCGATTCGCTGGGCGCCACCTAAACGTAGGCAGGCTGCATGTATGATAAGCTTGGAGTTGTCGTCAGGCACTGCCCTCAATGATCAGCCCCAGCAGACGCCCACTCGCTCCTCGGTCACGGCCGCCGGGGATTCGCATGTTTCACGCCGCTGGGGCCGTATGTGCCCGGCGGACCTGGCTGTATTACGTTAGTTGCAGCGGCATGGTTCCGAAGTGACTTCGGTTTGCCGCTCAGCCTAACCTCAGCTTTTTATGCCTGGCCTGGCTCTTTTCGCTGGACGATACCGGGAGCAGGCGGAATGTCAGAGGCGAACAAGACAACTACATTTTGGCTTTTCCTCCATGCATTTGGTGCTCTCACAGATTGACCGATATTTATAATATCAGGTTAAATACGCCGGGGAGTAAGACAACTGCTCTTGCATGGGGGAAAGAGAAAGACTCGAAGAGAAGCGGTCTGAATGGAACGCTAAGTTGGTTCTATAGCAATACAATACAATAAGCGGTCCTTCATTCCTTTCGCCTTTCATTCGAATTAGCTCGGCTCGACAAATATACCTAAATGAACCTTACTGTGAATCCAATCCTCCTCGGATGGTACCATTGCCTTCAAAAGAGTTTGCTAGAATCTAAGATGAATTTAATCGTGATGAACACCAATTCATACATCCCTGACTCAAAATAAATTTTAAATTAATCTAAACATAAAATGACAAATGTATTTAATACGGTGATTCTTACATTTCAACGTGAAAGTTTCGAGTTGAACCCACTTCCCACCTAAAAGCCTCGCGTGATTGGGCCCTCACGTATCTCTTCCAATGCTTGCTCAACACCGAAAAGATGTCCTCTGGGACAGACACACCAAGAGAAACGAACCTTAACTCGAATCCTCATAGCCATACGAATGAGAATCGAAAGAGAAAATTCTTCCAGCTCTTCCAATGGGAGGCTATCATTGTAGGGTGGAGGTTTTTTATGACTTATGGTCAGAAAACCTAATCCTCTCTTAAATACCAAGTCCCAAAATTCCACTCGTTAAGAAATCAGTTTAACTCGTTAACTTAATTAGACCGTTATGAGCTTCTAATTAAATAATGAGTTACTAGTGAGTTGTTCTATTTTAATTAACTTAACAAGTCAATTAAAATACTAACGAGTCACTATCGACAGCTTACTGTTATTCATCGACCTCATCATAATTGATTAAACTCTAAGTTTAACCAAGTAATGTTCATCAACATATGTATTTATATAAATATTGAGAAATACATTTCTCAATATACAAGTCTTCGCTTTTTAATTTCATTCATGAAATATTATTCGAATATCATCAGACAGGCGCGACCTTTCTGTGCCGAGAGAGTCAGAGCACACACTGACAATTACTATTATTATAACGACACGAGTAAGATTTTGCAATCGCTCATAACCCCTTAAATTATCACGAGAACACACACTAGTAATATACCATTACTAAGTGTGAACACTAAGTCTAATTAATCACATTTAACCAACCCGGTAAATGAATTGGCTGCACTGCCGCAAGACAATAAAGCGAATCAACTCATCGATTTCCAACATCTTCCTCTCTAGTAGCCCTCTTCCAACAAATCGCATTCAATTACAACACTAACAATGATCTAACGCTCGGGAGTCGATGGAAGACTACATCCGGCCTCAACCTCGCCTTTCTCCCTACTCGCCATTAAGCCTCTCAGTTTCCACGGTGGCCGGGAAAGCACCTCACACCTTTTGTACACGTAACAACTACTCAAGATCTCGAATGTCTCCTATACTCAACACGACACAACGTGGAATCTGATGATGCTGGAAACACGAACGCTGCGAACCTCCTTTCACCGAGCGAACCGTCACAATTCAATTAAGAAGCTAAAGGTTACGTATGACGATATATTTTAGCCGAGGGAGTCTATCCCACTCGACTGAAGATGGAATAACAAAGAAGGGCTTATTCTAGATCATTCCTCTTTTCCTGCTTCGAGAGTTCTAGCATGGCGACTCTACCAATCCTTTTGGGCGTGATAGTCTCGCTTTTTCAACTTGTTACTTGTTACCTATATTCTTCTATTCCTCCGATCTGCCAATAGTCTCGTTGAACTCCTAATGGAATGCAAATTGGCCGACCTCAAAACAAAGAGATCTTCATCATTGCCGAAAGAAAGTTCAATGACACCGAGGCGCGGGGTCCAAGCAGGCTTATTTAAAGCCAGAGAACTTTCCTTGAGCCTACGATACGAAGTCTACCGCACTCAAGAGAAGTTCGTAAAGCACGTCAGACAATAGGATTCTCGTAATTGAACTATCAAAAGAGGACAATGGGCTGAAGTGATGAAAAAATATAGGCTTAACCCGGTATACTCCTACTTCAATGGTAGCTTGGAAAGGGTATTCTAACGATTTATCTTCTCAGCTTCTTTTGTATTGTATTCATGATGAAGGCTTCTCCATTCTTATTCAAGAGATGCAATTCAAATTGTTTAGAAAGCTCCCCGATCAAAACTGATCCCTCACTTCCGACGACGAATTTTTCTTTGGTTGCTACCACATTCACCCCCCTTGGAATTTCCTTTTGTGTCTATTTCTCGCTACCGTCATGACAGATTCTAACCCTTATCTAAATGGGGTGAACAGTGGACTACAATGTAATCGATGCCAAGCAAAGCAATGCTACCGAAGACTCAAACGAATACTATCTATTTATTATCCCTATTTCCGGGTTTTCTTCGAATCCACTGGAGACTTATTCCTGGGCGACCTAGACATGAGACTCCTGGCTTCAAAGCTTCCCGGTTGTAAATAAGGCTTAAATAGACCAACCATTCTACTTAAGAGTGGAACGAAGTGCCCCGGACTACGGGAGACTACCGCTGTCTCGATAACGCTAACGAAAGATGGTATGAAACGGAACGATGAAAGCCTGTTCCCCAGTTCAGCTGTATTACGAACCCGAGACGGTGGAGTCCATGTTGGGTGGTCGAACGTAGACTAGCCTAATCCAAAGACCGCTTGGAGAGTGCCCAGTTTATGGCGCCTATGGCAAATAGACTCTTCGCCAAAGTGGTACGCTAAAGTTGAATCGCCTAGCCGCTTTCCACGCGTAGAACATACGCTTGCCGAGTCATGTTCTTCCTTTGCTACCGTGACCGCCGGTTATTCCTAAATCATTTAAGCGAAGAAGTATTAGGTCGTTGATTAAATAAATAGTTATAGAAGTCTTTCCTTAGGTACGAAATTGCTATCTAAAAGCAAATGATAAAGAATAGGAATTATGTTGCCGAAAGAGCTTCTAGCCAACATTCACTAAGATGTAGCCTATTAGATTTCTGTCAGCCCCCTGGGAAGAGCCTAGCCCAGGCTAAAAGCATCTGACAATCGAAAACCCGGCATCTCTTTTATTCATTTTTAATAAGTGAAAAAAGCTCACCTATATCTCAGAAGTAGTCAAAGGAAGTACGATGGGTCCGAGTAGGAAAAAGAAACTAAGAAGTAGGGCATACAACAATGGATCAATTCATTCAACAAGGTATGTTTGGATCATACCAGGATGAATGGACTGGTCTAACCACTGCCGATGCAAACGATTCCCCGCCGCCAACAAGATACGTTGAGCTGCTCATGTTTGTAATTTCTTTAATTTTTATGTATAACTAAATATTAAGCACGATGAATATATATAACATTCGAAAGCACAAAATAAAAAAATTTGCGTTGTAACTTTTAATTGTTGAACAATACATGTTTGATTATATATACATTAGAACAAAAATATATGACTAAATATATTTTTATAATATAATACATCCATACAAGTTCGATTTGAGTCGATGCAGTGAAATATAATAATATATATATATATGTATTTACTTCATTGTAATTAAATCATTAAATGCTTAAAAGTTGCATGACTTCACTATTCCACCTTGAAAGGCTACAAAAAAATTATCGATAATTACATAATTAAAATTAATAATTATATGATTACATCATCATATTATAACTCATTAAATTTTGAAGTTACATTAGTCTTCATTATTTCACCATTTGGAGAGTTACATATTATTTGTTTCTATAAATAATAAATTATTTTATATTAGGTATTACACACCAAATAATTCATACCCCCCAACACTAGAGAATTATATCAACTTTTATTCCATTTTCTTAGATGTTTACATATTGTCATTATTTATGAAAGCTCATAATATTGTTCTCTGTTGAGTAAGAAATACCCAAAGAAAATTTCCAATGATATTTCTTCTAATTTAACTTCTTATATTTTCTTTCAACCATTAATACTTTAGGTAATTTCAAATACTATGTCTATTTTTGATCGGTTCATTTGATTAGTTCTCGATCAAATTATATTTTCAACCGCCACGCTCTATTAGACATTTTAGAGTAAACAAAAATATTGATTATAGTTTGATTAATTTGTTATACTAATAATATTTAACATTTATGTTGTACGTGATTGTTATATATAAATATTTCCGTTCAAAATTGTTCACATGTAACGCATGTAATATTTTACTAATCCTTATCAAATGGTGGGAGCGTTATAGATAAAATAAAAATGATAAACATATTAAAATTCAAAACCACATTGACAAGTTAAATTCAAAACCTCATTGACAAGCCACACTTAACAATAATCAAAGTAGTAGTTGAAGCATAATGATGAACATAAAGTAATCCTCTTGACCAAAGAAAAACAAGGTTTGAATTAAAATACAGTAATAATTGGATGTCTCCTACATACATACACAAAAGAGCAGCAGGTAAGCATGCGAGCAAATTCAAGACATGCATGAACCAAACAAAATAAACAAGTCTAGCATTACCCCAATTTATGATTATATATGTGTTTATTATTAGTACATGGTTTACCAACTCTAGTCTCTAGATAATGACGCCCCTTTTATTTTCATTATGGGTCCTAACATAGAACCCCATTTTAAGGTGGTTAATTTAGTTATGAGAGACCACCTAGAAGTAGACTATGAAAAATTGCTCCGTATGTTCACTCCCAAACCCCTCTAATTTTGGTTGGTGGTCTAATTTGAGTATTTGACTAATATACTCCCTACATTTCATGAGATTGTCAAAATTTAATAGTATTTTTTTTTCATTTTTCATAACTTATTCCATTTAATTAAGTTTACATGCATTTTAGAAAATTTATCAACTTTAACTAGCATATAATACTTAAATATTCTATTTTTAAATTTAAAAAAAATAAAAATTTAATAATTTATTTTCATGAAATCGAAGGAGTATTATCACTCCAATTAACGTTTTCGGGTGAAACTTAGATCATAAATCACTTTATATTCCATATTACTTTACATAGGAAAGAGTGAAAGACCCTAGACCATGAAAAAATGTACTTTGAGTATTTTGTTTTCATTACTAATAATGAGTACTATTGTTCTATCATATATATGCAAGTATATCTTTTGAGAAGAAAGCAAGCTAGTTGTATAGTTCATCTGTTTTTAAGGAGGTTTTAGCGGCAAATCCCACCCAACTGTATATGTAGATCCCAAGTAAGTTGGTACATACTTTCCCTTCAAGAAAAAAATCAATCAATTTATAATTAACGTAACTGCCCATTAGGACGACCTATGAAATGATGATTATTGTAGATTTCGTCTTTGACTTCAAGATTACCGACACTAATTTTCTAATGGAAAAGACTTTCACAAGCTTGACCAATATAATTAAACTAGTAGGCAATAATAATAATATAACAAACTGATTTTTTTTAATATGGACTTAAGAGTTTCAAAACTAGTAATAAATCAAGAATCCAAGTTCTACATCTATAATACATGCCTACTCTCATTAAAACAAATTCATCTCACTTCCTTTAATGCTAATATGGGAGTGGGAAAAAAACGAGAATTAGCTTTACTTGCTTCGGAGAAATACTAACGGTACTTTAATGATCTTGATAAGAATTTCATTAACAAATAAATGAGAAAGTATAGAACTATAAATCAAACGAATCGAGACTTTAATTAGTGGAGATTTATGAAGAGATTACATGTCTAATGACCTTAGTGGCTATCATGATTTTGTGGGAGCTCACATCATTGACGGTTATTGCTTTTAATCTCTTGACGGTTAGTAATAACCCTGATACTATATATATATACTCGAATTAGCATATCCATTTCAAACAGATGGTCTCATTTGTTTTTCAATCATAAAAAACTAATTAACTTTGCAAAATTAACTTTTTTAATCAAAACTATCACCGCCATGCGAAAGGAAAAGTATAGACTATCCTGAAAAAGTACATTTTTTACAATTTAAATTTTGTGTACGAATATTTATATATTGTGTATAACATACTAGCTAGCGATTGAATAAAAAATTCAGAATTGTATTAAGTTGTGAAGCAACTAACATTGTTGTGAAGGACCAAACAATATCCTTTGCACCATTCACTCATGAGGGAACTTTTCAAATTTATTGATCTTGATAGGTTAACAATATTTCAACTATTGAAAATTCTTAGCCGTGAACATATACTATAATTATTATTAAGTTGTTAATGAGTCCATTTATATACATCTAATCAGGGTCATATCTATCTTATTAGTTGCCTATGGATTTCCAAAAAGTGAAAAGCACATATACTAAGAAAAAAGAATGAAGATAACAAAAGAATAATAATAATATGTTGCATGTGGTCGTCATTTCGCAGTCCACCGAAAGCTCATGAAATTAGCCTAGTCCTAATTGGTCTATTGTGGTTGTATCTATTATTGACTACCTTCATTTCTCCATACTGATGTATTCGTATTTTCTGGATGCAGTATATGAATACTCCTTAAACTGGAACTACTTGAAATATGTGTTGGGCGAGTGGATATCCTATGTTTTGAGAATTGGTTTAACCTGGTCAAGTACCGCGGATTGAATGTCGGATCAGTTGTTGTGCGGGATCTCTCTTTAACGGATGTGGTTGTATCGAGTGGTATTAGGCCGTACACGAAAGTGTAGTCGGCCAGCCAATCCACAGACGGCATTTTCTAATGTAAGTTATTAACGAGGATAGTGTTGTATTTAGGTGCGAGTAAGTACAATAACATTACAGTATGTAGTTGGTGAATATATATATATATATATATATATATATATATATATATATATATATATATATATATATATATATATATATATATATATATATATATATCATCTGAAAGAAGAGGCTATTCTAGAGAAGAAGCAATTATTGCCACTTAAATGCATATCCTATTGCCGGATGGTGTATTGAAAGGCCTCAGGTTTCCTTGGGCTCTAGGCTAAGAAACATCGTGATTATGGACTATTTGCTAGGTCATGTAGGTCGTATCATTGCACGCTTTATTTATTGATACGAGGGCCGTAAAAGTGGATATTATTATTTAAAATGCTCCATTTCAACTGGGAGTATCCGCCCGAGAGACATCCATCACCCTCGAGGGATCTGCCCGAGAAATTTATTAAAGACTTGACGGCTAAGTATCAAGGAATTGCTTTTTCATTATCAGCCAACTATTTCCTTATTTGAGGGATGAGCAACGTGTACTCTCATAGTGTCCATACCTTAAGGAACTTGGTCATGGTGGGCCCATTTGACCTTCTATAGATTTTTGTGCTGCTTTTCACTTTTTTTGTACTTCGACCTTTCGTTTCCCTCTCGTTCTTTCTGTTGTTCCTTAGAAAACCACTCATATTCCTCGATTTTTCTTGATTTCCTATTTCGTTTTTGTGTCTTTTCTTGGTAATTTGAGAGATTATAGTGAGTGGCACCTGCTCTATTTTGTGAGTTTTGTGTGTTTGTTGCCAGTTAGCAGTGTTTATTGTCCATAAAGATTTTCCCATTTCTCCGCATTGTTTCAGGCTTTGTCCCAAAATGATTGTCCACTTTCTCCCCTAAATCTACAACTCTTACATGGTTTATTTCTTAAAAGTTTTCCACTTTTCCTTTGATTGAGCATGTGCTCACATTTGTTGACTGCAGTTTCTTTTTTTGAGCGATGGTAGGTGGTGGAATTTTGAAGACGCCCCGTCATACTTGTTCCTTGAGAGCCTCTACCGTATTAGAGTTATCGGCGTGATGACTACCATATCAGTGCAGTACCACGCATGCAATGAAGCCTATATAAAGGGGCTTGAGTTGGTAAAATAATTCTTCGTTCATTATTCATTTTTTGAGAAAATATAAGCAAAACCTCTCTCCCTTCTTGTT